>LR880968.1:663044338-663063255 GCA_904067115.1 Aegilops sharonensis | reverse complement strand
AAAGTGGATCCCTCAAAATGCTAATGACAAAGGATTGGCTCAAGCTCAAAAGCTCAAGACTCTTCATTTTATATTTTAGTGATTCAAGATCACATTGAGTCTATAGGAAAAGCCAATACTATCAAGGAGGGATGAGGTGTTGCTTAATGAGCCTCTTGCTTCATGTGCTTAGTGATATGCTCCAAAACCCTCAGCTACTTTCTCACATCCACATATGACCTAAACCTAAAGCCAAAATCGGTCTCACCGATTCTTCCTATCCGGCGCCACCGATTCCATATGTCATAGCCACTGCCACAAACCCTAGGCAAATCGGTTCTACCGATAGGGATCTCGGTCTCACCGAGATGGGATTGTAATCTCTCTGTTTCCTTTTCGTAACTTTGCGGTCTCACCGAAAGAGCGGATGGTCCCACCGAGATTGCAATGTAAACTCTCTGTTTCCCTTTTGTAACATTTCGGTCTCACCGAAAAGAGCAAATCGGTCCCACCGAGTTTACCTGACCAACTCTCTGGTTAGCTTATTACCAAAATCGGTGTCACCGAGATTACGTTATGCCCTAACCCTAACCATATCGGTCCTACCGAGATGCAAGTCAGTCCCACTGAAAACCCTAACGGTCACTAGGTTTACTAAAATCGGTCTGACCGAGTTTGTTGATTCGGTCCCACCGAGATTGGTAAATTGTGTGTAATGGTTAGATTTTGTGTGGAGGCTATATATACCCCTCCACCTCCTCTTCATTCGTGGAGAGAGCCATCAGAACAAACCTACACTTCCAACTTACCATTTCTGAGAGAGAACCACCTACTCATGTGTTGAGGCCAAGATATTGCATTCCTACCATATGAATCTTGATCTCTAGCCTTTCCCAAGTTGCTTTCCACTCAAATCTTCTTTCCACCAGATCCACATCCTATGAGAGAGATTTGAGTGTTGGGGAGACTATCATTTGAAGCACAAGAGCAAGGAGTTCATCATCAACACACCATTTGTTACTTCTTGGAGAGTGGTGTCTCCTAGATTGGCTAGGTGTCACTTGGGAGCCTCCGACAAGATTGTGGAGTTGAACCAAGGAGTTTGTAAGGGCAAGGAGATCGCCTACTTCGTGAAGATCTACCGCTAGTGAGGCAAGTCCTTCGTGGGCGACGGCCATGGTGGGATAGACAAGGTTGCTACTTTGTGGACCCTTCGTGGGTGGAGCCCTCCATGGACTCACGCAACCGTTACCCTATCAACGTGGAGGTACGATAGCACCACCTATCGGAACCACGCCAAAAAATCCGTGTCTCCAATTGCGTTTGAATCCTCCAAACCCTTCCCTTTACTTTCTTGCAAGTTGCATGCTTTAATTTCCGCTGCTCATACACTCTTTGCATGCTTGCTTGAATTGTGTGATGATTGCTTGACTTGTCCTAAGATAGCTAAAATCTGCCAAACTCTAAAACTTGGAAAAGGCTAAGTTTTTAATTGGTCAAGTAGTCTAATCACCCCCCTCTAGACATACTTCAAGGTCCCACAAGTGGTATCAGAGCTTTGGTCTCCATTTGCTTTGATTTCCATAGCTTCTTGGTGGTCATAGCCTTGGTTTCACAACCTAGGAGAGTATGGCGTCTAGCGAGGGAAATTATCACCGTAGAGGTCCTTACTTTGATGGTACTAATTTTGCTAATTGGAATCATAAGATGAAAATGCATATTCTCAGACATAACCCCGCCGTTTGGGCAATTATTTGTATTGGCTTGCAAGGTGAATTCTTTGATGGGAGAGAGCCGAACCGTGAAGCTAATGCGGAAGAATTGAATATGTTGCAATACAACGCTCAAGCTTGTGATATCATCTTCAATGGATTGTGCCCCGAAGATTCAACAAAATCAGCCGTCTTGAGAATGCAAAGGAAATTTGGGATACTTTGATTGATATGCATGAAGGTACCGAATACGTCAAGGAATCCAAGTTGGATGTGCTCCAAAGTCAGCTTGACAAGTTCAAAATGAAGGATGGTGAAGATGTCGCTGAAATGTACTCTAGGCTTGCACTTATCACAAATGAGATTGCCGGCTTAGGGAGTGAAGAGATGACTGACAGATTCATCATCAAGAAGATCCTAAGAGCATTGGATGGAAAGTATGATACCGTGTGTACATTGATTCAAATGATGCCAAACTACAAAGATCTCAAGCCAGCGGAAGTCATTGGAAGAATTGTTGCTCATGAGATGTCACTTAAGGATAAGGAGGAACTTCACAACAAGTCAAGTGGAGCTTACAAAGCCTCAAGTGAAGCCCCCACATCATCAAGTGAGAAACAAACCTTCAATGAAGAATTGAGCTTAATGGTGAAGAACTTCAACAAATTCTACAAGAGTAGAAGCAAAGAAAGAAGCTCCAAGTCAAGGTCTTACAATGACAAAAGATCTTCTAGTCGAGAGCGAAATTGCTACAACTGTGGGAGACCCGGACACTATTCCAATGAGTGTACGACACCCTACAAAAGAAGAGAAGACTCTCCAAAAATAAGAAGTAGAAGAGAAGAATCACCACCAAGAGAGAGAAGGAGTAGAGATGATCGTTATGAACGAAGACCCTCTCGGAGAAGCAAGGATTCGGAAAGGAAGGACAAGTCATCAAAGAGCTACACAAAACGAAGACATCAAGCTCATGTTTGTGAATGGGTATCCGGCTCCGACTCCGACCATCACTCCGAGAGAAGCTATCACTCCGACTCCGAATATACTCAAGATGAAGGTGTTGCCGGTCTAGCACTTATGTCAACCAACTCCTACGACATATTTGAATCACCAAATGAAGGAATTGGTAGATGCTTCATGGCCAAAGGTCCTAAGGTAACACACCCCGAGTATGTTGATTTTGATGTTGATGAAGATGACTTGCTAGGTGATGATGAATTACTTGTTGACAACTCTAGTGATGAATACTATGATGAAACATCAATTAATCATGCTAATCAAATTGAAACGAGTGACAATGATAAGGAGAAAATTGAGCGTCTAACTAAAGAACTAAACACTCTTAAGTTAGCTCATGAAACTATCTTTGAAGATCATCGAGAACTTTTAAGGGCTCATGAGAAGTTACGCTTTGAAAAGCTCAATCTTGAGCAAGAGCATGAGTTCTTAAAAGCAATCAATGATGATCTCCGTAAGAAAAGTTCTTCTTACATTGCCAAGCGTTTACTCTTATCCACTTACATGCCTCAAGTCAAGTCTAGTAACAAGAACAAGAAAGATTCTTCCTCTAGTAGTAACAATAATAATGCTAAATCCAATATTGTTATTTCTAGTAGTTCTCTTGATTCCACTAATGATTCTCGTAGCCAAGTTACACTTGAGCAAGAAAATAGCTTATTGAAGGGAATTATAGAGAAAGGTGTATACAAGAGCCTTGCCGGGAGTAAGCAATTCGAGGAAATTGTACGCAAGCAAGGAAGGCACCGGAAGAATCAAGGTGTTGGTTTTGAACGAAAGTTCAATGCCAATGGAGTTGAATGGGAAGAAGATCAATACCCCAAGGCGAAGTTTGTTCCTCAACAAGAGAAGTATGATCCTACTTCCTTCAAGGGAACACAAGCACAAGATGATCTTCCACCACAAGACCACAAGAACAAAGGCAAGGTCAAGCTTCAAGAAGAGATTGATGCATTTGAAGAGGCACCTAAGGTCTCGGTCATGTGGATTCCCAAGACTACGTCAAGTTCTACCTCATCAAGTACAAATACAACTCCAAGGATTCCCATCAAGATGATGTGGATCCCGAAGAAGAAGAACTAGAGAGTTCTTGAGGGTGACTCCGCCAACATATTTCACTCATATCATTATGGCAAGGACAAGTGCAATCAACTTCCAATCTTGCACTAGTTCAAGGAGTCACAAACCCTCATGTTGGTAAGGCAAGGGACAAGGTAACCTAATGATTTCATGGACATCATTTTGTGTGTGCATCACTCTATGTCTATGGATATACTTGTTTGTTCCTTGTGGGACTAACCCATGTAGGTATTGGAAGTGCAACGCACTCCAAAGGATTGCTCCAAAAAGATCTACATCAACATTGAGCATGCACATCTCCAACACCTACATGAAGTCATCATCGACAAAACCCAAGGCTAGTTCATCCCTCTTAGGGGGGATCTCACATCTAGGGGGAGCTTAACTCTAAGAATTGAGTCAAAGCAACTCTAATGATGTGAACACATAAATGCTTTATGTAAAAGTGGTAAACCCACTTGAGCTTAAACGATGAGTATGACCTATGATCAAATGTCTATCATTTGACTCCTAAGTCAATATACTCATATATAGATGACCTAGTCATGCCAATTGTTTGATAGATGCTAGAATTGGTTGTGCATTTTTTGACACATATTTTATTTGCCATCTTATTGTGTTAGCATGTTGGTTGCATACTTTACTCATTCGAGGACATCCACTTGTTGTTTTGATTGATTGGCTTCTTTTTTTTGGCCAAGTGGATGGACAAGAATGCCTAAGAACCTTCTTTAGCTATCTATGCTTTTCTCGTCTCAAACTCTATTCATGCTACATCACAAAATTTGACAAGTCAGATTCGAACAACCACTCCCCCGTAAAAGATGCCGTTGTGTGTATGGGGGAAAACAAAATCTTGATGATATGCCTGAGAAAACGGGCATGATCTTCACTTTGATGGGATGCGCCAATAAAAAGGTTGCCTCGAGCCACGATTTAGGGTAAGCAGTAATTGCCTGACCCGTCGTGGGTTGCGCCGCTTCGATAAAGTTGTTAGGCTAGGCAGCACTATACACACATACATGGTCGGCCTTCGAGGCTAAGTAACCCTGCCTCCTCGGGCAAGGCGTGAGCTCGACTAAGTCTTGTTTACAAGACACTACTTCTTTGAAGAGCGGTTCGGGGATCTGGAAGTCACAAAGGGGAACTCGCCTATAAAGCCAAGGACTTCGGGTTCGAGGTTATCTTCATCAAGGAGATCGTCCTCGGCATAGAAGACCAGTTCGGGGGCTACTGACGGTGTCCTAGACTAGGGGGTACTAACCTAGTCGGCCCATGCTCCTCGGGCCGTGCTGGTGGGCCCTCATTCATCTCAAAATGGACTCCGGAAGCCGCACGATGGGGGCGCGATCGAGAATGCATCTGTCGAAGACTTGACGTACACTCCAAGACTTCTAACAATAGGAGACCTACCTAGCGTGTATATAAGCCAAATGGTTTAGCCTGTAGGGTAGACTTCAATGCAATCTCGTACACCTAGCCCTAGAGTTAGAACACATCTGATGATCTTGAGGTGGATTCTCTGTATTCGATACATCTCCATCAATATAAACAAGAGCAGGACGTAGGGTTTTACCTCCATCAATAGGGCCGAACCTGGGTAAACATCATCTCCCTATTCCTGTTACCCTCGATCCGAGATCCACAGCTCGGGACCCCCTACCCAGTCTGCCGGATTTCACACCGACACCTGTCACACCCGAAGAGGGTTACTGGATAGAATTAGTGTCGAACTAAGGATATCTATAAAAAGTAGGAGCAAAGGGGAAGTATGGAATGTACCTCAGAGCCCTGGAAGAGGCCATTGAAGACCTTGTGCATTCTGGCCTCGACGGACCAGAAGCTGCTCAGGGCCATGCCAATAAGGGCACGGTGCTCTTCCAAGATGGAGGAGCTCACTAAAGCTACCTCCATCTCCTTGGGCCACCCTTTGTGTACCAGCCCTGGGCAGGAGGGGTGGGTGGAGTCACCTCGGATCCACCCACCGTAGTGGTAGGGATGGAGGTCTCCGGCCGCCGTGATGACACCCGAATCGCCTAAGCCAAAGACTCTTGTCGGCCCAGCCCGCCTTCTTTGACCAAAGGGACATCTTCCCCTTGGTCCTTGGCGACCGTGGTTTGGACCTCAGTCGAGAATCCCCGATACCCCCCCCCCCGTGTTGTCAACGGAGGGGGCCGGGCGTGACGTCGCCTCCCCCAGCTCATCGTGAGCATGGGAAGACACGCGGTGTTCGGCGGTCTCACTTTTTGCCATGAAAGGCAAAGGGAGCATGGCGTCCTCGACTTTGTTGCTGATGAGGGCATGTATTGGGCTGTAAAAATAAAATGAGAGGTCACACATCAACATATGCATACATACATACATATATATATATATATATATATATATATATATATATATATATATATATATATATATATATATATATATATATATATATATATATATATATATATATATATATATATATATATATATATATATATATATATATATATATATATATATATATATATATATATATATATATATATATATATATATATATATATATATATATATATATATATATATATATATATATATATATATATATATATATATATATATATATATATATATATATATATATATATATATATATATATATATATATATATATATATATATATATATATATATATATATATATATATATATATATATATATATATATATATATATATATATATATATATATATATATATATATATATATATATATATATATATATATATATATATATATATATATATATATATATATATATATATATATATATATATATATATATATATATATATATATATATATATATATATATATATATATATATATATATATATATATATATATATATATATATATATATATATATATATATATATATATATATATATATATATATATATATATATATATATATATATATATATATAAAGAAAACTTGAGGGTGTTCTTGTAAGAATAATCTCGGGGTGCCAGCTTCTTCCTGGGCGACTGTGAAAGGACGTCCTCCGAGGAGTCAGAGAGAGTGACCTGGGCAGGTGCGGCCCGCTTGCCGGCTGCTTTGGCCGAGGCCTTGCACAGCCTTCTGCAGGTCTGAGGGTGCTCCTCCTCCTCGGCATCCTAAAACGCCGCCCTCTTCCCTTTTGGGGAAGGTACTTCCTGCCCCCGTCCTCTTCTTCCTCCTCTTTCTCCCCTTCCTCCTCGTGGGTGGAGGAGGCGTGGATGTCTTCAGACTAGGCCTCCGAAGGATCTCAGATGCTTAGGCCACCCTTCCCCTTCGATCGTTATGGCTCCTTGGCCGGGACCACATATGGTTCCTCGGCCAAGATTGCCTCGAGCTGAGGGGATCTTGCCTCCTCGGGCAGCGGCGCCGGGCACAACATTTGCTATTCCTTGGGGATCCATTTCTAAGGGAGAAATATTAGATCTGATCATTCTAATAGAGGGGTCTACAAAGAAAAGGAAGGAACAAACATGAAACTATAGGTTGTGGTTACCTCGTTTGCATCGTGTGTCAAGGTCGTAGTCCACCCCCTGCTGGGGGAATTCGTTCTGGGACGGCTTGAAGAGCATGATACATCTCCAACGTATCTATAATTTATGAAGTATTCAAGCTATTATGTTATCCATCTTGGATGTTTATGGGCTCTATTAAACACTTTTATATTATTTTTGGGACTAACCTATTGACCTAGAGCCCAGTGCCAGTTCCTGTTTTTTCCCTTGTTTCAGTATTTCGAAGAAAAGGAATATCAAACGGAGTCGAAACGGAATGAAACCTTCTGGAGAAGTTATTTTTGGAAGGAAAGCTACCCGATAGACTTGGAGTGCACGTCAGGAAAGAAACGAGGGAGCCACGAGGTAGGGGGGCACGCCCACCCCCCTAGGGCGCGCCCTCCACCCTCATGGGCCCCTCGTGGCTCCCCTGACGTACTTCTTTCACCTATATATATCCATATACCCTAAAACGATCGGGGAACATAATAGAACGGGAGTTCCGCCGCCGCAAGCCTCTATAGACACCAAAAACCAAGCGGGACCCTGTTCCGGCACCCTGCCGGAGGGGGGAACCCTCACCGGTGGCCATCTTTATCATCCCGGCGCTCTCCATGACGAGGAGGGAGTAGTTCACCCTCGGGGCTGAGGGTATGTACCAGTAGCTATGTGTTTGATCTCTATCTCTCTCTCTCTCGTGTTCTTGATTTGGTACAATCTTGATGTATCGCGAGCTTTGCTATTATAGTTGGATCTTATGTTGCTTCTCCCCCTCTACTCTCTTGTAATGGATTGAGTTTTCCCTTTGAAGTTATCTTATCGGATTGAGTCTTTAATGATTTGAGAACACTTGATGTATGTCTTGCCGTGCGCATCTGTGGTGACAATGGGATATCACGTGATTCACTTGATGTATGTTTTGGTGATCAACTTGCGGGTTCCGCCCATGAATTTATGCATAGGGGTTGGCACACGTTTTCGTCTTGATTCTCCAGTAGAAACTTTGGGGCACTCTTTGAGGTTCTATGTGTTGGTTGAATAGATGAATCTAAGATTGTGTGATGCATATCGTATAATCATACCCACGGATACTTGAGGTGACATTAGGGTTTTGGTTGATTTGTGTCTTAAGGTGTTATTCTAGTACGAACTCTAGGGCTGCTTGTGACACTTACAGGAATAGTCCAACGGATTGATTGGGAAGGATAACTTTGAGGTGGTTTCGTACCCTACCATAATCTCTTCGTTTGTTCTCCGCTTTAGTGACTTTGGAGTGACTCTTTGTTGCATGTTGAGGGATAGTTATATGATCCAATTATGTTATTATTGTTGAGAGAACTTGCACTAGCGAAAGTATGAACCCTAGGCCTTGTTTCAACGCATTGCAATACCGTTTGTGCTCACTTTTATCATTAGTTACCTTGCTGTTTTTATATTTTCTGATTACAAAAACCTATATCTACCATCCATATTGCACTTGTATCACCATCTCTTCACCGAACTAGTGCACCTATACAATTTACCATTGTATTGGGTGTGTTGGGGACACAAGAGACTCTTTGTTATTTGGTTGCAGGGTTGCTTGAGAGAGACCATCTTCATCCTACGCCTCCCACGGATTGATAAACCTTAGGTCATCCACTTGAGGGAAACTTGCTACTGTCCTACAAACCTCTGCACTTGGAGGCCCAACAACGTCTACAAGAAGAAGGTTGCGTAGTAGACATCAAGCTCTTTTCTGGCGCCGTTGCCGGGGAGGTGAGTGCTTGAAGGTATATCTTTAGATCTTGCAATCAAATCTTTTTGTTTCTTGTTTTAGCACTAGTTTAGTTTATAAAAGTAAATTACAAAAAAATGGAATTGGGTTTGTCTCGTACGCTTCATCTTTTTTATATCTTTCGTGAATATGATGGAAAGGAAAATTGTGCCGAAGTGTTAGAAGAAGAATGCATTAAAATGTTTGGCACTAAATCTTTGAACGATGAGCATGATTGCAATGTTGTTAGTATGAACTCCTTGAATATCCATAGTACTAATGATGATTGCACTAGTTATGATGAAAATGTCTCCTATAAACATGTCAATTTTTGTGTAGTACATTGGGTTTGCGAGTACACACCAAATAGGGAAGATAGATATTGCAAGAGGCATAAGTATTTAGAAACTAAATGGTTGAAAGAAAGGCTAGATGCGTGTGCTGAAAATTTAAACTTTATTAGCCATACTTGTGAACTTTGCAATGAACGTGATCATTTCAGTACCCAATGCAAATTGTTTCATGATCGTATCGTGTCCAAAAATTGTGATGACTTGATTTCCCTTGCACATCATAATGAACTTAGTTTGCTCTTGGGTTATGAAGAAATGAAACATATAACTAAGGATATTCCAAAATTTTCCCTTGATAGAGTTCTTTATTTTGATCTAGTAGAAATTTATATGTATTGTGCGGTGAATTGCATTGAAAATCCTTATATTGCCACTTACATAAAGAGAAGAAAACAAATAGAAGATGAAGAGAATACTAATGAAAGGGAAGATACACTACAAAAAAATACACTTCCGTGATGATACGTGTTTGTCACAGTAGGTCGCATTTTTTGTCATGCATGTACATCCATGACAAATTTATGACAGAATCAAGATAGTCATACCTGTGCTGTCGTAGAAGTGTTCCATGACATTACCAAAATTATCATCACGGAAGTATCCACTTCCATGACGATAAATCGCGCGTCACAGAAGTGCTTTCGTCAAGGGTGACCGACACGTGGCATCCACCGTAATGGAACGCCGTTAAGCTATCGGGTCAGATTTTGGATCCGGTAACCCGTTAACAGCCCTGACCAATGGGAAATTTCCACGTGTAAAATTCTGATTGGCCAAAGGGAACAGCTGTCAGCTCGTCAGTGGGCCAGATGTCGCCCGTCCATTGGAGGAGACATGCCTATGATACGTCGACACGTGGCTGGGCCCAATAGAGGCCCATATAGGTTAAAAAGGCCGGCCCAGTCAAAGGTCCGTAGAACTTAATCAGGTACTAGTGGGCCAGCCCAATAATGGCCTGCTTAATAAAGGCCCATTTACGGCCCGAAGCCAGATCTGGCCCGTTAATTGTTCGCCCGATATTTGGGCCCATTTACGGCCCGAAGCCAGGTCTGGCCCGTTAATTGTTCGACCAATATTTGGGCCCATTTGCGGCCCGAAGCCAGATCTGGCCCGTTAATTGTTCGCCGAATATTTGGGCCCAACTGCAGCCCAGTGACTTTCGGCCTGTTAGAGGCCTGATGTAGACATGGTCTCATTTCAGCCCGGTGTGACTTTCGGCCTGAGAATGGCCCGTGCTGCCCATGGGCCATATGGTCCAACGGGACATCGGGTCCACTAACGGCCCGTGCTAAAGGTGGCAACAGTTAAGCCCAACGTGACTTTGGGCCTGTTAAAGGCCTGTCGCATAATTCGGCCCGTTGATGCCTGTACTAAGCTTTCGGCCTCTTAAAGGCCCATGATATCAGTGGGCCAACTAAGGCCCGACATATGTTTCGGCCTGGTAAAGGCCCGTGAGCTAATTGGGCCCAAAACGGCCCGATCTACATTTTGGCCTGCCGAAGGCCCGTCGACGACTAGTGAAAATTGAGGCCCAACATGCATTTTGGCCTGCTAAAGGCTCGTGGTTTCATCTCGGCCGTAACAGGCCAGTACAATATTCAGCCTGTTAATGGCCCAACGCTACTTGGGCCAAACTAAGCGCTGGGTTGACAAAAGGCCCAACCAAAATATAGGCCGGTGTAAGTTTGGGCCTGGCGCAATGTGTGAAGGCCCCAATCATTCGGGCCCAAGCAAGACGTAGGTCGGCCCAATTGTGGCCCGCTAAAAACCTGGCCCGTTAGAGTCGAATGTTTCGGTCCGGTCGACTACATTTGATTTTTTTTCAGATAGCGAATGATGCAGTAACTAGTAGAAATTAAGAACAAACCTACTCTATACAATAAAGAAATTATGGCATAGTAACTAAGAATAAACCTACACTATACAATAAAGGATTTAAGGTATATTACATCCACTAGGCATCGAAGTTCGCCACCAGTGATCATAAAGCGCAACGAAGAAGCAGATTACAAAAACTGGGCACCATTGCAGCGTAACAAAATAATACTGAACCGAGGCCACTTCCAAGACAGTTCAAGAAAGGCTAGCCTTGCAGGGGAACTGCTGCGCAAGCTGCTGAGAAAGGCTATGAGACCGGCCTAGCATGTCGGTCATAGCTTCCAGGTGTAGCTGTTTAGCGATGAGGTTCTCATTGGTGTTCTCCGCAATCTTTCTTAGAGATAGGACTTCAAGTCGAAGTTGAGTTGCAGAATGCCTTTCTGCTAGAACTTGGGACTGAAGAAATCGAACTGATTCAGACAACGAATTCTGTGAGCTTGTCTGACTGTTAGTCTCAAGTAACTTGAACACTGCATCAAGACAAGACTTTGGGGTTGTCTCGCTATCTTCAAGATGTTTTACCGTCTTTGCTGCAATATATGTTGGGTTTGTCTCACAGCCTTCAGCAGACTTGTGCATGCCATCAGGCATATCACCCTGAAACAAAGCAGAGAGATGACAGGTTTGCACGTGTATAAACAAAGATGATAACTGTTCTATCAATTCTATCCAATTTCAAATTAGAAAATAAAGAGTAAGTTCAAAATATCAATAGCATAATTTGGCATTGTTCATAATGCGGGGAGCTTCATCACACTACTGGATTACCATGTCAACATAACAAGCATAGATGAAGGGCAAAGAAAATCATTGTATATATTTTGGATAATGTGCATGGCATGTTGTTCATATCATCAGCCACATCAGTAAGATAAAACAGGAGATGACAAGGTGCAAACGTGGGCTGCTTCACCACACACTGGATTATAGATCCATAAAAACAAGCATACATATAGGGATTGTTAAGTAATGTGCATGGTATGAATAAGGAATTTGGTTTTACAAGTAAAATTAGAACTTACGGTTCTTACGAACATGCATTTTGGTAGAAACAGCAAACTAAACAGCAGTAAACGATAGGGAGTATGAGCAAATTAAACAGCAGTTGAGCATAAATGCTTTAGAAGGACTGACTTACATTAACAGTTAACACCGGCTTTATAATGCCCTTCTCCATGTCAAGGGAAGGATAACTCAAGAATTTCAGCATAGAATGTTCTTCATAAGCATTGCCTGTACTCTACATTTTGTAGGGAGTAATTATAGATATGATAATACTGGAAGGGATAGAGGATAATGAAGATAAGATGCAGATTGATGCTACATAATCAACTACCAATCCCTAGAAGTAGCTGTTAATGTAAGTATAGTGATAGACTACGTTGAGTCCTTACAAGAGGACTGCAGAGCTAAACCTCTTCAAAAGCATTGGGTTGATTATAAATTTATGTAAGAGTCCATACGGATCTTATAATGTCCACCAAATGGACGATTACGAGGCTAACATGTGCAGTGATGCTACATAATCAAACAACTATGAAAGTAAGTATGGTCATACAGGGCAAGAGGTACTCACAAGAGCAATGCAGTGTGCAGTATAGTTGCGAGATTCTGTGGTCCCTTGAGAACGGATGTTCTTCTGCTAACAGTTTTCGTACAAGTGGGACATTAAGGCAAATGCAGAAATGTAGTTCAAATTGTGATGTGATATCATAGACAGTACCTTACGCTGCAGCCGAGACCAATGTGTAACAAGATTATTCCAGTCACCGTCGGATAAATGTAGCACCGGAGACTTTACAGAAATTTCATTCAGAGGCTTGCCATCGAAGTGCGCTTGCCTCAGGTAGGAACAATACTTCATCAACGAGTGCTTGAAAAGCGCAACCAACCCTTGCTCGTCATCACAATCCACTTTGCTCCTCGCCTATTTAAAAGAATGAAATCTTGTGTCTTCTGTCAGCAGAAACATATGCAGTAATGACCATGAATAACATTAGTACATTACTTACGCGTAAGTTGTAGAGGAAGACTGGAAATTGTTCTGTGTCTGCGGTATAATCTTTCCATGAAGGAAAGATGCGCACAAAGTTCCTGACAACAACATAATCTTCGTCTTCTAAACTGGGAAGAAATGGAACAGGGGTCCTATTTGCTACAATTGGGGCTCTCTCTGGTTCGAAAAGGGATTTGGCAACTGGATTTGGTGTACTCTTTGCAGGAATTGGGTTTTTTGCGTCGTACAGCTGGTTCTATGTCAACTGGCATAATCATACTGTTTGCTGCAGTTGGGGCATCAGAAATGACCAGTGTAGTAGGGCTAGAGTCTGCTAGAGTTGGGGTATTTTGTGGTTCAGGTGATATTGCAACTACACCTAATGGGCTATTTGATTTATCAGGTGCCACTACCTTTTCCAAATACTTTGCTTGTGCTCCTCCATGATCAGCAATCGCCCTCTTCCGTTTGAACGTCTGATACACAAGAACAACATTTGAATGGATAAATATGGTATGATGACAGATGGAATATGTACTGAAAATGGATAGGCATGGCGTATTCACATACACGATGTGTAAACTAAGCTAATGGCAGTTGAACAAAGTAGAAGCAATGCATAGCATCAGTTGCAAGATATGTGCGAGCAATGTAACCTTGGAAAGTTAGAGCAAGTACCTTGATGGGTGAATAAGATAGGGCATCTTCCTCTGACTCCTCCACTAGGGAGGTACATTGACTTAGGTCTCCCTCTAGCTCAGAATCACTGTTAGGATCATATTCTGAGCATGAATCTGTAGGTGGAGAGCGTTTGCATTGCATTGCATCCAGACTTGATTTCAGACCCTTAATGCCAAGTTTGACAGCCATGGCATTGTTCTGCTTTATGCTTTTCATGCGCGCAAGCTCATAATCATTATGATGCTGTTCAGAACCTGAGATTCATGAAAACATAAAAAGTAGTCAGATTATCTATGGAATGCATTGCGGATTCAACTCGGAGAGTGTCTCCCTATAAACCCCTGCATATGCAAAGTTCACCTCCCCAACCGTGCTGACCAGACCACACACAGAAATACAAACCCCTTATGTCTTTATAACAGGCAGGCACACATTTCAAAACTGAAGTAGGAACATTAGAATCATATGAAATTCGTATTTGAACAAATAAACTAAGCAATTATGAGTGGCGTAACGTTTAGCTTCAAGGGTGGAGTGTTGGTAGTGCGACACAAAGCAAGTAGGCAGATTGTATTCCATGTAAAAGATCAAAACCTATGTAAAAGCTGTAAATGACACTTTCTTTCTATACAATGCAGTGTTCGTTACCCACACATGATGGAAGAGATCACATAGAGAAATACTATTCACTCATGTCTACGGTTCCAGTATTTAGAAACAGGGTGGTCCACCCTAAAAGAATATTGACAACAAATATGACAAGACAAGCATAGATGTAGTGAATCAATCATTTACTTGTGAGCTTATTAGGACAAGTATGCAGAATTGTAACTGTAGTAAGAGACCGTCCAAAATCTGAATGAAGAAGTTTGTCTAGCACTTATTGTTTGCAACTAATCGACGTGAATAATTGGATATTATGTCGAATGAGTAAGAAAGACAAGTAAAATTGTCAACAAACCTGGCTTGCAGTAGTAATCTGGGTCAATGTCACTACGACCAACAATCCAAAATGACTAGTTTCTGTTCCGAGGGCCGGAATTTTGAAAACCCTGTGAACTTTAGAGGTACTAAAGATTACCGAAATACATATGAACCATTAAGTGTAGGTAGCACTGAGCACACAACAAACCCTAATGATAGTCCTGCCTAATGAGTAATGAATCAATTAGAAAATGGGTGATGAGGAGTGGCTGCTGAGTGTTGAGGACGTATCTCAGGATAAATCTGGTTGGCTTGGTGGGCGCTGCACGCCTGAGCCCTGAACAGACTGGGAAGTTAGGCACGGCGGCGCGCCCGGGCAGCGGTGACGCTGTTGGGCGAGCGGCTCCTGGCCTCCTGTTAGTCCGGCGTCTCCTCCTAGAGTCATGTCGTCCGGGGACGGCAAGTCGCCGGCGAGGCAGGCGGCTGGGGGCGAGTAGAGATCGGAAGCGCGCAGCAGAACAGAGGGGAATCGGGGCCTGGGATGACCCAAAATCCCAGGGTGGGCCGACCCACCGTGGGCACCCTGTAGAGATACACACCCGAGCGGCGAACATGCATTTTCAAAACTAATTTAGGAACATTTAGCTGACCAATTAAAAAACTCTGTTTTAATAATATCAGATTCGTATTTGAACAACTAAGCTTGTTTAGCTTGATGGCTGGAGCAGTGTTATTATGACACGAAGCATTTATTTTGATCGTATAGTGATCATAAAAGGGGGAAATTCTAAGCATATTTTTTTAGCAAAATAGGGTTTCCCCTCCGATTTCTATTAAAGAAACCACCACGGAACCAACATGATCAATTAAACCGTATTATGGCTGTGCCATGGCAGATTTGAAGCTGCAAACCGGAGAAATGATATTTAGCATCCATTGTTTGCTTCGAACTAAGAACTAAATTCTAAGAGCTGAAAAGAAAGTAGAGTAACCAAGTTAAGATCTATTTTCTGGTTGAGATCAAAAAGTTGAGGAGATATGAAGTACCACCTCTCTTGCGGTGCCGTGTAGGCATCGGGGGTGCGATGGCTGTCGGTGGCATTGAAGCAGATCTGCGACGGTTGACGGGTGCATCGGGGGATAAGTCCTGTTGCGGTGGAAGAGAAGGTCGTGTGAGCGGCCCCGGCAAAGAGGACGACGACGCCGATGAAGCGAGAGGAAGCGATGCAAGGCTATTGGTCCGTTGCCGTGGATGAGAAACGACCATCTCTAGCAGTGTACGCCGCGGTCTTGGTAGGCGCTCCGGCATGGTGGAGGACGGTGGCGATGGATGTGGTGGAGGACGGCGGCGATGGATGGGGTGGCGGACGGAGGCTGGTGTGGGGATGGGGTGGTCTAGCGCGGACGGTGTATGAATGGGAAAATGGATGGAGAGGTACGGTGAACCATGTTTTTGGGACGCGCCTGTCTGAAATATGGGAAAGTTACGAACTTAGCCCCTGTTTAAAATTTGGACATCTCGTCGGTTGGGGATAGGACGGTAATCTCGCATCTCGCCAATATTTGCCCAGAGCGATTTTGGGCGAGGAGAGGGTGGTTGGCGCCCACGGTGTATGAACAGGGCTGACAGGTAGGGCGGTTGTGTCACGTCTGAGTGAAGTTACAAACCTGCCCCTATTGAAAATATTTGCCTAGATCGATTTCGGTCGAGTCGAGTTTGTTTTGCCGCCCACCGTGTATGAATGGGGGAATGGAGGGAGAAACAGAGGTCTTTCGGACGAGCTTGAATCAAATGTGTTTTGCCGCCCATGTTTGGCGCCCACCGTGTCGGAATGGGCTCGGAGGCGGTCGTGTCACGTCTACTTGAAGTTACTAACCTACCCCTATTGAGAGCAGTGGAAATTGGGCCAATGGATTGTCTGTGTAAGGGGTAGACAGTAGTTTCCTTCTCCCAAACACTTGGCTTCGGGCAGACGACGTGGGAGTGGACATTTTGCCGCTTCTTTCGAATTTTGGGACAATAAGCATCCACGTTTACCCTGGCAACTAAATTCGAATCCATTTTGTATTCCTATATGAATCTTTATAAATCATTCTATGTGTTTTTATATATCTTAAAAAGCACGACAAAGATGTATTCCACTGTGATATATGAATATGATTTACAAATCCCGATACTCGAATTCAGAAGCTAGAATCCAGTTTAAGGTGAATTCGAATATTTGGAACACTTTATGTCCAACTCAAATGTCACACGCAGCATAATGTGTACTTCCATTTAGATATGTACACAAGCGATGTATCAAGATTCAAATACCGAGTCAATCAACCAATAATGTACACAACTAACAAACATATAAACACTTATATAGTATATGGATCAATAATATCAACTAACATACATAAGCCAGACAGCTGTACTTTTTTTGGGTTACAACAGCATCCTTTTTTTAGCCAGCATCTTGGCCCTTTCCAATGCGTGCCACTTATGGTCCATCTATACTACTACTATTGCTGAATGCACATTCAGCCCGATTGGCATATTTGTAGGTCTGGCACAGCAATCCAAATGAAATGTCTCCCAGTCTTATCAATTAATACAGACTTGTGCTCAAATAAAATTACAAACCAAAAAAAAAAATTATTACATGATCTCTAAAACAAATGGTTTGATTGATTACATGAACAGGCAACACAAAGGTTATTCAACTATGGAAAGAACATTTCACCTATGATTTACGAAGTAGGAATTTAATTTCCTTTTTTCCTTCAGGACCTTAACAATATGGTCAGTCTCAGCTTGCTTCGTTTTGAAATCCACCAAATATTTAATGGTTGTCTTGAGTACTGCTTATGATTGTGCTGTTTGCTTCCTCAACATGTCAACTTCATCTCTAAGTGTAGAAGCATAATCTCTTTCTACCACTAGTTTAGCCTCTAGAGCATCAGCAGTTGGCAATTCATAATGCACGATTGGGCCGGTGCCACTGCTGTGGGATGATGCAATGTCCATGGGGACCTCGCTCTTTGATCTTGGGCTAACCTGTTTTGCCATTAAAGTTCCGATTGGATCCAGAAAAGTTGAAGTTAGCAAAACATCTCAACTGGGAGTTATAACAGCAAACCAGTTAAACAAACAAGGAATTAAAGAGTTTCAATTGGATGCTGAAAAGTAGTTATTAACATCATTGTAACCCGCTGTTGCAGCAGCAATGCAGTTAAACAAACAAGTAGATATTTAAGTTAAGGAAAACAGGTAATTCTTAACAGTAAGTATCAAACACATAGATAGGCGCAGTCTACAATATGATTAACAGGCTGTGCCATTATGTAATTAGTAGCAAACTAAATTAAGCCAAGCAACGTAATTCAACAATTTTGCAATAAGTGGCTAACTAAAATTCCGAGAAGCAGGTAACTGAACTTACGCTAGTTCTTTGCACAGGTACACTTCAACTTCTTTTTTGCTTACAAGGTTGTACGAAGGAGTCCATGGCATCAATTGCTTGGATACGCAGTCCCAATACTTCTTTCTTCCCACACTGCATGGGTAATTCGAATGGTTAATCTGGTAAGATGGTGCGTCCTTGATATGTTATATGAGGACGTGTAGTCAGACTAGTTATAGCCAAACACATCACACTGGCTTTTACTGTATATTTCTGTAGCGACCCGACCTCAGACGGTCAAGCCTCTGTGTTGCTGTGCCATCCCTGGATCAGTATGCTGGCACACACAGTACATCAATGTATATATCAAAGTGCAATCACATGTATAAATAATGTAAAATGATATATACCTCATAATACTCAGCGGAGACAATCAAACGGGTGTGGAGTCCCATCAACGCCATCGGCAGGTTGAGTGTAGACCGTAACCCTGTATCGTAACTCTTACTCGTCGAGGAAAGTATCTGCAACATGATACGTTGCAGCCGTGTAGGTCAGTACATTGAATGTACCGGCAAGATCACAATATGAGAAAACAGATGATAAAC
>LR880968.1:662991481-663011113 GCA_904067115.1 Aegilops sharonensis | reverse complement strand
AAGAACCGGGGCATGCATGGAGACAAGACGTAGGGGTCATTATTGCTGTATCAGACAAGTGCCCAACTAGTTATGTTATATTACATGGATAGTAAGAAACATCTTCCAGGGAGAATAGTTCCGTTAAGGGTTCCTTTCGCTGGGATGCATGCCCTAAAGTGCATGTCAAAACTACTAGGAAAGCAGAAAATCGGGCAAATGGGTAAATAGTTAAAAATCATCTTTCAGTTCACCGACCGAATATTCCCTTAAGAACGCTAGCTTTCGGCTTCACCCAGTCTGAGGTACACATCCGGATAACCCGGCAGTAACAATCGAGGAGGTGCTCCTTTTACCACCTAGCCCAACAATCGGGAACGTAGGGGTAAGCACATGAGCCAGGCAACCCAGCTTGGCCAAAACTTAAGTCATATCGATGCATATAATGGTGAATAAAAGGTACATGCGGAAGTTTGACGCATGTGTTGGGCATGAAGCCCGTATAAATAAGCTTCTGGTAAAGAAGCCCCCAGGTATAATGAGCGCGTACAGCGCATCAAATATGTGCGAACAAAGCGCCAACGAGCCTCTAAAGGCTTCAGGAAGAAAGGGGAGGAAGGAGAGAAATAAAAGACAGCAAAAAATAGAAAATGTGGACGGAGGAAGGAAACGAACTTGGAGTCCGGCGCTTAGGCGTAGAATCTTCGTAGACGGGCTGCGTTCCATGGGTTCGGCTCGAGTCGGTTATCCAATGCGTTTCACAGACGGTATGCTCCGCCGGTCAGGACCTGGTCGATGATGAAGGGACCTTCCCATTTGGGCTTGAGTTTGTCCTTTTTCTTGTCCGGCAGGCGTAGAACTAGTTCGCCAACGTTATAAGCTTTGGCCCGTACTTCCCTGCTTTGATATCTTTGAGCCTGCTGTTGATAGAATGCAGAATGAGCTTTTGCCACGTCGCGCTCCTCCTCCAATGCGTCCAAACTGTCCTGCCGATCGAGCTCGGCTTCTCTTTCTTTATACATGCGCACGCGAGGTGAGTCATGTATTATGTCGCAGGGCAAGACTGCCTCTGCGCCGTACACCATAAAGAATGGTGTGAATCCGGTAGTACGATTCGACGTGGTCGGCAGCCCCCAGAGTACGGTGTCGAGCTCCTCAACCCAGTGCGTGTTAGATTCCTTGAGGGACCGCACTAGTCTGGGTTTAATGCCGCTCATGATTAGACCATTTGCTCGTTCGACTTGGCCGTTGGTTTGAGGGTGATGGACTGAGGCGTAATCGAGCTTGATGCCCATGTTTTTGCACCATAATTTGACCTCATCGGCCGTGAAGTTGGTGCCTTTATCAGTGATGATACTGTGGGGGACACCGTAACGGTGCACTACCCCTGATATGAAGTCTATCACACGTCCGGATTCGGCCGTTTTAACAGGCTTGGCCTCTATCCATTTGGTGAATTTATCCACCATGACCAATAGGTATTTTTGCTTGTGGGTTCCTCCCTTAAGGGGTCCAACCATGTCAAGCCCCAGACCGTGAACGGCCAGGTGATGGGTATAGTTTTAAGGGCGGTGGGTGGCATGTGGCTTTGGTTAGCAAAAAGCTGGCAACCGATGCATCGTTGGACTAAGTCCTGCGCATCTGCCCAGGCCGTCGGCCAATAAAATCCTGTACGGAAGGCCTTGCCTACAAGGGCCCGGGCTGCGGCGTGGTGCCCACCCAGTCCGGCATGAATTTCAGCCAGGAGGTTTCGCCCTTCCTCTTCGGAGATACACCTTTGAAGGACTCCGGTAGTGCTTTTCTTATAAAGCTCTCCCTCACGGACTTTATAGGCTTTAGATCGCCGTACTATGCAGGGAGCCTCATTTTGGTCTTCGGGGAGTTCCTGCCTAGTTAGGTAGGCTAGGAATGGTTCCGTCCACGGGGCGATAACCGCCATTATTTCGTGAGCGGAGGGTGTTATCTCGGGGGTAGAGCCTCCGGTTGTGTCAGAGTGTTCGGCGTCAGGCAGTGCGGTTGGGTCCGGATTGTTATTGCCGGACTCCCCTTCCCATAGTACGGATGGCTTGAACAGCTGTTCCAGAAAGATATTGGGTGGAACGGCATCGCGTTTTGCACCGATGCGTGCCAATATATCCGCCGCCTAGTTGTTATCCCGGGCTATACGATGAAATTCGAGCCCTTCGAACCGTGCTGACATTTTTAGGACCGCATTGCAGTATGCTGCCATTTTCGGATCTTTGGCATCAAAGTCTCTGTTTATTTGAGATATTGCGAGGTTTGAATCCCCGCGCACCTCTAGGCGTTGAATGCCCATGGAGACTGCCATCCGGAGGCCGTGCAGAAGGGCCTCGTATTCGGCTGCGTTGTTGGAGTCCGTATACATTATCTGAAGGACGTATTGGACTGTGTCCCCGGTTGGGGACGTCAGGACGACGCCAGCCCCCAGGCCAGCCAACATTTTGGAGCCGTCAAAGTGCATGATCCAATTGGAGTATGCGCCGTACTCTTTAGGGAGTTCGGCTTCGGTCCATTCGGCCATGAAGTCGGCCAAAACCTGCGACTTGATAGCTCGTCGTGGCTTGTAGGTTATGTCGAATGGAAGGAGCTCTATGGCCCATTTAGCAATCCGGCCCGTCGCGTCGCGGTTGTTTATAATGTCATTAAGAGGTACTTCGGAGGCTACCGTTATCGAACACTCTTGAAAGTAGTGTCGCAGCTTCCGGGATGCCATGAACACCGCGTATGCTATCTTTTGATAGTGTGGGTACCGAGACTTGCATGGAGTTAGGACAGTGGACACATAGTAAACCGGTTTTTGAAGAGGGAACCGGTGTCCGTCTGTTTCTCGTTCGACGACGAGCACCGTGCTGACAACTTGATGTGTTGCGGCGATATATAATGGCATTGGCTCGTCCACATTGGGCGCGGCCAGGACAGGATTTTGTTGCCAATATGGCTTTTATCTCTTCGAGTCCGGCCGTGGCGGCATCCGTCCACTTGAAGTGTTCGGTGCGGCGGAGGAGGCGGTAAAGGGGTAATGCCTTTTCTCCCAAACGGGAAATAAAGCGGCTTAGAGCCGCTACGCATCCCGTCAATTTTTGTATTTGTTTGAGGTCTTTTGGAATATCCAATTGTGACAGAGCTCGGATCTTGGCTGGGTTTGCTTCGATTCCTCTACCGGACACAATGAAGCCCAGGAGCTTTCCGGCTGGAACGCCGAAGACGCATTTTTCCGGATTGAGCTTGATGTCATATTTTCGAAGATTGTCGAATGTGAGCCTCAAGTCGTCTACTAGAGTTTCGACGTGCTTGGTTTTGACGACCACGTCATCTACATATGCTTCCACTGTTTTGCCGATCTGGTTTGCCAGACATGTCTGAATCATGCGCTGATATGTTGCGCCGGCGTTTTTGAGCCCGAAGGGCATTGTGTTGAAGCAGAACGGGCCGTATGGAGTGATGAATGTTGTTGCAGCTTGGTCTGACTCCGCCATCTTGATTTGGTGGTAGCCGGAGTACGCGTCGAGGAAGCACAATGAGTCGTGTCCTGCTGTAGCATCGATAATTTGATCAATTCGAGGGAGGGGGAAGGGATCCTTTGGGCAAGCCTTGTTCAGGTCTTTAAAATCGACACATAGGCGCCAAGATTTATCCTGCTTTGGTGCCATCACCAAATTTGCTAGCCAGTCCGGATGTTTTATATCTCTGATGAATCCGGCTTCCAAAAGTTTGGCTAGCTCCTCTACCATGGCCTGTCTCTTGGGTTCGGAAAAGCGCCGAAGAGCCTGTTTGACTGGCTTGAATCCTTTAGGATATTTAGGCTGTGCTCGGCCAGCCGACGTGGGATTCCTGGCATGTCTGAAGGGTGCCAGGCAAAGATGTCCCAGTTTTCTCGTAGAAATTCTCGTAGTGCGGCATCTACATCAGGGTTTAATTGTGCCCCAATGGAGGCCGTCTTTGCAGGGTCCGTTGGGTGGACTTGGAATTTGACTATTTCATCCGCTGGTTTAAAAGAGGTGGACTTGGATCTTTTATCAACTATCACGTCGTCCCTGTTCACCGTGGAGCGCTTCGCGGTGAGTTCCTCGGCCGCTAGGGCTTCGGATAGTGCCTCGAGGGCTAGTGCACCGTCTTGTTTTCGGCGCGGAGTGCTATGTTCGGATCACTAGCGAGAGAGATGATTCCGTTAGATCCGGGCATTTTAAGCTTCATGTACCCATAATGGGGTATAGCTTGAAAAATTGTGAATGCCTCTCATCCTAATAAAGCATGATATCCGCTGCTGAATGGGGCCACTTGAAATGTGACCTCCTCGGACCTGTAATTGTCCGGCGAGCCGAACACTACGTCCAGTTTGATTTTTCCTGTGCAACATGCTTCCCGGCTAGGGATTATTCCTCTAAAGGTTGTGCTGCTTCGCTCAATGCGGTTCCAGTCTTTTTCCATTTTTTGGAGGGTTTCTTCATAGATGAGGTTTAGTCCGCTGCCGCCATCCATGAGTACCTTGGTAAGGCGAAAGCCGTCCACTATCGGACTGAGGACCAATGCGGCTGGTGCTCGGGCTGTTCGGAATTTAGGTTCGTCATTGGCATTAAAGGTAATAGCCGTGTCACTCCATGGATTTATTGTTGCTACTTGGTAGACTTCGGCAAGGTTGCGGAGTGTTTGTTTTCGCATGTTATTTGATGCGAAAGTCTCGAAGACTGTTAACACCGTACTAGTGTTGCTGGGCTGGGATTCTGAAGCTAGAAGCTCTTCGCCACTTTTGGCCACCTGCCGTAGTATCCAACATGCTCGAAGGCTATGAGTTGGAGTGGCGCCCTCTGTACTGTGAATTTTGCAGGGTCCGTTTAGCCAACCCTCCAGTACGGTTCCGTACCCTTTAGGGGTTTTTGGTTTTTTGGTGTTTAGCCCAGGTGCTTGGTAATGATGCACCCTTTTATTTCGGACTAGGGACGTATTCAGGGCCGGATTATCCCAAAATTTATTTTCGGTTTTCCAGGCGCTCTCCATCGCACAGTACTTTTGTACTATGGTCACCAAGTCGGCAAAGCATGTAATTTAGCGACGACTTATGGCGTTTAGGATTCCCTTGTCCGTGCAATTTTTGCAGAAAATTGGGATTGCGTCCTCCTCTCGGCAGTCCTTTATCCTGTCCATAACCAGGAGGAATCTGGCCCAGTAATGATGTACTGTTTCAGCGGGCTCTTGCCGAATTCGGGATAGATCGCTAATGTTTGGGTGGGCGGGTGGAACTGGATCTGGAACCCCGTCCAATTTAAGACTCAAGGACCGAGAAGTTTTCGAGCTCTGAAGTTTGGATTTTTGAGTGTTATCCAATGAATCCAACCCGCTGCCTGACTTTAAGTTTAGGGCTTGATCGACATCCGTCCCTCTGCGGGAATCCGGCATGTAGGGATCGGGAATCCGGACGTAGCTAGTCCTTAAGATAGAAGAAGAATCGCCGCATTGCTCCTCTATCACAGCAACATGATGGGTAGCCTGGGGAGAGTTGATCTCTTTCAGATCGGTTTTAGGCCCGATCCGGTCGTAGTCCGTGGCGACTCCCAGGGCGGCGATGCGATCCAAGAGCTCGTTTATGAAGGAGAGCTCGATTGGATCTAACTGTTCGGCAAGTTCCGAACTAACATGGAGATTGGTTTCGATGACTCGAGAGGTCATCATCGGCGCGGTGGCCGAACTAGCGGTCATGAGAAAACCACCTAGCCGAAGAGTTTGACCAGTGGCCAAGGCTTCTTTGGCGATAGTATCGTCTTTAAAGACGAGATGAGGCATCCTACCTGATGGCGAAGACACAGAGGAACTCTCAATGGAAGCACCAATGTCGGTGTCAAAACCGGCGGATCTCGGGTAGGGGTCCCGAACTGTGCGTCTAGGCGGATGGCAACAGGAGACAAGGGACACGATGTTTTTACCCAGGTTCGGGCCCTCTCGATGGAGGTAATACCCTACTCCTGCTTGATTAATATTGATGATATGGGTAGTAAAAGAGTAGATCAACCACGAGATCAAGGAGGCTAAACCCTAGAAGCTAGCCTATGGTATGATTGTTGTTCGTCCTACGGACTAAAACCCTCCGGTTTATATATACACCGGATAGGTTAGGGTTACACAGAGTCGGTTACAATGGTAGGAGATCTACAAATCCGTATCGCCAAGCTTGCCTTCCACGCCAAGGAAAGTCCCATCCGGACACGGGACGAATTCTTCAATCTTGTATCTTCATAGTCCAGGAGTCCGGCCAACGGTGATAGTTCGGCTATCCGGACACCCCCTAATCCGGGACCCCCTCACTCTACCACGCTGTTTTTTTTACGCTGGGCTCTACCATGCTGTTCATGTCCCACTCCTTTCGCTGACGTGTGGGACATCCAGCACGTGCCGTGTTTGGCACCCTTCGTCGTAAGAGTTGAAACGCTAGCATTCATAAGAAATAAAAAATAATTATAAATCGGCAGTGATACTATTTTTTTGCGAACCAATCAGCAGTGATACTATACCACGCGGTTTCCTTGCTCCTCGATATCAGAAAGAATACTTCCGTTCGCCAACATGTGGGACGTCGACCATCTTGGTCCACTTGCCATGCACGCAGAACTCCAAGGGAGTCACCCAGGTCGTCGCGCCGCAGTAACAATGACTAATGAGCCATCAAATCACAGACCCACTTCCCACTTTGAAGTTGCTCAGACGAAGGAACCATCATGACTTCGTTGAATTCCGCTTCTTGAAGAAAACTACTGTACCAGCAGTACTGCTAGCTACAGTAGTTACTGCAACAGAGGCCTCCTTTCTTTCATAGGATAGGAATATGAAAATCATAGGAAGTGAGATGACATGCATCTCAATTCCTATAGAGAAAGAGATGCCATTTGATGCTTAGGATAGGAATTTTTCCATTTAGTCTAGGCTAATGTACTGGTAATTTGCTCTAAAAACTACAGTAGTAACTAGTACTAGTATTGGTACATGCTAATACTCAGACACAGACACACACACTAACTACTAGTACTACTACTTCTCACATGCTGGTCAGACGCCGTCGTTCTCCTTCCCGGCTTGTCGGCGACACCCCACCGTGCTTGGATCTCCGCCGACCTCTCCGCGACAGCGCGTGCGTCCTTTTCTTTCTTGCGGCGGCGGGCCTCTCTTGTCTTGAGTGCTTTCTGACTTTTCCACTCCCTCTGTGCGGCATTGGCCGCCTCTTGTTCTACCGCCCATTCGGCCTTGGCATCTTCAAATTCCTCCCACATAGTTGTCAGGTCGCGAGCGGCGATGAACTCGACACGGTGGGATGCCATCGCTTCCCTACCAATTTGTGTGCGGTCGTGGGCGGCAAGGAACTCGGCGCGGCGGGATGCCATCGCTGCCTTACCGGTTAGTGTGCAGCGCGGTGACATGAACGACGCTTGGTGAGAGCTCTAGGGTGGAGTGGCCGGACAACCGTATAGTGCATTGGTTTGTCAAGAGCTCAAGGATAGAAGACGAAGAAAATCTGGATTCCCCTTCAATCCCGGTTATTTATTACCGAGTAAAATGCATTGGCGGTCATGGAACTTTTCTTGATAGCTCACTTTGATCATTGTATACGAGATATGGTGATTATACGGTCACTGGCTTAGCGTATAGCTCCGTATTTGTCTGGTTGACCAGTCAAATAGTCCCTATGTGCCTCATCAGCTCGTGTTCTTTATCTATCTATCTATGCGGGTCTACCTATCAGTGAAGAAAGAAATAAACCAAAATTATGCGTATTTGACATTACTGTTTAGACGTTTGCTGGAGGCCTCCGCGAACACCGAGCATGTATTCACCTGGCTCAACACCAACGGTCATACTCGTGACTCGGCGCCTTGCTCATGTATATCGTCCATCATAACGACAATCTATAAAACATCCTAGCTAGAGAGGGTACTATGGTGCGGAGTATGTACTATCATGAGCAATCGATCATAGTGCCACTGCACACGAGTGTGTGTCTGATCGATTCGTCCATTATTCATAAGTTATGTATGGTTGTGTGGTGTCTAATGGTGGTCATCGAATGCTAGCTGGCGACAAGAGCGGTTGCATGGACGCCTGGTTGTCAATACGTGCCACATACGCTTCAAAGGCTCGTCATCCATGAGTTCACATTTTACCACCACGCCAGCGTCTGACCGCCCTGGCCTACCGAAACCCCTTCCATCGCTAGCGAGCGCTTCCTGCCTGAAACGATCACCGTCTCTCCAGAACGTCAATGCCGCATTCACCATCCTTAACTGCAGGTGCAGTTGGTGTGTCACTGACATGCGGGCCTGATGCCCGTTGGGCCCACATGTTACTGAGACAACGCACATGCGGTTAAGTCACTGAAGCAGCGTCCGCATTCACGCCCGACACGACCTCTCACTAGCGCCGGCATTGCAGCAGCGCGCCGGCAGAGAGAGCGCCACCCGCGCGGCATCCCGGTGCAAGCGACTGCTCCGTGTTAATGACACCACGACTGCCGACAAACCTACTCCGCTGCCAGCCGTCCATCCGTCTGTCGCGTCTCATTGCCATTCGCCCGCTATATTAACTTGAGCCCCAGCTCCAAGCCATAGCCAAAGACCCACACTCGTTCTCCTCCGGTGCCTTCCTTTTGTTGGCACCACTCCAACCATGGCCTCTGGGCACTCCAAAGATCTCTTGGACGTACTGTCACAGGAGCAGATGAAGGACATCGGTGGCTCCGCTCCGGGCGCGCTCCTAAGCTCTCTTGGACATACTCTCGCAGGAGCAGACGAAGGAGATCGCCAGCTCCCCCCCGGCCGCCCTCCGCCGCCACGACCACGAAGCCGGCGCGCGTGCGCAGGCGCAGCCGGCAGCGAGGAAGAGTAGTACACGGTAGGTCGCCACCGCTCTGGTCCTAGGAAGGCCACCGCTCCTCCACTCAGTCGACGCCAAGCTTGGTGGGATAAAAATCGGCGGCCGATTAGCCACTTGATGGCGACGTGGAGGCGGAAATCTTCATAACCTTGTGCTCCGGAGGAGGAGGTTATCGAGGCGGATAAGGAGGAGGCAAAGGCAATGGCCGGCTTTCTCATGTTCATGGCCGGACATGGTGGTCGGGGCCCGACGATCGTTTAGATTAGGTTTACAGTAGGTTTTAGTACGGTTTGTGCGAAATATGTAATGAATTTCATCCAGTTTATAGGAAAAGTTCTAGAAATGTAATGAATTTCATCCGGTCAATTTGAAATTTGCTATGTTTGCACGAATTTCGTCCGGTTAGTTCATATAGTTGTTGAAAGGTATGCGGGCAGCATCGGATGGCATCCATCAGTGTCCTCGGACAGATACCGGTGTAAATTTGTGGGCCAGCGCTGGAGATGCCCTAACTATCATGCTATAATCGCTAACAATCCTCCATTATTTGGCAGGGAACTGTTATCCCTCGATCAAAATCAGATCCGCGGTGTTTCGCACTCCTCCTGAGTAAGAGTGTAAACTCTTGCTTACATAAAAATGGAGCAAGTGGACGGCACTGTAGCACGTCATATCACTCGAACTAGCCCGCCTACCGAGCGGGAAAGCACCTCCCTCGTCATTTTGTTCTGGATTTCTATCGATCGATCACGCGAAAATGTTACGCTTCACAAGTTCTAAAGGAAAAGGCGGCACACTTACGACTCGTACGCGTCGCAACCCCGACAGTCCGGCTCGCACGCCGCTCACCAGAGGGGACACGCGTTGTCTTGCAATTTCACTGACATGTGGGACCGTAATTGAATAAACCGTCGAGAGCCGAAATCTAATCGCTCGGCGGGCGTCGGCTGAGAAGAGAGAAACAGGGGAGGGAGAAGAGATCACCCGCCCGCCGCGCATGGACTCCAAGAAATATATGGTGATAATGTGAGGTGGGCCATGCTGGAGTCTAGTCTGCTTCTGGAGCCCGCTCTCACTGCCCTGGCCCCTCAAGACGCCAGCTACCCACCGCATGCATGTATAGCAAGTACTCCCTCCGTTCCTAAATATTTGTCTTTCTAGAGATTTCAACAAGTGACTACATACGAAGCAAAATGAGTGAACCTACACTCTAAAATATGTCTACATACATCCGTATGTTGTAACCATTTGAAATGTCTAGAAAGACAAATATTTGGGAACGGAGGGAGTAGTACTCCTTATGTGGAGGAGAGAGAGGCATTGACAAAGTCAAGGAGTGGGCTCTGCAAGAGCCCGTCTCTACACGTGCTCCTAGGTATAAAAAAACAATTCTAAAAAAGGCATAAAAAACAATTGTGTCTTAAAAAAAGAAAGGTAAAAAACATTTGAGAGGAAATAGATAGAGAGAAAGTGAGAAAAAGCTGTAACCTGGGCATTACATGAGGAAGGAGGGAGTGGTGCACATGCCAAGTTCACTGGGCTGCCGTGTTTCACACTCCTCCGTCGTAACAGTGGAGACAATAGCTTTCATCTAAAATAAACAATGAATACTCGTTGCTCGTCCTCTATGTCGGAAACAATACTTTCATTCGCCGACATGTGGGACGTCGACCATCCTGGTCCACCTGCCATGCACAAAATTATCCTGGTCTACCCCGATCGTATCGCAGGCCCAACCTTTCCCACTGTAAGTCGTTCGGACGAAGGAACCATCATGACTTCTTTGAATTCCGCTTCTTCAAGAAAACTTACTGTACCCGCAATACTGCTACCACACGCGAAGACTAGACGTCACTGTACCATGTCATATCACTGAAACCCACTAGGCCAAACTAGCCCGCCTAGGTCATCTATTTTGGAACGGAGGGAGTACGTCTCTGCACTGCTATGATTTTGTGTTGCACGTTCTTTGTACTTTTGCTACGATTTTCCTACCCTATGAACCAAATGAGGCCTGAATGTATGTTGACTATTGTCTGATCGATCGCTAAGCCTACAATTTTAGGAGCTAGGGCTATTGGTTGATCGACGAGGGATAAGTATAAGCGTACCACGAGCTCATCAGCCCCAATGTTTCTTTTCGGTGAGTGTTTTGCAAGTACTATAGCTCGCACAGTAGCTAGCCTACTAACACTAAGAATCATCAAACAAGCCCTGCTGATATGATAAACAGTTCAAACTTACATCTAAGCATGCCATATATTACATCAAAACCTGGTGAGGATACATCTGTTTCCATAACTCGGAGAGGGTTCGCATGATTCACTATCAAACAAAAGTAGCAAGATCCGCCCACACAAGACAGTGCTCTAGCCCTAAGATGGTTTCACAACACGCATCATTCTAGTAATTAAACACAGGGCAATGCAAACTACCCTGAAGGATTAGCACGACCAACTATTTCTTGTCATCGATCTCTCGGGCAATGACCACAGCACGGACAACGGCATGGGAATCAATTTCTAGGGCGATGTCCGCAGGACTGACCGCGACATCGGAATCGATCTCTGGGGCGATGTTCACAGGATGGACAGCGGCATCGGAATCGATCTCCAGGGCGATGCCAACAGGACGGGCCACGACATCGGAATCATCAAGGACGTCCACCGGCACCTGCACAACCCTAACATATTAGCAAGCACATTGCAAATAATCAAAAACCACAACTATGGTAATAAGCCATTATTTTTTACCTTATGCAGCTCACCGGGGGATCTCATCCCTCCGGGGGCCATCTCCTCGTCCTCGATGGGGGCCATCACCTTGCCAGGGGAATACTGCTTCTCAACGGCGACTATCTCCTCAAACTCGGTCTTGAGCCTCACATAGGTGGCAATCAGAGTTCCTGGGGTAGGCACGGTGGGGCCCTTGCTGTTCTTCCAACTTTCTTTGTGGAGTTCGTCCACCAACGTCCTCAACTCTTGGGCCAGTGCTTGTTTCTTGGAGTTCTTCGTCTCCATGGGTTGGCCCGCCAACATGGTCAACTCGTTTGTCGGTGGTCGCTTCCTGGAGATCGCTGTCTCCAGTGGGTTGTCCACCGGCAACTCTTTTCCTACTGCTCCACGATCCATCAATGAACTGACAAACAAAAATCAATCGAAAGGAAACCACAATCGCAATGAAAACGGGAAAAGAATAGGATGTGAGAATCGGTCGGTGCTTCGCAAATAGAAGTTTCTTGGAATGAAAATATAGTAGCATAACTGATTCGCCCACCTTTCCTTCGTCGGTACAGAAGAAAAATGGCAGAAGTGAGTAGCCTGGAGTGAGGTTTTCTTCAAGAAAGGGAAGAAAGGGCTTGAACGAGCGTTCCAGTGAAATGATGGTTGCTTCGTCCAGTCCAACTTGGAGGCCACCTTACCACTGCTGGTAAAGGTGTGGGTTTTGTGATATGACGGGTCATGACGGCCACACTGGGGTGACAGGTGAGTCTCGACTGTAGCACCTCGCTGTGATTTGGTGGATTGCACGCGGGCCCGGATGCTTTGAAATGTCCCGCATGTAGATAGAGCGGCTAGTCATATAGGAGTGCTCAATATTGTGCACCGCGACCAAGGAAGACAGGAAAACAGGAGAACTATGTAATTAATGCATGAGTTTAATTAGGGTAGTTTTGTAAAGTACGAGATACATTCCTCCAATCGCAAAATGCCTTGGCTCATGAGATTTGAGATTTGAGCCCTATAAACCGGAAGGGAGGGGGTACTGCACACGGTGTAGTCTATTCACTTGTTGAAATCTCTAGAAAGGCAAATACTCCTTTCCGGTTTACAGGTCTATACTACTCCCTCCGTCAAGGTGTGTAAGTCATCTTACGAAAACCAAATAGTCCAAAAACACTTAGGCGCGGTGCATTAACTTCTACCTTGTTTCTTGTTTCTTGACATATCAACTAATAAGAGGTGAGAGGTGTGCATGTTTTTAATGACTTGCAATGGCTAGTTCATTGCATGCAATGCTATTAATTAGCAAATAAACATTGGTGACCCCAGGAGGAAACGGTGCTAAGCGCGTGGACCTATGCAGAATGAGTATCAATCAATGGATAATGGAGTTTCATTGTTAAACAATACTCCCTCCTTTCCGGTTTATAGGGCTTATCTCAAAATTTTATGTTTTCCATTTTATAAGGCTCAATTTGGTTGTTTTCCATCACATTTTCCGATTCCAAGGTGCATTAAAACATTGCTTGCAAGTATTAAGAGAAATTTGACCAATGCATGTACTTTACGCATGCATGCATTGCAATTAATGCATTGATAAACATAATTTTTTGAGGAAATCAAGAGCATTAATTAGGTGCTTTTGCAAAACTACAAACTGTATTCCACCACTCACCATCTAAATTGATTGGTGAGATTTTTGAATTGAGCAGTATAAACCGGAAAGGAGGGAGTAGCAATTTTGTCTCATGCAAGAGCCTGGCTAGTATATGCATGCTCCAAGGAACCGCACCACGCGAGCGTTCGCAACTGCCACGTTCGGGTTGCGCTTGGCTCTTCGCCTCTTCGAGAAGACGAACAATGATGCTACTCCTACTTCTACAATATCGAATCCACTGCTGCATGTCCGTCCACCTCGTGCGAGAGGGATCGCGTGTAGCAAAAGCTTCTACTTACTGCTCCTGCCTTTGCGTCTATGACAGGTGGGCCCAACAGGTGGTTGGCCCTCCTGTCATGCAGCCAAAGGCGGGTGCAGTTAAGGCACTGGAGCTCAGTCCGCGAGGGAGAGGCGTCGTAGTAATCAAATTTCTCGGTCTTGTACAAGTTGAAGCGACACATCAAAGCACTGCACTCGATAAAAGTCTTTTTACACATTTCAAATGGGCTACTTCGTATGTAGGAGTAGACATATTCTGCTTCGTATGTACTCCCTCCGTTCTAAATTACTCGTCGCTAAAATGGATGTATCTAGAACTAAAATACATGTAGATACATCCATACGTGTGACAAGTAATTCGGAACGGAGGGAGTAGTCACTTGTTGCAATCTCTAAAAAGACTTATATTTGGAAACGGAGGGAGTACAATGCATGCATGCATGCCATGACTTTCCTTTTGATACTTGCATGTGTTGATTTGATGCACCTTGCCAAATTTTGACTATAAATTTAACTAACCAAATTTTCATGCATGTCACAAAAAATTACGGGGCTGTTTGGATTGTGACTATGTTTGTCTTATGTTGCCACATTATTTTTCCCACACTTGCCGCACTTGCCTAACCTGAGTTGCTCAAATTGTTAGACACACTTTGGCTTGCCTAAGGGAATCTTGCGACAATTTTTGTGTCTATGACATGTGGGGTTCACTGCTAATAAAAAAATTCCCGTCTTAGGTGTGGCTAATAAAAAAGACTTATATTTATGAATAGAGGGAGTAGAAAATATAAATAATAATGCATGTTGGGGCAACCCACCTTTCTGCTAATTTTAGCCGTGGGCTTGTTCACAATTTTTACGAGGGGGTGGTTGTTCACTTAATGGAGGACTTGTAGTACCAGATTTGAACGATACAAAGTGTGACCTGGCACACCGTAACACCACTTGGAACAAGCGGGTAGCTATCTCAAAAAACAATCAACAACTAAAAACAACTGCGACCTGGCATGTAGTAGTACACAATTTTAAACGATTGTTTTGATGGAGTGAAAAAGGAAAACTACCCCACTACTTATATATAGGCTGGAGCCTCCACGCTTGCTTGCTAGGGTTGCTCTATTCACATACTGTCATCCTCTCCAGATCTAAACAAGATAGGGGTAGTAACACTGTCTTTCTCCCTTCAAAAAACACTGGCTTTCTGTCCTCACTGCTGGTTACACATCCAGACGTATCCCCCTCCGCCGGTGAAGGGGAGGAGGGGCAGTGTTTAGGCCGTCATCGACAGCGAGGGAGGAGATCCACTGCCGGCCGCATCGTTATCTCTGGCCGAGCGCCGGCGCGGGAGGTCCTCCCATCCCTTCGTCGTTGCCTGTGGGCGGATCCGGCCTCCCGCCGTCCACCTATCCACATCCCGACGACCTTCAGGTATATCTTCGTTCGAAACCGCCTTAGCTCTACTTCCCCAGCTCGCTATGTCGCTGCATGTGCATCATTTTCTACCTCTCAGCCCCTCTCGATCGGATGGTCCAACGTCACCTATTTTTTTCTTCTATTGTTAGAGGTTAAGCTACTTCATGGAGTCGAATCTTGTACTCCCTCCGTCCGAAAATACTTGTCATTGAAATGGATGTATCTATATGTATTTTAGTTCTAGACACATCCATTTTGATGACAAGTAATTCCGGACGGAGGGAGTACTTGGTTCAAACAAGAAATAAAGTGGGGGTGGGGGAATTTAGTATGTACATCGGACTTGGTACAAACAGGAAGGAAAGGGGGTGAAAGTAGTATAGACTGGTCATCCAACCGGTCTCTTGGTCGAAAATGGAAATATAGGGGTAACGTTGTACACAGTGGTATGACCAGGACTAGATTTGCTATCCACACATAGGAGTAGGTGGCTAGAGTGAACAAAAATGGGACCAACCCAGATATGTTTCTTGGATGTTTGTTTCTCGGGGCAACAAACTATGAATCACCACTTTATGCCCCTGTTTACGTACATGGTGATGTACTGCTGGTGCACCCACTGTCCCATGCCCTTATACCAAATATTTTGGCTCCGGTCGGAATAAAGGGGCAGAAAACATAGATCTTGATGAAAATAGAGGAATAGGAAAGTAATGTAGGTATAAAACTATGGAACAACGAACCGGAGGAAACTCTCAAGAGAATGTGTTCGGATGGACTGTGAAATGTACAGATTTGTTTTTTTAGAGTAGCATGCTTGGCAGTATGAGATGCTATTTGTTTATTCAGCTGCACAGTGACTACTCTTGTCCTCACCTCATGTACCACACATAGGTTGATTTTTTTATTCCGGCAAACACAGCACAGCAACCTGTCTAACGCATGGTAGCGAGCTCCTGCCTCGGGCTTCCGCTCAAAAAATGAGCAGCACGTGGATGTTTCTAATCCTATGGAATCAGTACTACGAGACCAGCTTTTCTACGAAACAGTATTCACCTTTCCCGTGTTCCGAACGGTTGGAAGGGAAAGAATACCATAGGAATTGTGTTCCTACAAAAATCCTGCACCAAACCTGTGAACCGAACGCTGCCTTAGTTGTTCTTAATATAATGTCCCTGGTAAAAATGAAGCCATGCCACTTGTCGGGGATATACCCCGCGGTATGACCCGGCCGGAGTCGTAACCCGACCAGGACTTGGTAAACCGGCGGAGAGTCAAGACAGATGGCTAAGATAGACGGTAAACCGGCTGGTGGTAAACCGGCAGACAATGTTAAACCGGCAGACGTTAAGAAGCCCAGGAAAGGAAGTCAAAATAGTTTAAGTCTTAGTCCGAGATGGACTCTACATGTAACCCGCCCCTTCAACTTATATAAGGAGGGGCAGGGCTCCCCAAAAGAGGGACAAGCAAGAAACAATCTCTAGGGCTAGACACAACTAGAGGAGAGCCGGTTTACGGTGACTCCCTCGTGATGATAATGAGATCTAGCCTCAAATAGCATGTAGGGTTATTACCGAATGATGTTTCCCGGGGCCCGAAGCTGTCTAAATCTTTGTCTTGCGTGTTGCGTCTCTCGATTCCACTCAACCCCTCTCAAGCTACCACATAGATGCGTTGGCCTCATGACTAAGTCCTCACACTAAGGACATCTGACGTCTTTAATTCCACGACAGTTGGCACCCACCGTGGGACCCGCTCACGATGGTGTTGAGTTCTTGAAGGGATCTCTTAAGGGATCGATAAGTTTGTAATTTTCCGGATGAGCCAGTTTGGAAGGATCTACATCAGCTTGAAGATCATCGATTCAGATTTACAATCTATGAGAGTTAAAGTTTGAGAAAAATTAGGGTTACGCGGCGGATTACAAGTCGAGTCATGGTTATGACCCGGATTCGCTATGACAAACTTAAATTCTGCAGCGATGATAGTAGGCAGTACCTAAAAGTGTTCCGTGGCTGTTATTTTTTAGGAAGACAAGGTTGACCCATCAGAAAATTAATTCTGCTACTAGCATCCGGCGGATCCGAGTTGCATCCGCACGAGACCCAATGGCAAAGCAATCGGTACTGCTACTAGTGTTATTAAATTGAGATTCTATCGCCACTGCTCGGTGAGACTAGCAAAAACAACGAAGGAATAAGTAGCAGGCTGATGGAGACCACGACCCAGAAACAAATATGATACAAACCGGACTCCTCTGCTGTCCGCACCTCGAGTCCTCGACGCCCTGCTCCTCTGCCGCGAACCGCTGCTGAGACTTAGCAGTCATGACCCGGAAATGGATTCGACCCGATTCCGAGCTGCCTCCGTTTCTGCCCTGCTTCTAAACCGCCTGTGCATTAACCTAATACGGCCATCGCAGTCACTCATCGGGGCATCCACCGCCGCTTCGTCAAACCAGTCGCGCCTGAACTGGCCGTGGCGGGGCGCCGAGCCGCTACTGCAGCCTGCCTCGGCCTCGCTCCACCTCGAACCGAACCTGCGCCGCTGTTGCTTTCCGTCAGCTTTTTGTGCTGGATTAATTCATCGGGTCACCATCACCACAGCTCCGAGCATGACGCAGGGTGATGTGCCCTTAGTGTAGCCTTGACCCGTCGGTGCCTCATCAACCGGCTGCCGCCATACATCCACTTCCACCTCGTCGGCGGTAAGATGGCTTGCCTCACCGCCGCATCAAACCGCCAAGTCACTACCGCGGCCTCGCCCGTCCGCGGAGAGTCGCCCTGCCGGTCAACTTCAAGTCACCGTGGTGGACCTCCCTGTTAGAATTAATGGGCTAGGCCCATAGCAATTTCTGAAATCTCAAAGCCCATGTGTAAAATGGCAAGTGGTGGTGCTAAGTTTAGTCCCACCTTGGAAGTTGAAGAAGAGTTGGACCTCTTTATATAGTGGGTTCTCTCCACCACTCTAAGTGGTGTGTGAGAAGAGAAAGGGAAAACCACACTCGCGCGCTCGCTCGCCTCGCCTGACCGGGGCGGGGCGGGGCGGGGCGGGGCGGGGCGTGGCATGGCGTACATGCGACATGCGCGTGAATGGTCCGCCGAAATCCGGTCCGTCTCCTTGCAGGAGCGCAGCTTCCTTTTGTCGTTTTATTTTTTATGTCTTGGCAGACAAGTTTTTGATTTCTTGTCCGGTAAGTATACGAATTAGAAACCGAGTCGGTTTGGGATTGTGGTCGCGACACAATACCGCCTCTGGTCCTAATATATATACAGCTACCGGCTGCGGCCAGAGACACACCGAAAAACACCTAGGGTTTTGCCTCATCTCACAACTTGCACCGCCATCGTAGTCTACTCCATCCCAAACGCCGGCGTGCATCGGCGCGTGGGAAAGCAGGTCTCCGGAACCGTTCGTCTTTGCGATCCTGCACCGGGAGAGGACGAATTAGGTTTTTGGGAAGCGCTGTGCGCGACTGCTCAAATTCGTTATCACGGGTCGTCTTCCGTCCAAGTCGGGCGGTGCTACTCATCGTCGTATTCATCGCCGTCAGCAGCAGATCGTCACCAACATCGTCATCAACACTGTCGCACCCATAATAGCTAACGATCAGTACGTCCAACATCCTCTGTTCATGTCTGTTTCTACAGCTATTGTTACATGTTTGCTGCTGTTATGCATGACTTGCTGTTCTTCTAGTTTGCTAGATTATTGCATGCTAGTATCTCTTCTAGTCATGAATTATTTACTGGAATTAATCATGAACTTGCCTAATATTCCAACAATCCAAAAACCTAATTATAGGCAATTTCCTGAGTTAACTATGGCTGGATTCGCTGATGCACTGAGGCCGGATAAGTTTACCGGTGTGCACTTTAAGAGGTGGCAGGTGAAGACCACGCTCTGGCTTACTGCTCTGAAAGTTTTCCACGCTAGTGTTGGTGCTCCAGAGGGAATGACCGACGAAGATCGGAGAAAATTCCAGGAAGCCAATACTATGTTTGTGGGATGCATTCTGAGTGTTCTTGCTGACCGTCTGTGTGATGTGTACATGCACATAAACGACGGAAAAATTCTGTGGGATGCACTGAATGCAAAATTCGGTGCAACAGATGCAGGCAGTGAACTGTACATCATGGAGAGTTTTCATGACTACAAGATGGTGAATAACCGTTCTGTGGTTGAACAAGCTCATGAGATACAGTGCATTGTGAAGGAACTTGAACTCCTTAAATGTGTTCTACCCGACAAATTCGTGGCTGGGTGCATGATTGCAAAGTTGCCTCCTTCATGGAGGAATTTCGCCACAACTCTGAAGCATAAGAGACAGGAGATATCAGTTGAAAATCTGATTGCATCTCTTGATGTTGAAGAAAAAGCTCAGGCTAAAGATACCACTGAAAAAGGAGGTGAGGTTCAGCCTACTGCTAACATGGTGCAGAGGTACCCACAGAACAAGAACAAAGGGAAGAACAAACCTGTTTTCAACAAGCCTACCAAGACTACTACCTTCAAGAAGAAGAAGTTCAACAAGGCTGAGCTAGAGTGCTACGCCTGTGGGAAGCCTGGACACTTTTCCAAGGAATGCCCTGAACGTGCAGACCGCAGAGGGAAAACAAGCTCCAAGACTGTCAACATGGTGACCGCTAGCAATACTGATGGGTATGGTAATTTACCTATTGTGCTTTCAGTATTTCAATCATCTTC
>LR880968.1:662905878-662928469 GCA_904067115.1 Aegilops sharonensis | reverse complement strand
TTATGATATGAAAAGGCCCAAGCTTGGGGAAGCTATGTATGATGAGGATGACATATTTGAGAATATATTTGCTGCGATTAATGTTTGTCCCAAGCTTGGGGATGCTATGTCTAATGAACATGATATTTTTAGCCTCTCAAGTTTCGATATGCAAATTTATAATGATAGCATGCCTCCTACTTATGATGATTATGTTTATGAAAGTGGGTTTGGAAGAGTGTCAACTTTAGGAAGTAATGATCCCACTATTTTGGAGGATGTTGAATCTTATTATGATAATTATGAAAGTGGATTTGGAGAGGTCGTGACTTTATTTAGTGATGTATCCACTATTTCGGAAGAGGTTTGAATTGATTATGATGGGAAAAAAGTTGCTACTTATGATGATTATTGTGATGAAACTTATGCTATAAAAAGTAGTGATGATTATATTTATAAAACTTGTCATGATTATGATTCCCCTTTTTCTGAAAATTACCCTTTTAATGTGGAAGGAATTTATAGTATTCAAGTCTCTTATGATACTCCCACTATCCCGAATGAGAAGAATTTTGCTTATGTGGAGAGTAGTAAAAATTCTATGCTTGTAGATCATGAAAAGAATGCTTTAGGTGCTGGTTACATTGTTGAATTCATTCATGATGCTACTGAAATTGTTATGAGGGAGGAATTTATGCTTGTAGGAATTGCAATAATATCAAGTTTCCTCTCTACGTGCTTAAAGTTTTGAAGTTATGCTTGTTTTGCCTTCCTATGCTAGTTGATTATTGTTCCCATAAGTTATTTGCTCACAAAATCCCTATGCATAGGAAGTGGGTTAGACTTAAATGTGCTAGTCTTATTCTTCATGATGCTCTCTTTATGTTTCAGTTCTTATCTTTTATGTGAGCATCATTGAAATCATCATGCCTAGCTAGGGGCGTCAAACGTTAGCGCTTGTTGGGAGGCAACCCAATTTTATTTTAGTTTCTTACTTTTTGGTTCTGTTTAGGAATAAATAATCCATCTAGCTTCTGTTTAGATGTGGTTTTGTGTTTTAATTAGTGTTTGTGTCAAGTAAAACCTTTGGGAAGACTTGGGTAAAGTCTTTATGATCATGCTGTAAAAAACAGAAACTTTAGCGCTCACGACATTAGCTTCAACATTTTACTGGAGAGTGATATTTAGTTGATTCTTTTTGCAGATAATTACTAGACAAATTCCTCAGGTCCACCAATTTATTGTAGAATTTTTGGAGTTCCATAAGTTTGCGTTAGTTACAGATTACTACAGACTGTTCTGTTTTTTGATAGATTGTATTTTTCGTGTGTTGCTTGCTTATTTTGATGACGCTATGGCTAGTAAGAGAGTCTATAAACCATAGAGAAGTTGGAATACAGTAGGTTTAACACAAATATAAATAAATAATTAGTTCATTACAGTACCATGAAGTGGTGTTTTGTTTTCTTTCGCTAACGGAGCTCACGAGATTTTCTGTTAAGTTTTGTGTTGTGAAGTTTTCAAGTTCTGGTAAAGATTCGATGAACTATGGAATAAGGAGTGGCAAGAGCCTAAGCTTGGGGATGCCCAAGGCACCCCAAGGTAAAATTCAAGGATAACCAAGAGCCTAAGCTTGGGGATGCCCCGGAAGGCATCCCCTCTTTCGTCTTCGTACATCGGTAACTTTACTTGCAGCTATATTTTTATTCACCACATGGTATGTGTTTTGCTTGGAGCGTCATTTTATTTTCTTTAGCTTTGCTTGCTGTTTGAATAAAATTCCAAGATCTGAAAGTCTTATATGTTAGAGAGTCTTCACATAGCTACATAATTATTTAACTACTCATTGATCTTCAGTCATATCTTTTTGGAGTAGTTTGTCATTTACTCGCGTGCTTCACTTATATCCTATGAGTAAATGGTTGAATGATTTGAATGTCATAAATCTGAAATTATATATGTTTCATATACCTTTCCCATGGGGAGTAATGCCTTCACATATAAGAAGTAGAGGTGGTAAATCTATTGAAGGTTAGGAAACATTGTATTGGTAACTTGAACAATTCATGAAAGAATATTGAAGGAAGTGAGATTTCACATATAAATATACTATTTTGGACATCTTCTATGATTGTGATCCCCATTATATATTTTCAAACCTGAGCAAATTAGTTGAAGTTGGACAAGGAAGACAACATAATGAGTTATGCTTGGGTATATTTGTACAGAAGTTATATTGTTATGCATCCTCTAACATGTGGTGCTTGCTATTTAGAATCCTTTGCTAGCCAAAATATCTGTACTAAGCGGGAATACTGCTTGTGCATCCAAACTCCTTGAACCAAGTTTCTTCCATGAGTGTCCACCATATCTACCTATATGCGGTATTTACCTACCATTCCAAGTAAATTTGCATGTTCCTAACTCTAAACCTTCAAATAATAATCTGTTGTATGCCCGAATCGCTCATGTAGCGACTACAGGTTAGCAGTATCTTCCATGCTAGGTGGGTTATTCTCACGATCAGTGGACTCCGCTCATCATTCACGAGAAAATGGCTGGTAATTGGGATGCCCAGTCCCATGATCAAAAGATCGAAATCAAATCAAAAATAATTGCAAACAAAACTCCCCCAGGTTTGATGTTAGTTGGAGGCACCCGTTGTTTCGGGCAAGCCATGGATTGATGATTGTTGGTTGAGGGGGAGTAAAAATCTTTACCTTTTTGTTTGGGAACCGCCTATAATGTATGTAGTATGGAAGATATTGGGAACTCTTGGTCGTTATGTTGACAATGAAAGCATACCTCTCAAAATTATTTTCATCTTTGTTTTTTCTTCGAGCTCTGGCACCTCTGCAAATCCCTGCTTCCCTCTGCGAAGGGCCTATCTTTTACTTAATGCAAGAGTCCGTAATATTCCTTCTCGTTCCAACCTACTCTTTAGTTGTCAAGCATCATATGATGGAAAGATCTAGGCATATATGGCCATTCGAATATATTTGAGCATGAATTATTACTATTGACATTACCCTTGATGTAAAAGGTTGGGAGGCGAAACATTATGCCCCTATCTTTCTCTGTGTTCGATGAATACTATTTGTTCTAAAAATATGCTTTGAGTGGTAGCAATCATGGAAGACTAAATGATAGTTGAGTATGTGAAGTTTGCTGAATCAAAGCTCTGACATAGACTCTTCCTGAAAATAAGATGAATTGCAGTTGTTTGATGACTGAGAACATAGTCTGTTAGTTTTGAAGAAAGCTTATGATCTATGCTTTAACATGTGAATAGTTTGTTACTTGATCCTGCAAAGTTTTATGAGTTGAGCTACTGTTATGACATATAATGATGCTAGAAAAGGTGATTGAAATTATCATTGATCAAAATTATGCACCTGCCAGCATTCACACTTCATAAATTATTTCTTTTATCATTTACCTACTCGAGGACGAGCAGGAATTAGAGCACCATCCACATCCCGGCCAGGGTGGTGCAGAAGAAGTACTACACTATCTGCGTGTCCTCGGGCGTGTAAGCCCACATCAGGGTCGCCCAAAGCTGAAGTTGGAGGATGCGACAATGGAGCATGACGTCGACCATGTCCACCAGCTTGATCTTTTGCAGCTCGGGCACCTCCTCGGGGTTACCCCAGTCCAGGCCCTTCCTCTTCCATGAGAGGAGTGTCGGTGTCAAAACCGGCGGATCTCGGGTAGGGGGTCCCGAACCGTGCGTCTAGGCGGATGGTAACAGGAGACAAGGGACACGATGTTTTTACCCAGGTTCGGGCCCTCTCGATGGAGGTAAAACCCTACTCCTGCTTGATTAATATTGATGATATGGGTAGTACAAGAGTAGATCTACCACGAGATCAAAGAGGCTAAACCCTAGAAGCTAGCCTATGGTATGATTGTTGTTCGTCCTACGGACTAAAACCCTCCGGTTTATATAGGCACCGAATAGGGTTAGGGTTACACAGAGTCGGTTACAATGGTAGGAGATCTACATATCCGTATCGCCAAGCTTGCCTTCCACGCCAAGGAAAGTCCCATCCGGACACGGGACGAAGTCTTCAATCTTGTATCTTCATAGTCCAGGAGTCCGGCCAAAGGCTATAGTCCGGCTATCCGGACACCCCCTAATCCAGGACTCCCTTAGTAGTCCCTGAACCAGGCTTCAATGACGACGAGTCCGGCGGGCATACTGTCTTCGGCATTGCAAGGCGGGTTCCTCCTCCGAATACTTCATAGAAGATTTTGAACACAAGGATAGTGTCCGGCTCTGCAAAATAAGTTCCACATACCACCGTAGAGAGAATAATATTTACAGAAGTTCAACTGCTGACGTATTCCGCGGCGTGACATCACACCACGGCCAAGCCTTTATTCGAATTGTTTTCACTGTCCCACCTCAGCGCGTTTAGCGAGGCGGTTTCCTTGGCACGTCTTGTCAAAGCAGAGATCGTGTCCCCTTATTCTGGGATTCTCATCAATACGGGAGTGGGTAACCCAACCGCGCCATCGATTACGACGCTTGGGAGATAAGCGAGTTTTATCGGGCCGGTGGGGACGCATAGCTTTGTCCGTCCATATAAGGGGATAAGGATCCACCTTTTCACACACACCTTCTTCCTCCTTTGCTTATCCATTTCCGCGCACTCAAGCTCCAGCGCCCAAGTACGCACATCCCGCCTCAACCTTTACCAAGTATGTCCGGAGCGGGAGGCAAGTGGATGGCCTCCTCCGTCACGGATGGGCACATCAAAAAGCTGCGGAAGGCTGGATACTTGTCCGACGACATCGCGCATCGGCTCCCCAATGTGGGGCAGCTCATCCCCACCCCCAGGCCCCATGAGAGGGTGGTGTTCCTCCCCCACTTCCTCCGCGGACTAGGGTTTCCACTTCAGATTTGTCCGAGGGCTCATGTTTTACAACGGCCTAGATTTCCATGATCTGGCCCCGAATTTCATCCTCAACATCTCGGCGTTTATCGTCGTGTGCGAGGCCGTCCTCTGCATCCAGCCCCACTTTGGCTTATGGCTGAAGACCTTCAATGTCAAGCCGAAGGTAGTGGGCGGCCGCCAAGCGGAGTGCGGAGGTGCCATGGTGGGCAAGATGGCCAACGTCCTATGGCTCGAGGGCTCCTTCGTGGATACCATAAAGGGGTGGCAATCGGGGTGGTTCTACATCACCGAGCCGCGCGACTCTCAATGGGCGGCGGCCCCCGAATTCTGATCTTGCTTCCCTACACGGCTCACCTCGTGGAAAGAGACGGGCCTGACGTGGGGTAATTCAGAAGAGCTGACCGGACTCCAAACCTGCGTCCGAAACCTGGTGGACAAGAAACTCAAGCTTGTCAACGTAATCCAGGTGATGCTCATCCGCCCGATTCTCCCATGCCAGCAACGGGCCTTCAACTTGTGGGAGTTTGATCCGGCACAGCACCAAACCTTGAGCCGGCTCTTCGACACTACGTACGAAGATGCCTGGAAGGTGTTGTTTAAGGGCGCCAAAGCTCCCGCATCCACTACCGAAGATCGCGGATTCAGCTCGCAGCATCACGCCAGCGAGGTAAGTTATTTTACCCTTTACGGGACTCATTTTTCATAGTTTGACTCTATGCGGGATCTAAAACTCCCTCACCTTTGACAGGACTGGCTGAAGATGTCCGGATAGGTTAACTGTCCGGCTCCCTTGCCAGAAGACCCAGCGGATGCCCGATTGACGGGGCTGCTGGTTCCGGCACCTCACGTGGTGCCGGAAAAGAAGGCCAACAAGAAGGCCACGGGAACTCGTAGGAGTTCTCGGCACCAGGTGTTGTCGGACTCATCGTCCGATGATTCCGAGGCGGACTCCTCCCGCGAAGATGAGGAGGAGGAAAAAGAGGCCTCTCCCCCAGCGGGGGGAGAGAAGAAAAGGAAGGCCGCCCCAACTGGGGAGGCTGGAGGGTCCAAGAAGGGAAGGACCCTCCCTCCGGACTACACCGCCAATGCCGACGACGGCGAAGAGGGGTGGGCACCAAGGACCAAGCCCCTGGCGAAATCGTAAGTGTCCGAACACCAGAATAACTCATGGCGTTCCATTTGTCGCACAACATCTTCTAATGTCGAGTATAACCGTGCAGCCCGCCCAAGGACGGGCTCAACGATTCGTCGAGCGGCTCCCTGGATTCGTCGGAGGTGAATAGCACCTCACTTCCGACCGGCTCGTCTCCTCCCGCCGCAGATGACGCCGGGGTGGAGTCCCAAAAGGGGCCCATCCAGGAGGAGGTGGCCATGGAGGCGCCTCAAGGCGGCCTCCCGGACTCCGGGCGCAAAGGGGATAAAACCCCAAAGGGCTTTAAGGCTGGCCCTGTGCCGGACTCCATACCGGAACCTTCAGTGGTTCCCGAGTCCGACAGGCGACCCCTTCGTAAGAAGGGCAAGACTGCGTCGCCGGTGACCTCCGTCCAACCAGAGGCACCGGATGATTTGATGGAGGCGCTTAATAGCACTTCCATCAACGAGGAGCACCGCACCATTATGAGTGTGTTGATCCAGAAGGTTCAGTCCGCCAAGAGCGGGTTGACTGAAGCCTGTGCCAGCCTTCTAACAGGCTTTGAGGTATGTATTTAAGATATATAAAAATATTACCGCATAGACAGTAGGCCCTGATGCTCAGTTTGGTGTTCGGAAAAGAAATAGCCGAACTGAGGATCTAAAAAGATATACGCAGGAGTCTAACATAAGTATGTCAATATGGGAATGCAGGCTGCGCTGCTGACCTCTGCCGCACTGACTACGGAGGTTGATGCATTAAAGTAGAGCCTCGAGCGGTCCAAGAACGAGCTCGGACTTGCCAAGAAGCAGCTCGAGGACAAGGATGGTAAGTAATACCTTATAGGAGTATTTAAAAGATGTGGTTGCAAAAAATCACAGGAATAACATGAATACTGCAGGGGCCACGAATGAGGTGGCGACCCTGAAGGAAGCGGTGTCCAAGGCCGAAAGCAATGCGGCCGCGGAGCGCACCGAGCGAGAGAAGCAGGAGGTGCGGGTGGCGGAGTTGCGGCAAGAGCTCCAGGCTCTCGTGGAAAAACACGAGGTTTGGAGCGTGACTCAAAGACTTGAGAGTCCGAGCTCGCCTCGGCCCTTGAGAGCGCCAAAGCCGCTAAGGCCGAAGCCCAAAAAGCCCTCCAGGAAATTGAGGCGATGAAGAAGATAGCGGCGGGTAAGGCATTCTATATGCAAAGCAAGCATGTGAAAGTGAATTATCTATTACTTACCCGAATCCGGAGCTCTCCAGGAGCATTCGCAGATCTCCCCCGCAGTGTGTCTGATGCTGCCGCATTCTACCGAGCCGAAGAGGGAAGCTCGACGGAGAAGGTGTTCTGGTCTCAGTATGCTGAGGCCAGACACCTGGTGCCCTTAAGCGACCAGCTGAAGCAGCTGGTCGAGCTCCATAAGGTGGCCGAACAGGCCATGAAGGGCCTCATAGTTCGGCTGTGGCCAAAGGAAGCCATGCCTGGGAGCTACTTCGGGCTAGTGAGGCGGCTGGTGGACGCCTGTCTATGGGTTGAAGTCATCAAGCGCTTCGTCTGCATCGAAGGTGCCCGTACGGCCCTTGCCCTTGGAAAGGTGCACTAGGGCAAGATGGACGCTGAGAAGCTTGTGACGGACGGACCACCACCGAAGAAGGAGCATCGCAAGCCTGAAATGTATTATGAGGGCGTCCTGAAGGGTGCCTGCCTTATAGCGGATGAATGCTCCAAAGATATAATTTTTGATTAGACTCGCATTTGTTATCCTGTACGCTGAAAACTTGTTCATATGTGCTAAGCAACACTTTTGAATTTAAAATATTACCTTCTGTGCGGCCGTGTATTAAATTTGAGAGATGGCGAGTCGTCGGCTTCAGCCCCCATGCCACTAGTGCTGGGGTGTTCGGGATGAAATTGAGCGCTCTTGTTCCCATTCTTGGGTCCTTCGAGGGAGGCGCTCAACGCAACGAACAAGGCAACCGGACTATAATGCTTGAACACTCTCACTTAGCCATAGAATTCCATAATTTTAAATTTTGGCAAAGCCCCTAGTATTCGGAAGACCGAGTTCGGGGCGCTATCCACGCCTAGGCCGGACAATGCCGACTCCTCGCTCTAAGCGGCATAAGAATTTAGGGACTCGAAAACCTCTCGAACAGCGACCGGCTCTCGCCTTATCATGACGGTCAGTTTTAGCTTTCTCCACTGAGGTGCTTAACCCAGCTCAACCGGGGCACAATCGCAGTGGTTCTCCCAGCGCTACCTTAGCCGATATAATGGAACATAAGGTACCAAAACATGGGAGCCGGGCAAACCCAACTATTGACCCAAGACATGATTCGGAGCCGATGCATATAATGCTATAAGTTCGGGGTGCCGCACTTGTGAAAGTGTTCGGACTTATCACACCATATTGTGGGGTACTTAAGCCCCTGGTGTATTGCCCGTACCAAAGTGTACGATTGCACAATGTCATAAATGAATATATATATATATATATATATATATATATATATATATATATATATATATATATATATATATATATATAGAAGAAGGGGAATTCAATAATAGGCAGAAGCTATATATTGTTTATTCAAAAGGGCTGCAGTAAAAGCAGAACGATACAAATAGTGTGATAAGCAAGGGACGGGACTTTTTAACATGTCCCCCTCCAGGGGTAAGCCGCGGGATGGTGTGTAAAATAGATATATTGCTCGTAATAGAGACCACCTGGACACTCGACGTAGCTTTCTGCTTCTCTGGCAGTTGCATCGTGTGTTCGGCGATTCTAATGCCGGACAGGGCTTCGTGAGAACGGAGTCCTGAAAGTAAAAAGAAAGAAGAAAAGAATGACACAATCGGAAGCCCCTAGTGCGGTTTATCCACATTCTGGGCATGCCGTGGTCGTGCCCCTTCCCCTAAGCCCATGGTATTTCCAGAGCGTAATTATGTACGCGTAGTACTGGTTTCGCAATTTCGCGAGGGCTGGGGTTTGGGCCGCATTGCTATGCGTGATCGGAACGTGCCAAGCGGTCTTGTTGTAGGTTACTCCGGGCGCGCTTGACGGTGTTAGGACGTTTAATAGCCGGACTCGAGAATTGCCTTAAGAGGCTGCTTTGTACTTCCGCCGCGAGGGCCGCCGTATGCTCCTCCGTCCGGAGAGAAAGTTCGGTGTTTCCATTGACCGTAATGACTCCTCGAGGACCTGGCATCTTGAGTTTGAGATATGCATAGTGCGGAACCGCATTGAACTTCGCAAATGCGGTTCATCCGAGCAGTGCGTGATAGCCGCTGCGGAACAGGACTATGTCGAAGATTAACTCCTCGATTCGGAAGTTATCCGGGGATTCGAAGACCACTTCAAGTGTAACTGAGCCTGTACAGTTGGCCTCTACACCTGGTATGACGCCTTTAAAGGTCGTCTTTGTGGGTTTAATCCTTGTCGGGTCTATGCCAATTTTGCGCACTATATCCTTATAAAGCAGGTTCAGGCTGCTGCCGCCGTCCATTAGGACTCTAGTGAGGTGAAACCCGTCAATGATTGGGTCTAGAACCAATGCGGCGAATCCGCCATGGCGGATTCTAGTGGGGTGGTCCCTTCGATCAAAAGTGATCGGGCAGGAAGGCCACGGGTTGAACTTTGGGGCGACTGGCTCCATCGCATATACGTCCCTTAGTGCACGCTTCCGCTCCCTTTTGGGTATGTGGGTTGCGTATATCATGTTCACCGTCCGCACTTGCGGGGGGAAGCCATTCTGTCCTCTATTGTTCGGCGGCTGGGGCTCCTCCTCGTCATCGCTATGCAGCCCCTTGTTATTGTTTTCGGCATTTAACTTGCCTGCCTGCTTGAACACCCAACAATCCCTGTTGGTGTGATTGGCTGGCTTTTCGGGGGTGCCATGTATCTGGCACGAGCGATCGAGTATTCGGTCCAAATTGGACGGGCCCGGAGTATTTCTTTTAAATGGCTTTTTCCGCTGACCGGGTTTAGAGCCTCTGAATCCGGCATTGACTGCCGCATACTCAACATTATCGACGTTAATGCGGCGCTTGTGCTTGTTGCGACGTGACCTACCATTGCTGTCATTGGTATCCGATTTACCATGGCTCTTGGTCATGTTGTTACTACGAGCTAGCCAGTTGTCCTCTCCCGCGTAAAAGCGGGTCATGAGTGTTGTGAGGGCTGCCATGGATTTCGGCTTTTCCTGTCCTAGGTGCCGGGCAAGCCACTCGTCGCGGATGTTGTGTTTGAAGGCTGCAAGGGCCTCTGCATCCGGACAGTCGATGATTTGATTTTTCTTGGTTGGGAACCGTGTCCAGAATTGTCTGGCCGATTCCTCTGGCTGCTGAATTATGTGGCTTAGGTCATCGGTGTCTGGTGGTCGCACGTATGTGCCCTGGAAATTGTCGAGGAATGCGGCTTCCAGGTCTTCCCAACAACCAATTGACTCTGCTGGCAAGCTGTTAAGCCAATGCCGGGCTGGTCCTTTAAGCTTGAGTGGGAGGTATTTGATGGCGTGTAGATCATCACCGCGGGCCATGTGGATGTGAAGGAGATAGTCCTCGATCCAAACCGCAGGATCTGTTGTGCCATCGTATGATTCAATGTTTACGGGTTTGAAACCCTCAGGGATTTGATGATCCATCACTTCATCGGTGAAGCATAGTGGGTGTGCGGCGCCTCTGTATTGGGCTATATCACGACGCAGCTCAAATGAGCTTTGTCTACTGTGTTCGGCCCTGCCGGAGTTGCCATATCCGGCGTGACGGTTATCGTCATGTGTCGTGGGGCACCCACGCGATCCGTAGATCGATCTTGTCTGCCTTGCCTTGTGCTCCAATATATCTCGCAGGTTTGGCGCATTTCCCCGCGCCTTTGTATTTTTTGAGCGGTGCCGGGGTGCGGCTTGAGTTGAGGGCCGAGAGGCCTCTCTGTTGCGGCCACGAGGTGGCCAGTCAGCCATATTATGCACTGGTGATGTAGGGTTGGGTGCTTCCTCCTCTAATTAGGGTAGCAACCTGCGTGTTGGGTAGCTCTTGGAGGGGCGCTCAAGTTCATACTCTTCGGCCGCAAGGACTTCAGTCCATCTGTCAGCTAGCAAGTCTTGATCAGCTCTAAGCTGTTGCTGCTTTTTCTTGAGGCTGCTTGCCGTGGCCATGAGCCTGCGTTTGAAACACTCTTGTTCGACGGGATCCTCGGGCACGACGAATTCGTCGTCATCGAGGCTTGCCTCATCTTCGCAGGGAGGCATGTAATTATCGTCCTCTACCTCTCTTTCTGCCGCTCTCTCATGAGGGCTGGCTTCTCCATCCTCCTGCGCTGAATCCTGCTGGAGGGGGTTGTCTTCGGCACTGTCCAGGGTGTTATTGTCTCCCGTGCCGGAATCACCGTTTTTGCTGTGGCGGGATTTAGAGCGGCGCCGCTGACGCCGGCGCTTAGGCTGTTTCTTGGAGGGGTCATCCTCCGCTGTTCCATCACCATTCCCATCTTTTGGGAGGTCCACCATGTATATGTCATATGACGAGGTGGCCTTCCAGTGCCCTGTGGGCGCTGGTTCTTGGTCGTCTCCTGCATCGTCGTCCATACCGTCGATGTCTTCGGAGTCGAAGTCGAGCATGTCGGTTAAATCATCGACAGTGGCTACGAAGTGGGTGGTGGGTGGGCTTTGATTTTCTTCATCGTCCGCATCCCAACCTTCTTGACCATAATCCGGGCAGGGCTCTCCTGATAAAGAGAGAGACTTTAGTGAATTCAGGATGTCGCCAAAGGGCGGGTGCTGAAAGATGTCCGCGGCGGTGAATTCCATGATCGGCGCCCAATCAGATTCGATTGGCAGGGGCGCGGAAGGCTCGGAGTCCGGAGAGGAGTCCGGCACCATGGAGTCACGGGCTTCGCAAAGGACGGGGTAGGTGTACGGCTCAATCACCGTAGGGATTGCAGCCCTCGAGGCGGTGTCCAGCCACCCGTCCTCGATCGACGCGGTCGGCTCCGAACTAAAGGTCGGAGCGGACACTGGTGCGGCCTCCAGGACACTGTTCGGCGGCAGAGCTAGATCATGCCCCTCGTGACAGTGCGACAAGCTTGGCTGTGGCTCAAACCCGTTGAAGATCAAGTCTCCACGGACATCAGCCATGTAGTTCAAACTTCCAAGTCTGACCTGATGGCTAGGGGCGTAGCTTTCAATCTGCTCCAGATGGCCAAGCGAATTGGCCCGCAGTGCAAAGCCGCCGAATACGAAGATCTGTCCGGGGAGAAAAGTCTCACCCTGGAGCGCATCGTTGTTGATGATCGGAGGAGCCATCGGGCCTAAAGATGACGACAAAGAGGGACTCTCAATGAAAGCACCAATGTCGGTGTCAATACCGGCGGATCTCGGGTAGGGGGTCCTGAACCGTGCGTCTAGGCGGATGGTAACAGGAGACAAGGGACACGATGTTTTTACCCAGGTTCGGGCCCTCTCGATGGAGGTAAAACCCTACTCCTGGTTGATTAATATTGATGATATGGGTAGTACAAGAGTAGATCTACCACGAGATCAGAGAGGCTAAACCCTAGAAGCTAGCCTATGGTATGATTGTTGTTCGTCCTACGGACTAAAACCCTTCGGTTTATATAGGCACCGAATAGGGTTAGGGTTACACAGAGTTGGTTACAATGGTAGGAGATCTACATATTCGTATCGCCAAGCTTGCCTTCCACGCCAAGGAAGTCCCATCCGGACACGGGACGAAGTCTTCAATCTTGTATCTTCATAGTCCAGGAGTCCGGCCAAAGGCTATAGTCCGGCTATCCGGACACCCCCTAATCCAGGACTCCCTCAAGGAGCCTCCTTGGAGAGGCCTCCGAGATGTCTGGGACTTCGTCCTAGCCACCGGCAAGTGGTTTGGTGATGTAGAATCATTCTCATTGCCACTCCTTGATCGTTTCTACGAACGTGCCTTTGAACCAGTTGGCCTTCTGGGCTTTGCTTATCATGTCCCCCCCCCCCTTGCACTCTGCCAGTTCGGCGCTGCTGCTCTTCGGCTTGATACCAAACGTCTTCAGCCACAAGCCGAAGTGCGACTCGATGCGGCGGAAGGCCTCACAAACACTGATAAACGCTGCAAGATGAAATATGGAATTTGAAGCTAGATGGTGGAAAACTCCAGCCCTTAGTACAAGAGAACCCCGCGCACGAAAGGATAAAGGGGGAACCTTAGAACTTGGATGAGGTGGGGAATAAAGATGACCCACTCCCCTTGCTTGGGAGTGGGTATGCGTTCGTTGGGCTCCGAAGGCCCGCGGGCGGTGTCCGCGCGGATGTAGCCTGTGGCCTGAAGCTCCTGAATGATGCTCTCTGTGATGATGGAGGGCGCCCACTGGCCCTTCAAAGTTGCGTCCGCCATCGCTGGAGAGGGAGAGGTCCAACGTTGGAAAGGACTTGGAGAAGCTTGGGAATGGATCTGAGAGCTTGAGCTCTGAGGGGTGTGCGTAATGGAGAAAGGATGGAAGCGTGGGCAGGATGGTACCTTTGCCCCTTGCCTTTATATGTCCGTGAAAGGCCAAGCGTCCCGTTTGACTTGCTAGATTAACCACCATCCCAACCTTGGGTGCAGTAATGCGTGCGTGGGATGAAACGAATCTTGATGACATCCCCTAAAATACAGAGCATGATCTATGCCTTGATGAGACGTACCAAGGAGAATACTGCCGGCCACAATTCGAGTAATAGTAACTGACCCCGTTGGTATAGATGACGACACTTCCAAAAATTTGTCAGGCTAAATACGTTGTTCACACCTACATGGTTGGCCTTCGAGGCTAAGTTACCTCAAGCCTTCGGTCGTAGCGAAACCTGATTATACATGGCCGGAGGGCATATTCCTTTAAGAACAAACCTGATGGAAGCTTTTGTGGGGACGGATCCTGGGTCGTAGAAAGAGTCATTCAAAGAGGATAACTCGCCTGTCAAGCCGAATACCCCAAGCCAAAGCCATCCATACGAGAAGGTTGTTGTTTCCGGCTTCTAAGACAAGTTCAGGGGCTACCGATGGTGTCCTGGACTAGGGGGTATCAACCTGGTTTGCCCATAGTCCACGGTGTCGGTACTAAAATCGGCAGACCTCGGGTAGGGGGTCCCGAGCTATGGATCTCGGATCTATGGATAACAGGATTCGAAGGAGATAGTATTTGCCGAGGTTCGGGCCCTCTCGAAGAGGTAATACCCTAGGTCCTGCTTTGAATGTATTGATAATGGTTTATCGAGTACAAGTTTGATGTACCTTGAGATCGTGAGTTGTGTTCTAACCCTGGAGCTAGATGGTTTTACTTGTGACCACGGTCTTTAACGAGTAAACCTCCCAGTTTATATAGACACTGAGGGTACATAGGGTTACACATGGTAGGTTGCCAATCTAGGGATGCGCATGGCGCCTGGCCAATGCACGTGTTGGAGTGCACGTCAAGTCTTTGTCGAAGTCCATCCTGATCATGCCTAAGTGCAAGGCCTCTGAAATCCTTCCTTGAAAGAACGATGGGCCGTAAGCTCGGCCCATGGACTATGGGCCAACTAGGTTGGTACCCCCTGGTCCAGGGCACCGTCAATATCCCCCGAACTGGTCTTTGATGCCGAAGACGAAAAACTACCTCGGACACATGACTTCGGCTTTGGAGTCTTTGGCTTGAAAGGCGAGTTCCTCCCTTTAAATGTTTCTCGAAATATCCCAAGATCCTTGTATATTCATAGCCTTTGCCAAGCTAGTTCTTAAAGGAACTGCTCGTCAACCACATGCTTTCCCAACCCAAGTCTCAAATATTCAAAATCTGGGGATTACTTAGCCTCGAAGGCCATCTGTGTAGGTGTGAACAGTGCCTATAGCCTAACAGATTTTTTGGAAGCGTCACCACCTATACTAAGGCGGGTTAGTTATTGTTACTCGAATCACGGGCCGAGGCGGTTTTCTCATTGGCACGTCTCATCAACGCAGAGATCGTGCCCGTATTTTGGGGAATTTCATCAAGATTTCATTTCACCTGATGACCCACAAGTATAATGGATCAATCATAGTCCTTTCGATGAGTAAGAGTGTCGAACCCAATGAGGAGCAGAAGGAAATGACAAGCGGTTTTTAGCAAGGTATTTTCTGCAAGCACTGAAATTCTCGGTAATAGATAGTTTGATAGCAAGGTAGTTCGTAACAAGTGACAAGTAGCAATAGTAACAAAGGTGCAGCAAGGTATCCCAATCCTTTTTATAGCAAAAGACAGTCCGGAACTTTCTCTTATAGCAAGCAAAGCGTTCTTGAGGAAACGTGGGAATTCATCTAGTCACTTTCATCATGTTTGTTTGATTCACGTCCGCTACTTTGATAATTTGAGATGTGGGTGGACGGGTGATTGGGTGCTGTTCTTACTTGAACAAGCCTCCCACTTATTATTACCCCCTCTCGCAAGCATCCGCAACTACGAAAGAAGAATTAAGATAAATCTAACCACAACATGAAACATATGGATCCAAATCAGCCCCTTACGGAATAGCGCATAAACTAGGGTTTAAGCTTCTGTTACTCTAGCAACCCATCATCTAATTACTACTCCACAATGCCTTCCCTTAGGCCCAATTATGGTGAAGTGTCATGTAGTCGATGTTCACATGACACCACTAAAGGAAGTAACAACATACATATCATCAAAATATCGAACGAATACGAAATTCACATGATTACTTATAACCAGAATTCTCCCATGTCCCCAAGAACAAAAGTAACTAGTCACAAATCATATTCATGTTCAAGAATAGAGGGGTATTGAATATCATCAAGGATCTCAACATATAATCTTCCACCAAGTAAACCAACTAGCATCAACTACAAGATGTAATCAACAGTACTGGCAACCCACAGGTACCAATCCGAGGTTTTGAAACAAAGATTGAATATAAGAGATGAACTAGGGTTTGAGATGAGATGGTGCTGGTGAATATGTTGATGAAGATTGGTCCTCGCATGATGAGAGGATCGTTGGTGATGTCGATGCCTTCGATTTCCCCCTCCTAGAGGGAAGTTTCCCCGGCGGAATCACTCCGTCGGAGAGAAAAAGTGCTCCTGCGTTGGTTTCTCACTCTAATATTCGAGATGGCAGCGCTTCGTCCTAAAACCTTCACTCTAATATTTTTAGTCGAATGGCATCATATAGTAGAAGATGGGCTTTAGAGGCCTGCCAGGGCCCCCACAAGTCTAGGGGGTGCGCCCTGGGGGGTAGAGCGCGCCCCCCAGGCTTGTGGCTGCCTTGTGGGTCCTCAACTGATGTTTATTTTTCCAATAACTTTTATATATTCCAAAATAATTCTCCATCAATTTTTAGTTCATTTGGAGTTGTGCAGAATAGGTGTCTCCGATATAGCCCTTTCTGGTCAAGAATTCCAGCTGCTGGCAATCTCCCTCTTCATGTGAAACTTGCAAAATAAGAGAGAAAAGGCATAAGAATTGTATCATAAAGTGAAATATAAATCCAAATCGCAATAAATATCAATAGGAAAACATGACAAAAATGGATGTATCACACCCCATGCGCAACAAAGGGGACTCTTGGCCTTTCGCAGGCCTATAAGAGCAAAGGGCAGCAGTAACAATTTTCTATGCTCCCATTCCCTTGCCTTCGCACCTTGTTACCTGAGCTCTAGCACCCAAATCCAACCCCAAATTTGCCCATCTCCTTCAGCGCCCACAACCTCCATTTCTAGCAATGGCCGACGCCACCCTAAAGGGTCACTGGGCCGGCTCCTCCATTACGGAGGGCGTGATTCAAGAGCTGTGGAATGCGGGAGAAATCTCCGTCAACGTCGCTTGCTGGCATCCAGACCGAAATCAGCGAGTCCCTACTCCCCAGCCAGGGGAGAGGGTTATTTTCGTTCCCCACCTCATCCGAGGTCTGGGATTCCCGCTGCACCCCTTTGTGCGTGGGGTACTCCACTTCTATGGACTGGATTTCCATCACCTAGCCCCAAACTCCATCCTCCACCTCGCGACATTCATCATTGTGTGTGAGGCCTCCTCCTCATCGAGCTGCATTTTGGCCTGTGGCTGAAGACGTTCGGCATCAAGCCAAAGTCTAGCGGCTCCGAACTAGCAGAGTGCGGCAGGGCGATTATTAGCAAGATCCAAAAGGTCGACTTGTCCAAGGGCACTTTCATGGAGAAAATCAAGGAATGGAACGAGAGTGGTTCTACATCACCAAACCGCTCACCGCCGGCGAGGCTGAAGTTCTGACCTTCTCGGCGGCTTCTCCAAGGAGGCTTGTTTCCTGGAAGAGGAAGGGATTGGACTGGGGCAACCCTGAAAGGTACCCTTGCTGCAACAAAAGATCAAATCTCTCGCAAACAAGAAGAAGATCAAGTAGGTGGACGTGGTGGATGTCGTGCTCCACCGCCGCACCTTACCGCCCCAGCTCCGGGTGAGCCCAATGTGGGCTCACAAGCCCAACGACGTGCCGCCAATAAGTCACTTCTTTCGCACCTCCCCGACTAGGATGCGTAAGGCGCTATTCAAGCCATCCCGAATTTCCCCGGAAGGGGAAGGATTGCGGCTTCGACGCTGCACACGCCGCCCACGAGGTAATCTCAACATGTAGCTTCATGTTTTTCCTTTTTATTTTATGGATGCATCTTACCGGAATGATTGAATCTATCCTCTCTATCTCAGAAGTGGACCCCAAGGCGCAGCAAATGTTGTGCCCGACGCCACTGTGCGAGGAGGCAAGATCTCCTCAAGTTGTGGCAATCTTGATCAAGGAACCGTACGTGGTTCCGGCCAAAGAGCCGACGCAGGCGAAGGGAGGAGTGGCCTGCGCATCCGAGATCCCTCGGAGGACGGGTCTGGAGACACCCACGCCCACTCTACCCATGAAAGGGACGAGGAGGAAGAGGAGAAGGAGGAGGACACAGAGGGGGCGATATCCTCCCCAAAGAGGAAGAGGGCGGCGTCCGAGGACCCCAAGGAGGAGGTGCACCCTCGGGGTCGCAAGAAACTTCGTAGGGCTTCGAGCGCACTAGTCGGCCTACGGGCCGCGCCCGCCCAAGTTACTCTCTCTAACACCTTGGAGGATGCCCTTGCGCAACCGCGCAGGATGAAGCCGACACCCCGAAAGTATTGTTATTATAGAATGCCCTCAACTCCTTTATGAACTTGTATCCAGATGATAATTGAGATATCTTCCTCAGCCCGCAACGCGTCCTACTCGACGACGAGGACGATGGGCTCCTGCTGCCTTTCATGGTGGAGAGTGGGTCCGCCGAGCACATAGTGCCCTCCACTACCCCTAACAGGCTGGGGGAAGCGACGTCACACCCGGCCCCAAACGCCAAAAACACGGGTGCGGGTGCTGGGACTTCCTTAGTCGAGGTTGAAACCTCGGCTACCAAGGACCAGGGGGAGTCCCCTTGGTCAAAGAAGGCGAACATGCTCGAACCACCACAGCAGCCTGAGGTCTCCACCCCTATCACCACGACAGGTGGACCCAAGGTGGCCCTGCCTAACCTACCTGGCCTAGGGCAGTTCCCCAGGGGCTGCCCCGAGGAGATGGAGACGGCTCTGGCGAGCTCCTCCATCGTGGAGGAGCAACGTGCCCTTATCGGCATGGCGCTGGGCGGCTTCCGGCCCGTAGAGGTCGGAATGTACGAGGTCTTCAAGGGCCTCCTGATACGTCTCCAACGTATCTATTATTTTTGATTATTCCATGCTATTATATTATCCATGTTGGATGTTTTATATGCATTATTATGATATTTTATATCATTTTTAGGACTAACCCATTAACCTAGTGCCCAGTGCCAGTTGTTGTTTTTTCCTTCTTTTGCCTTTACAGAAAATCAATACCAAATGGAGTCCAAATGGAACGAAACTTCTTGATGATTTTTCTTGGACAACAAGACACCCAGGAAGCTTCGGGAGGAGGCCAGAAGGGCCACGAGATGGCCACAAGCTCAGAGGGTGCGCCCTAGGGGGGCGCCCCAAGCTTGTGGGGCCCTCGTGGCACTTCCAACCCTATTTTTCTTCTATAAATACCCAAATATTCCCCGAAGACCAGAGTGCACACCAAAAATACTTTTCCGCCACAAGCTTCTGTTCCCGTGAGATCCCATCTTGGGGCCTTTTCCGGTACTCCGCTGGAGAGGGATTCGATCACGGAGGGCTTCTACATCAACCTTGTTGCCCGTCCGATGATGTTTGAGTAGTTTACCACAGACCTACTGGTCCATAGCTAGTAGCTAGATGGCTTATTCTCTCTCTTTGATCTTCAATATAATGTTGTCCTCGATGTTCTTGGAGATCTATTCGATGTAATCTTCTTTTGCGGTGTGTTTGTTGAGATAAGATGAATTGTGGGTTTATGGTCAGATTATCTATCAATATTATTTGAGTCTTCTCTAAAGTCTTTTATGCATGATTTATATAGTTTTGTATTTCCCTCTGATCTATTGATTTGGTTTGGCCAACTAGATTGATTTTTCTTGCAATGGGAAAGGTGCTTTGTAATGGTTCAATCTTGCAGTGCTCAATCCCAGTGACAGAAGGGGACATGGCATGTTTTTGTATTGTTGTCGTTAAGGATAAAAATATGGGGTTTATTCATATTGATTGGATCGATCCCTCTACATCATGTCATCTTGCTTAAGGCGTTACTCCGTTCTTGTTAACTTAATACACTAGATGCATCCTGGATAGCGGTTGATGTGTGGAGTAATAGTAGTAGATGCAGGCAGGAGTTGGTCTAATTGTCTTGGACGTGATTCCTATATACATGATCATTGCCTTGGATATCTTCATAATTATTCACTTTTCTATCAATTGCTCAACAGTAATTTGTTTACCCATCGTATGCTTTCTTTCAAAAGAGAAGCCTCGAGTGAAAACTATGGCCCCCGGGTCTATCTTTTATCATACTATTTTTAGATCTATAAAATCAAAAAACCCAAAATACCTTGCTGCAATTTATTTACCTACCTTATTTTTCACTTCTATTTGTCTTTTATATCTATCACTATAATATCTCAACCTTGCAAGTAACCGTGAAGGGATTGACAAACCCTTTATCGCTTGCGTGCAAGTATTTTTTTTTCATGTGTAGGTGCTACCATTGGAGACTTGTGTGTTCCTCCTACTTGATTGATAGCTTGGTTCTTAACTGAGGGAAATACTTATCTCTATTTCGCTCCATCACCCTTTCATCTTCAAGGAAAAAACCAATGCAAGCTCAAGAAGTAGTAGGAGGAATTTTTGGCGCTGTTGCCGGGGAGGATCTACATCAAGCCTACCAAGTACCTATCATAAACTCTCATCTCTTGCATTTACATTATTTTCCATTTGCCTCTCATTTTCATCTCCCCCACTTCTAAAAGGTTTTCAGAAAAATACAAAAATATTTCCCATTTTATTTGCCTTCTTTTCGTTTGCCCTTATATCTTACTTCGTTTGTTTGCTTGAATTGTATGTTTATTCCAAATCAGAAAGAAAAAAGTTTATGTATTCTCATCCACTTGCTAATATTTTAAAAAATCCAATTATGATGAACCAATTGCTAGTGAGTTCAGTGCACTAGATTATCCTTATGAAGTTTTGCTTGAAATTCGTGAATCTGAAATTTGTGATGAAGTGTTAAAACAAGAAATTTATAAAGTGATTCACGATAGCTCCTTAAATGAAAAGCATGATTGCAATGATGTTATTATAAATTCTGTTAATGTAATTTGTGTTAACGATATGCAAAACCCCAAGGTTGGGGATGCTAATTTCTCTATGTCCACTACTTATTATATGATCATGATTGGGGCGATGCTTGATATTGATAATAATGTTTGCAATAGTATTGAAAGTGGGTTTGGAAGAACGACAACTTTAAGTAATAAATATGCCAATACTTTGGAGAATGATCAATCCTATGAATTTTTTGATGAAAGTGGGCTTGGAGAGGTCATGACTTTATTTGATGATAATCCCGCTATTTGGGAAGAGTGTCAAATTTGCATGCATGTGGATCATGTATAGAATATGTTATGTGATAGCTATATTGTTGAATTTGAATATGATCCCACATGTTATTATTATGATAGAGGAAAATATGGTTGTAGAAAATTTCATGTTACTACATTACCTCTCTTCATGTTGAGATGGTCAATGGTTTATTCTTCTTCCTTGCATATGCTAGTTTTTGCTTGTTTTGACAATTTGTTTGCTTATAAAATGCCTATGCATAGGAAGTATGTTAGACTTAAATGTTATTCTGACATGCTTTATGGTGCTCTCTTTGTGCTTCAATTCTTGTCTTTCATGCGAGCATCATTAAAATTAGCAATGCCTAGTTAAAAGGTTTTAAAGAAAAGCGCTTGTTGGGAGATAACCCAATATTTTTGCTTTATGTTTTTATGAGTTTATACCATTATGCTTCTTTTATGATGGTGTTATTGAGTTTAAATTAGTGTTTGTGCCAAGTAAGACCTTTGGGATGATTTGGAAGATTGTTGTTTTGATTTTGTGAAAAAACTGAAACTTTTGCGCCCAGTTCTAGAATTTTTTAAATTCACGGAAACGTGTTTTTGCTCTGACTTTTTTACACATGATTGATATACAAATTGGGCACATCTTCCTAATTTGTCAGAATTGGTAGACTTACAAAAGTATGACCAATATTCAGGTTATTACAGACTATTTCGTTTTTGACAGATTCTATTTTCAATGCGTTGTTCTCCTGTTTTGATGAATCTATGGGTAGTATCGGGGGGTATGAACCATGGTGAAGTTGGAATATAGTAGGTATAATGCTAATATGAAATTGGAATGAGTTTACAACATTACCTAAAGGGGTGATTTGTTTTATTATACTAATGGATCTCACAAGTTTTCTGTTGAGTTTTGTTTTGTGAAGTTTCCAAGTTTTGGGTGAAGTTTTGATGGAATAAGGAATAAGGAGTGGCAAGAGCCTAAGCTTGGGGATGCCCAAGGCACCCCAAGGTAATATTCAAGGATAAACAAGCATCTAAGCTCGGCGATGCCCCGAAAGGCATCCCCTCTTTTGTCTACAATCCATCGGTAAATTACTTGAGGCTATATTGTTATTCACGACATGATATGAGTTTTGCTTGGAGCGTTGTGTATTGTATGAGTCTTTGATTTATTTTCTTTTCAGTTTGCCACAATCATCCTTGCTGGACACACCTTTTTTAGAGGGACACACATTATTCCTGAATTTATTAGAATACTCTTTGAGGTTCACTTATATCTTTTGAGCTAGGAAGTTGCTCTAGTGCTTCACTTATATCTTTTAGAGCACGACGATGGTTATATATTATAGAAATTGATGAACTCTCATGCTTCACTTATATTATTTTGAGAGTATTATAAATAGTATGGCAATTTGCTTGGGTTAAGAATTTAGTCCTAATATGATAGGTGTTCAAGAGGGATATTATAAAAACTTTGATAAAGATAATTGAATATATGAGAAGTTTGATTCCTTGCAATTATTTTGAGATATAAAGATGGTGATATTGGAGTCATGCTCGTTAGTAATTGTGGTTTAGTAAGAATATTTGTGTTAAAGTTTGTCATTCCCGAAGCATG
>LR880968.1:662895729-662905840 GCA_904067115.1 Aegilops sharonensis | reverse complement strand
GGAATAAGGAGTGGCAAGAGCCTAAGCTTGGGGATGCCCAAGGCACCCCAAGGTAATATTCAAGGATAAACAAGCATCTAAGCTCGGCGATGCCCCGAAAGGCATCCCCTCTTTTGTCTACAATCCATCGGTAAATTACTTGAGGCTATATTGTTATTCACGACATGATATGAGTTTTGCTTGGAGCGTTGTGTATTGTATGAGTCTTTGATTTATTTTCTTTTCAGTTTGCCACAATCATCCTTGCTGGACACACCTTTTTTAGAGGGACACACATTATTCCTGAATTTATTAGAATACTCTTTGAGGTTCACTTATATCTTTTGAGCTAGGAAGTTGCTCTAGTGCTTCACTTATATCTTTTAGAGCACGACGATGGTTATATATTATAGAAATTGATGAACTCTCATGCTTCACTTATATTATTTTGAGAGTATTATAAATAGTATGGCAATTTGCTTGGGTTAAGAATTTAGTCCTAATATGATAGGTGTTCAAGAGGGATATTATAAAAACTTTGATAAAGATAATTGAATATATGAGAAGTTTGATTCCTTGCAATTATTTTGAGATATAAAGATGGTGATATTGGAGTCATGCTCGTTAGTAATTGTGGTTTAGTAAGAATATTTGTGTTAAAGTTTGTCATTCCCGAAGCATGTACGTATGGTCTCTCGTTATGCGATGAAATTGGAGCATGAATTATTATTGATTGCCTTCCTTATGAGTGGCGGTCGGGGACGAGCGATGGTCTTTTCCTACCAATCTATCTTCCTAGGATCATGCGTAGTAGTACTTTTGTTCGAGGGCTAATACATGTTTGCAATAAGTATGTGAGTTCTTTATGAGTAATGTTGAGTCCATTGATTATACGCACTCTCACCTTTCCACAAGTTGCTAGCCTCTTCGGTACCGTGCATTGCCCCTTCTCACCTTGAGTTGTGGTGCAAACTTCGCCAGTGCATCCAAGCCCCGTGATATAATAAGCTCTATCACACATAAGCCTCCTTATATCTTCCTGAAAACAACTACAATACCTACCTATTATGACATTTCCATAGCCATTCCGAGATATATTGCCATGCAACTTCCACTGTTCCGTTTTATTATGACAGATATCATCATTGTGCTATTGCTTCGCATGATCATATAGTTGGCATAGTATTTGTGGCTCCGCAACCGTTCATATTTTTTATACATGTCACGCTAGATCATTGCATATCCCGGTACACCGTCGGAGGCATTCATATGGAGTCATATTTTTTGTTTTAGTATTAATTTGTAAGTAAAAATAAGTGTGATGATCATATACATTATTAGAGGATTGTCCCATGTGAGGAATATAAAAAAATGAAAAAATAGGCCAAATGAGCCCAAGAGAAACAAGAGGCCAACAAAAAAAAGAGAAAAGAAAAAAATAACAGAAAAAGAGAGAAGGGACAATGTTAGTATCCTTTTCCATGCTTATGGTTCAAAGTAGCACCATGTTCTTCATGATAGAGAGTATCCTATTTTGTCACTTTCATATATTACTAGTGGGAATTTTTCATTATAGATCTTGGCTTGTATATTCCAATGATGGGCTTCCTCAAATGCTTGAGGTATTCATGAGCAAGCAAGTTGGATGCACACCCAATTAGTTTTCTTTTGAGCTTTCATACACTTATAGCTCTAGTGCATCCGTTGCATGGCAATCCCTACTCCTTGCATTGATNTCCACTGTTCCGTTTTATTATGACAGATATCATCATTGTGCTATTGCTTCGCATGATCATATAGTTGGCATAGTATTTGTGGCTCCGCAACCGTTCATATTTTTTATACATGTCACGCTAGATCATTGCATATCCCGGTACACCGTCGGAGGCATTCATATGGAGTCATATTTTTTGTTTTAGTATTAATTTGTAAGTAAAAATAAGTGTGATGATCATATACATTATTAGAGGATTGTCCCATGTGAGGAATATAAAAAAATGAAAAAATAGGCCAAATGAGCCCAAGAGAAACAAGAGGCCAACAAAAAAAAGAGAAAAGAAAAAAATAACAGAAAAAGAGAGAAGGGACAATGTTAGTATCCTTTTCCATGCTTATGGTTCAAAGTAGCACCATGTTCTTCATGATAGAGAGTATCCTATTTTGTCACTTTCATATATTACTAGTGGGAATTTTTCATTATAGATCTTGGCTTGTATATTCCAATGATGGGCTTCCTCAAATGCTTGAGGTATTCATGAGCAAGCAAGTTGGATGCACACCCAATTAGTTTTCTTTTGAGCTTTCATACACTTATAGCTCTAGTGCATCCGTTGCATGGCAATCCCTACTCCTTGCATTGATATCAATTGATGATCATCTCCATAGCCCGTTGATTAGCCTTTTCAATGTGAGACTTTCTTCTTTTTATATCTTCTCCACACAACCTCCAACATCATATTCTATTCCACCTATAGCGCGTTAAAAATTATTAACCAATTTCTTGGCTTCTCATTGGGGTTGTCCATGATAAATACTTTGTGTTTAGAAGATGGAGCATGACAAGTCTATATGATTTTGTAGGTATAACTTTCTCTAGCCATGATATTTTGAAAACACATGATTGTTTTTTAGTATGCTTGAAGTATTATTGTTTTTATGTCAATAATAAACTTTTGTTTTGAATCTTACAGATCTAAATATTCATACCACATAAAGAAAGAATACATAACAAACATGGTAGGTAGCATTCCACATAAATATTCTATTTTTACCATTTACCTACTCGAGGACGATCAGGAATTAAGCTTAGGGATGCTTGATACGTCTCCAACGTATCTATAATTTTTGATTGTTCCATTGATACGTCTCCATCGGATCTACTTTTCCGAACTCTTTTGCCATTGTTTTGGACTCTAACTTGCATGATTTGAATAGAACTAACGCTATTTTCAGCAGACTTTCCATGGTGTTATTTTTGTGCACAATAAAAAGTTCTCAGAATGACCGGAAACTTCACGGAGATAACTTTTGGAATTAATAAAAAATATTGGCGAAAGAATCAGCAGAAGGGGGCCCACACCCTGGTCACAAGGGTGGGGGCACGCCCACCCCCTGGGGCGCGCCCTCCGACCTTGTGGGCCCCCTGGACATCCACCGACCTCAACTCCAACTCCATATATTCACTTTCGGGGAGAAAAAAATCAGAGAGAAGGATTCATCGCATTTTATGATACAAAGCCGCCGCCAAGCCCTGTTCTTCCTTGGGAGGGCAGATCTGGAGTCCGTTCGGGGCTCCGGAGAGGGGAATCCGTCGCCATCGTCATCATCAACCATCCTCCATTACCAATTTCATGATGCTCACCGCCATGCGTGAGTAATATCATCGTAGGTTTGCTGGACGGTGATGGGTTGGATGAGATTTACCATGTAATTGAGTTAGTTTCGTTAGGGTTTAATCCCCAGTATCCACTATGTTCTAAGATTGATGTTGCTATGACTTTGCTATGCTTAATGCTTGTCACTAGGGCCCGAGTGCCAGATATCAGATCTGAACCTATTATGTTTTCATGAATACATTTGTGTTCTTGATCCGATATTGCAAGTTATAGTCACCTACTACGTGTTACGATCCGACAACCCCGGAGTCACAATAGTCGGGACCACTCCCGGTGATGGCCGTAGTTTGAGGAGTTCATGTATTCACTAAGTGCTAATGCTTTGGTCCGGTACTCTATTAAAAGGAGGCCTTAATATCCCTTAGTTTCCACTAGGACCCCGCTGCCATGGGAGGGTAGGACAAAAGATGTCATGCAAGTTCTTTTCCATAAGCACGTATGACTATATTCGGAATACATGCCTACATTATATTGATGAACTGGAGCTAGTTCTGTGTCACCCTATGTTATAACTGTTGCATGATGAATGTTATCCGACATAATTATTCATCATTGATCCATTGCCTACGAGCTTTTCACATATTGATCTTTGCTTAGTTACTTTTCCGTTTCCACTGTTACAATTACTATAAAACTGCTACTGTTACTTTTGCCACCGTTACTGCTACTTTCATATTACCTTGCTACTAAACACTTTGCTGTAGATATTAAGACTTTCAGGTGTGGTTGAAATTACAACTCAGCTGCTAATACCCAAGAATATTCTTTGGCTCCCCTTGTGTTGAATCAATAAATTTGGGTTGAATAATCTACCCTCGAAACTGTTGTGATCCCCTATACTTTTGGGTTATCATCCATGCTATTATATTATCCATCTTGGATTTTTATATGCATTATTATGCTATTTTATATCATTTTTTGGGACTAACCTATTAACCTAGTGCCGAGTGCCAGTGGTTGTTTTCTCCTTGTTTTTGCCTTTACATAAAATGAATACCAAACGGAGTCCAAATGGAATGAAACTTTTTGATGATTTTTCTTGAACAACAAGACACCCAGGAAGCCTCGGGAGGAGGCCAGAAGGGCCACGAGGGGGGGGGGGGGGGGGGGGCGCCCCCCACGCTTGTGGGCCCCTCGTAGCACTTCTAACCCTATTTTTCTTCTATAAATACCCAAATATTCCCTGAATACTAGATGGCACACCAAAAATACTTTTTTGTCGTCACAAGCTTCTGTTCCCGTGAGATACCATCTTGGAGCCTTTTCTGGTACTCCGCAAGAGGGGGATTCGATCACGGAGGGCTTATACATCAACCTTGGTGCCCCTTTGATGATGTGTGAGTAGTTTACCATAGACCTATGGGTCCATAGTTGTAGCTAGATGGCTTCTTCTCTCTCGTTGATCTTCAATACAATGTTCTCCTCGATGTTCTTGGAGATCTATCCGATGTAATCTTATTTTGCGGTGCGTTTGTTGAGATCCAATGAATTGTTGGTTTATGATCAGATTATCTATGAATATTATTTGAGTCTTCTCTGAACTCTTTTATCCATGATTTTATAGCTTTGTATTTCTCTCCGATCTATTGATTTGGTTTGGCCAACTAGATTGATTTTTCTTGCAATGGGAGAGGTGCTTTGTAATGGGTTCAATCTTGTGGTGCTCAATCCCAATGACAGAAGGGGACACGACACGTATTTGTATTATTGCCATTAAGGATAAAAATATGGGGTTTATTCATATTGATTGGATCTATCCCTCTACATCATGTCATCTTACTTAAGGCGTTACTCCGTTCTTGTTAACTTAATACACTAGATGCATGTTGGATAGCGGTCGATGTGTGGAACAATAGTAGTAGATGTAGGCAGGAGTTGGTCTACTTGTCTCAGACATGATGCCTATATACATGATCATTTCCTTGGATATCTTCATAATTCTTCGCTTTTCTATCAATTGCTCAACAGTAATTTGTTTACCCATCGTATGCTTTCTTTCAAGAGTGAAGCCTCTAGTGGAAACTATGGCCCCCGGGTCTATCTTTCATCCTATTATTTTCAGATCTATAAAATCAAAAAACCCAAAAATACGTTGCTGCAATTTATTTAACTTTATCTTATTTTGCACTTTTATTTATCTTTTATATCTATCACTATCAGATCTCATCCTTGCAAGTAACTGTGAAGGGATTGGCAACCCTGATACGTCCATTTTGCATCATGTTTACCTACTGTTATTTATAATGTTTTAATGCATAATAATGCTTTTTGGAGTAATTCTAATACCTTTTCTCTGATAACAGGGAGAATTCCGGCAGCTGGAAATCTGGACCTGAAGAACCTACGTCAGGCTACCTATTCTGCACAACTCCAAATGAGCTGAAACTTCACGAGGATCTTTTATGGAATAAATAGGAAATACTGGAGCAAATAACCACCGGAGGGGGGCCACCTGGTGGCTTGTGCTTAGCCCAGCCCATCTCCGGTGCACATCTTCTGGTATATAAGTCATTTTGACCTAGAAAAAATAGGGGGAGGACTTTCAGGATGGAGCGCCACCGTCTCGAGGCGGAACTTGGGCAGGAGCACTTTTGCCCTCCGGCGGAGCGATTCCGCTGGGGGAACTTCCCTCCCGAAGGGGGAAATCATGGTCATCATCATCAACAACAACTCTCCCATCTTGGGGACGGCAATCTCCATCAACATCTTCAACAACACCATCTCCTCTCAAACCCTAGTTCATCTCTAGTGTTCAATCTTTGTACCGGAACTATAGATTGGTGCTTGCTGGTGACTAGTAGTGTTGATTACATCTTGTAGTTGATTACTATATCGTTTATTTGGTGGAAGATTATATGTCCAGATCCAGTATGCTATTTAATACCCCTCTGATCTAGAGCATGATTATCCTTTGTGAATAGTTACTTTTGTTCTTGAGGTCATGGGAGAAATCATGTTGCAAGTAATCATGTGAACTTGATATGTGTTCGATATTTTGATAGTATGTATGTTGTGATTCCCTTAGTGGTGTCATGTGAACGTCGACTACATGACACTTCAACATATTTGGGCCAGGGAATGCATTATGGAGTAGTTATTAGATGATGGGTTGCGAGGGTGACAAAAGCTTAAACCCTAGTTTATGCGTTATTCCGTAAGGGACCGATTGGATCCAAAAGTTTAATGCTATACGGTTAGAATTTATTCTTAATACTTTTCTTGTAGTGCAATTATAGTGCCAGCTTTTATGTGCAGTGCAATTATAGTGCGAACAAAGTCTGGACGGATGATATCGTCGGGGAAGTTAGCATATATCTCATGCCCAGGCCCTTTTATGTGCAGTGCAATTATAGTGCCAGCTTTCAGTACATAAAACTTTTAGAAATTTCTTTCCAAAGGCCAGTGCCAAAATAGGAGTCACCACGTTCATCAAGTCTTACAGTAGCGACGATTGAATCTATGGTTCATGTTCAGTATGACATCCTTGCAGTATTGATTTATGCAAAGGGAAATATTGTGCACTACAGATTCTGTTGCATAGCAAGGGTTGCGCTGCAGAAAATGGTAGGATTGTTAAAGAAAATATGGTAACATGCAAATATGGGCCCAAATTGAAAGAACTGTACAACAGTTGAAATCAAAGGATAAAAATCTATAATTAAACAAATAGGTTAAACATGATGTCATGGAAATACGAGAGTAATTGAAAGAACAATACATCATTAATTTGCCTGACATAGAAAGAAGAGGGGGGAAAATCCCCTTTGACCTATATGGTGCATGTGGCACCTTTTATCCAAATGTAGCAATATTTAGAATATGTTCAGGAAAGTAGGCCATGCTAACCGATTTAGGGTGAGATTGAACATACCGCGTGCATCCTCAAGTCATTTGGTACGGTGAGATGGAATGTCCAGTGGAGGCGGCAAAGTCCTGATGTGTACGCGCACTGTACACTCTATGAATGAAAGAAAACCCTCAAGTCAACTCGAATAAAAATGAATTCACGGCGATTTCGGCCGGGTGATTAAAGGAGTCAGATGAACCGGGATAAGAGATGAGATAATACTCATCTAATTAGTTACCTTGTTGTCCAAGAGAAAGAACCCATAGTACGGCAGATTCCCTAACCGAGCGGAGCTGGGTCGACCGCGAGCAGCGTCGAGAAAGTCGATGGCGATAGGCAGCGGCAAGCAGAAGTGGCGAAGTGCGGTGGGGTTTGCCCGCAGCCTGGCGGCGCCGGCAGGCGTCGAGCTAAGTGGTTAGCGCCACGATAGGCGGTGCCATGCATAGATGCGGATGAGCTTGTGCAGGTGTGAATGGGGACCGGAGGGGGTGGCGGGCGGGGTGAGGGTTTTTGTGACGTGGGGATGGTGAGGATTTTCTTTTTCCTTTTTTGAATTGGGTGGTGAGGGTTTTCTGTCCCACAAAGAATTTTGGAGGCAACGTTTTGCTAGAGCCAACCGTGTGTGATTGACGCAACAGGCAAAAGGAAATTCATTGCACACGGTTACAATTTTGGGAACCGTGTGTGATTGACGTACTACCTCCATCCTGGTTTATTGGTCGCCTTTGTAATTTGTACCAAATTTTGACCAAATATTTAACTAATAAATGTTTATGCATGTCACCAAAAATTATATCATTGAACACTATGCTCAAATACCCATCCAAAGATATAATTTTTGCTGACCTGCACTAACATTTTGTCAGTTAAATCTTTGGTCAAAATTTATCACAAATTACAAACGGGGCCAGTAAACCAGGACGGAGGTAGATTCGATCAACCGAACGGATTGCATCCATATCCGACGGTTAGACATAAGTGAACATAGATTAAACATACTCACACATAGATAATAAGCGAACACGTACACAAGCATAGTTCAACCATAAGTACATAGTTCAACCGTCATTAAGCATACTCAAGAGTACATAGTTTGATCCCACATCTCATCTCACATGCCGGCACGATCCTGAAGCTTCTCTAGGTACTCGGCGTACGCGCCGTGCGCCACCCTGCGAGAATACTTCTGCTCGAAGGAGCCAACGGCCCATCCTCTTGCATGCGCCAGAACACTTTGATATGCGTCATGAAGCTTGTGGTTGCAAAATGGGCATCAATAGCCGCCGTTCCAGGTCCTAATACGCCTGTTATGCATTCCTGCATAAAGCTCACTCAGGATTTTCCTCTTGTACCTCCTCTGGCCATCTTCATCTTCGCTGTCCACATCGTCAGACAGCACCTATACAAATAGTAAAACAAATTTGGCATGAAATCAATGTTTACATGCTGTGAAGCAGGATTAGGAATTTATGGCTATTTTTTATACATATCCAGAGATTATGGTTCAATTTTTAAGCACGGTTGTATGTGTATAGAAAACAAGGGCACAAACATATATGTAGGTCATTCAAAATCAATTGTCAAGTCCTAGCTAGGAATTATTAGCACGAACACTAACCCTAGTCCGATTACTAGCAGAAATCATTTGCACAGATGAAACAACTAATCACTTATCACTTGTGCCATTTAAACAATCAATACACTACATGGATCTAATGAAACTTACTTAGATTTCCTGGATTGGGAGGACATAACCATATGATTTCTATTCCAAAAAGGGGGAGGCAGGAGTAACGAGAGAAACACTAGGATCTATTTGACACATAAATGGGTATAGATGACTAACCAGTTGTCCGTCGTTGTCGGAGTCGTCGCCGGAGTGGTCGTCAAAGTCGTCGCCCGAGTCGTCACCAGAGTCGGTGTGGAACTCCGCCTCCGGCTGTGGAAGCTCAACGCCATCAACGATGTCAGGGTGCAGCGATAAATCGCCGGCGGTGATGGCAACCTTTGTCTCCGTCTCCACGCCGTGCTCCGGTGCTTCAGCAGCCCCGGCGTCGCCACTCCCTCCAAAGGGGCGCTTCGGCGGCATCATCATACACTGACGACTTTGAGGACTGAGAGTAGTGTTAAGGATGCAAGCGGAGGGAGAGGATTGTGTGTGCGGTGAGGATGGGGGGTGCGGCCGCTCGGGCACACCATTAATATGGAGTAGTGGGAGAGAGGCAGGCGGCGGTCAAACCGCTGGCTCGCCTCCCGGTGAGCGTGCGCACTTGACTGCTGGCATGCCTACCGTCGTTTCACACAGCTACTCGCACGCCTCCCGATGACACTGCGTAGCGAACACACCTCCGTCAATTCACACACCTGCACGCACGCCTCCTGGTCTGCCCGCGTGGCGAACTGCTCGCATGCGTCCTGTCAACTCACACATGCTCGCAGGGCACGCGGGACACGTGGTGGCAAGTATATTGTTTTTGTATTTGGATGAATAATGCTTCCGCTTTATTGCTTAACCGAAGCGTGGCACGTATCCATTGTTGGTCTAACGCTCACATTTCGAATAAATAATCCGTTTGGGATATTGGTTCCCAATTATTAATAATCTCCCTTTTGTAACTAGATAAAGATTACATCAAAACTGGTCTAAAATTTGACAAAAAAGTACAATGTCACTTTGTATTGGTGCCCATATGACAACATGATAAGTTTCATGAACTTCAAATAAGTTTTGGATGTACTAGAATTTAAAAATCGAGATTCTCAATGTTTGAAATTTCTTGCAGGGGGAGTAAACATTTCACGTGTGCATGTAGCTCAAATTTGATTTTTGCACATTATACCCGTAGAAGATCAATCAATTAATGTACTAAAACGTCTTAATGATCTATGT
>LR880968.1:662867224-662883164 GCA_904067115.1 Aegilops sharonensis | reverse complement strand
TCACACTTTGCTAGGTGAACCTCGGTTGGGGGGGGCATGCATTCATAGCTTAATATTCCCTTTGTGCCGACACGAGGGGGGGCTGCTAGCTACTTCAAATTTTGCTAGGTGAACCTCGGTTGGCGGGCATGCATTCATAGCATAGGATTCCCTTCATGCCGACACGAGGGGGGGCAAGCAATACCGTGCGCTTTGCGTGATAGGTGCCACATCACATTTGAATTTGGTACTTGAACGTCAAACCACCCTTTTCATACATAAATTTGGTCCACATGCAAGCGTCTTCGTGTTGTGACCCTCTCCCGCGTCATTTTTTGCCAAATTTATGAACATTAGACAAGTGGGATGACGCAACAGACACGGTTCACTCAAACTAACCGTGTGCCACGCCGGTGCCCCTGTCACGCACACATCCGCATAGTACATTGGGCACCACGAGGCTTCCCCTCTCAAAAATATCTACCCGCCTGGAGCTTTTTCTATCTGATAACACACAATTATTGTGTTTCAACCGTGTGTGATGTTTCTTGTTCCCGATCTCGCATGCATCCCTAAAAAATATCTGCCCTCGTTGATGGTTTTTCTGTTTCATAACACACGGTTGTTATCTCTGGACCGTGTGCGATGCACCATCATCAAAATTTTCAATAGCCCCGGCATTTCACTCCCGCGTAGTAAAATTTTCAGTACCCGCATCATTTCCTCAAACACACCACCCACCCCCTCCACACACAAACACACACACACACACACACACACACACACACACACACACACACCAAAACCTCCTCAGCCACGCATGCACACACACACCCTCCCTCACTCGAAACGCTAGCACCGCAGCCGCCGCAAGGCCTCCATTGTCAACATCTGTCGGTTTGCCCGTGCAGCTTACCCACCGATCTCCATACCCAGGCCGCCCTCAGTTTCTTAGATGACGCCTGCCAAATGCCCCCTTTCCCACAGATCCCCATCCCCATCCCCCACTCCAGAGCGTCGCAGCCTAAGCCCGGCTACGCTTTTCCATGGAGCTCGAGGAGCGACTGGCCCGAAAGAGGTGTATCGTGGTCTCTTCACCCGACGTCGCCGAAGAAGCTGGCGACCATTACTGGCTGCACGCACTCAATCAGCGGGCTAGAGTATGCGGGTATGTCAAGGAAGCCGGCTACGACATCGAGGTCGTCGACAATGACGGCCTGAGGCGGGCTATGTCACAGGTTAAGTGGCCCACCCCCAACCCCTCAGGTTCAACCGTCGTCGATCTCATCCATGGCCTCGCCGCTGATCTCCTCTGGCTCGCTGTCAAGAATTTGCCATCCTACATCACCATCGAGCCCCTTTTGTCATTTATGAAGGACATGTTCTGCGATGCTGGCTTGGGATCCATAGCTTCCAAGTCAGACCTGATCGACGGCGACCACGAGGAGGGCACCCTCTCCGACTCTTCCAAGGGGAAAGAGCCCGTCTACTCTTCCAAGGGGAAAGAGCCCGTCTGCGACATCAGGGAGGGCACCCTACAACTGTTCTCTTCCAAGGGGGAGGAGCCTATCTGCGACAACATGGAGCGCATCCAGGGTCCGTGCCCTTCCCACGGGACCGAGCCCATCTGTGACAAGTGAGGAAACCCATCGAGTCCCTTTTGTTGTGTAGTGAGAATATGTCAAGTTTTAATTGCTATATTTGGTTGTTTACAGTATGCCTTGTTTATTTCAGTTGTTCACAATGTGATGCTCTATATGTGCAATTATTTACAGTGCAACACATTTCATCAATCCCGTATTAAACATACCGATAGGAATGCATATATTTGCTTACCGTTAAGCCTGTTATAGCTAGCATATGCCTCTTTTAAAGTTTTTTGATTGTTCGGTTGTTTGTAGTTAGCATATGTCCAGTTTCAAATGCTATCTTTGGTTGTTCGTACTATGCCTTGTTCATTCCAGTTATTCACAACATGATGTTCTATATGTGCAAGTCTGAACTGTGCAGTTCAATTTCACCAGTACCAGTTTCAACAATACCACTATGAATGACTACATTTGGTTGCTGCATCTTGTAGTTAAGACGCCTTTCCATTTTTATTTAACAATAACCCGTGTACCTAGACCGGCACAATACCAGTTTGAATGACTATGTTTGCTTGTTGTTAAATGTTAGGCATGTTGCAGTTAACACACCTTTCCACTTTCTTTGCTTTACTAGCGTGCTTAAACCTGCACACTAAAGCTATCTTTTGGAGATTATTTTGTCTGCCATGGATAATTTTGGTTGATGTTTATCCTGTTGTGCTTAACATGCCTCTCGATGTACCTACACAGGACAATTTTGGGAACGATCCATCGAGGTTAGTTTCATCCCATGGCTTATATATACTCACTGTTCAGGAAATCGGTAGCTGGTACCATGTAGGCCGGGGGCTGATAAGGGACTAATTGGTGAATCGGACTTTTAACTGAATATATCTGTAACCCATTTATCGTTAGGTTAACTAGGGCCATATGTAATATATCTGAGGCTACATAGAAACATGCACTGTACTTAATGTCTAAATATGCAATACTAGGCTACATAGCAACAAGGAAGAGTGTTACCGTAATGTTCTGATGATGTCTAGATATACGTAGAAGAGCAGCAGCAACAACAACAACAACAACAACAACAACACAACCCTGTTTTGATACTCAACTTAGCTAGAAGTTAGAGTTAGTCTCTAGTTCATGACTAACCCTAAAGGCCTGAACTAACTCCATCCAAAGATCGAGGTGTTTGGATGAGAGGTTAGATTGACAAAAAAATGCACTAGGAGAACTAGCTCCAATTAGCACCTCTTGGGTTGGATAGTTTTTTTGGGTGGGTTAGATGCAACTAGCTCAAACTAGCCCTCGTGTTTGGATATACTTTAGGGCTATTTGAGCCCGAACTAGCTCAAACTAACTCTAACCCATGGATACAACAACAGTTAATCAGCCGATAATTTGTAAGAATGCAATAAACTCCTTCCGGCCCATAATATAAGATGTTAATTCATCTAATATATGAGTATATTGGATCTTATAAAGATATTATAAAAGATTGTTGTACTATCATTGTGCAATTGTTGTTTAGCTTCTAATATTAACTTGGCGCTTTTAGGTACATATGTCATTGGTAAAGATCCGCGCTTCGACCCTTTCTTCGTATGGGGCAATGAGATATCGATGAACCAGCATCAAGTGAGCAAGCTGATAATGATTGTTAGTAAAATGGGTCAAAAGATGGCAATTATACTATTTGTTTACACTTTATCCAAGACAACAGCGAACTGTAGGATGGTAAGTAAGAACTCTGCAGCCTTCTTTTTACTGCCCATAATGAGTTGTGTTAGATGACAATGTCTGAATCTTTTTCCTTTGCAGTGGTTGCCAAAGCAGTTTACTCAAGATTACCTCTCAAACTACATGATTGGTGGGCATGCAAAGGTTAAAGTATTTCTACCAGAACACGATGATTATCTAGATGTTTTCATGAAGACCGTGAAGGATGGGTGGTCGGCCATCACAAGGGGTTGGACTAGAGTCGTGTGTGCCTTCTACATGGAGGAGGGCACAATATAGGCATTCCGCTTCACCTTGTTCAGCAACCAGAATGTATTTCGCCTCTTTCTTTACCGTCTTTAATAGTACAAGTATACAAATGTGGTTCATCATTCTTTATTTGGTTCTTATGTAATTCTTGAACATATGTACTTATGAATCGAATAATGCATTGGTTGTTTGAACCTGATGGATATGAATAAAGCTATAGCATACATTCAAATTCAAATCTGGTACAATTTGCAATAGCAGCAATTAAATTACGGTGAAATTACGCTCTCCAGGTAGTTACGGCGCACACGGTAGGTAAAACACAAACATTTGCGATATACACCATAATCCGACACGGTTCACACAGAGGAAATGTGTGCAAGCATGCACACAGTTACATTTGCAAAGCATGTGCGAGGTCAGACAATATCACAAACGGTGCAGGCAAGCTAAACGTTTGTGATAGTTGCCTTATCGTACACGATTCGCAACCATGAACTGTTTCTGATGAAGAATGCATCTTAAACGTTGCAGCACAGAATAGCGTGTGCGATAGTTGTCATGTAAGACAATGTTACGACGGTCCGACGTTTCGTAATCCCGTCCGACACTCATACGATAATTAGCTAATCTTCTTAAATAATTATTGCATACAGTTTGGGAAAAGCGAATGTGTGTGATTGTATGCTTATCATACACGTTCTATAATAGTGAACAGTTTGTGATGGGCCACGCATCGTAAGCGTAGCACCAGAGAATACCGACTGCGATGGCAATGCGAGCACAGACGACTAGGAGTACTGTATATGCATCTTGGCTCCCTATCCCCAACGGTTTCTGGGTCGTGTGGGAAGGACCCCCTATCTCCCACACTCACTTGGCGACGGTTCCAAATGCCATCGCGGAAAGGGGTTAAAAACCGTTTGTATATCACCGGCGTGTACCAGTGGGTGCTCCACATCCGCAATTTGCAAGGCCCCAAGGGGACTGGATCCGTGGAGGCCAAGCTTGAAGCTATGGACCAGGAGGTCTTTTGGTGCAGGGGGATGGTGGAGCGTGGACTCAATGCCAATCACCTCATGCATGCTTATGGACTTTACCCGTGACCTCAAGGTGGATGGCTAGTCCATGAAGGACATGGTCTTCACCCTCAATGAGAAAATCAACTTCTCCAAAGCCAGATCTATGATCTCGAAAACCAAGTCTTCAAATATGAGGCAAGGTTTAAAGGTATGAGTTTGTTTGCCAGCTGCAGGACCCGTGAGACTCATTCTTCCTCTTATGATGGTGGACCTCTGCCATGGAAACCCGAGGACAAGATCGCCTCTACTTCATCACCACCACCTTTTCATCACCAAAAGAAAATTGAGTATCGGGTATGGGCACTCCCCTTGGCTTCCGCCAAGCTTGGGGGAGGTGCCCTGGTATTGTATCACCTCCACTATCTTTTGCCTTTACTTATTTTAGTTCAATCCTTAGTTATCTTTTGCTTTAGATGAATAAAAGTTTAGTTCGATCCTTTTTTTTGAGAGTTTGCTTAGTGATCTATCCTTGTAATAGTGTGCGAGATACATATTAAAGTTTAGTATGAGTTTTTGCTTTCTTTACTTTCATGTTCCAATAAAAAGAAAGGAAATAAATGAAAAATATCATATGCTAATCTTATGGTAGGTAATGACACCACATAAGGAAAGGTATAAGTCGAAAATTTTATTAGAGATTGACAAACATAGCATCGGTTAATGATGCAACTCATGAAAGAATTAATAAGGGAAGAGAAAATTCACATACAAATACACTATCCTGGAAATCTTTTGTGATTGTGAGCCCCCATCAAAATATTATATGCCAAAATTGTTGACGTTGGAAAAGGAAGACAACGTAATGATTTATTTTTGTTCATATTCACATAGAAGTTATATTGTCATAGATCCTTCAACATGTGGTGCTTGCCCCCATCTTTGCTCGCCAAAAATTCCGCACTAAGTAGAGATACTACTTGTGCATCCAAAAACCCTTAAACCCAAATCTTATATTCAAGAGTCCACCATACCTACCTAGGGGTTGAGTAAGATCCTTCAAGTAAGTTGTCATCGGTGTGGTATGGAAATAAAAATTGCTTCTAAAAGTGTGAGACCATTTAGTGTAAGAGAAAATTGAGCGTTGTACGAACTTGTGATATTAAAGAATAAAAGTGATAGACTGCATAATAAAGGTTGCCATCACAAGGGACAATATAACATGACGTTCTTTTGCACTAAGGGGTTGAGTATACAAACAAATAAGCGCATGGCAACCTCTGCTTCCCTCTACGAAGGGCCTATCTTTTACTTTATGTACTTACTTTTATGCAAGTGTTAAAGTTTTTCTCTCTATTCATTTTTATTTTTTTGCTTTGGCAAGCATCATGTGGTGAGGAAAGATCTAGGCAGATATGTCCAGTTGAATATGGGTAGCATGAGTTATTATTGTTGATATCACCCTTGAGGTGAATACGCTGGGAAGCGAAACTATAAGCCCCTATCTTTCTATGTGTACGGTTGAAATGTTTTGCTCATGTGTATGCGGTGAGTGTTAGCAATCATAGAAGACTATATGATGGTTGAGTATGTGGACTTGCCTAAAGGCTCCGATACGTGACCCTTCCTAAAAAGATGATGAATTGTAGTTGCAAAGTTGACTGAGAACATAGTTTGTTAGTTTCCAATAGAGTTTATGCTTTATACTCTGATAGTGTGATGAATTGTTACTTATTCATGAGAAATCTATGATAGAAGTTCTATGATAAAAGTTTTATATTAAAGTTTGTTGATGTTATAATAATTCACATGATGCTTATATCACTGGTACGCGTCGGTGCTACACAAACGGTTTTTAACCCCTTTCCGCGACGACATTTTGAAACGTCACCTAGTGAGTGACGGCGATATGGGGTCCTTCCCACACGACCCAGAAACCATCGGGGATATGCCCTCCTGGCACTCATGCTCGGTAAAATGAGGTCGTGTGCGACCGGCGAGCACTCAAATACGGAAATACGTACAGCAGAGCTAAAAAAATACAATTATACAGGAGAATTGTTTCCGGTCGCAAGTACATCCCACACAGTCAGTCCCCGATAAACATTTCTGTTCGTATGTACATCCCACACAGTCGCTCCAAGGAAAACGTTTCCGTTCACAGGTACATCACACACAATTTTTCCCGTTAAATCGTTTTTGATAGCATTGCCATTGCACACGATATTAACAATTTTATCATTTGCGTTATTGAATGCATCACACATGGTGCATAGAAGAAACTGTGTGGCAAAGGCTGTCCATCACACACAGTTTTTCTGTGGTAAATGTTTGCGCAAGGTGGCCTAACGCAAACAGTTTTCAAGAGAAAGTCGTGTGTGATTGTTCATTGATCCAACACAATATATTCCTAGTAACTATGTGCGCTGCCTAAGGTCATCGTCCACGGTATTTTCTCAATAACCATTTGCAATAGCAAAACCCAATTAGCAGGCTAATACGCCATTAGCAGGCTGATTGCCCTATTATTAATGATCTATTTATTAATCTAATTGAGATTCATATTAAGCACATAATATATTTCATTTCCATATTAAGGAAGCTGGATTTCATAATTTGAATACATCAGAGTACAACATGATATAGCTTCAGCACTTAGCTACCCCATCACACAACTGCACCAGCACCAAGTTTCACATGCAACATGTAGAACCTTTCAAAATTAGCATCATAGACGGTATATAGATGGATGCATCTCATCTGGAAAACAGCTGAAGCAGAAGGCGAATATTGAGCCTTCATTCATGTTGAAAGTCATTACAACTTTAGGCCAGTGCCTGTGGATGATAGACTGTCCATCATCTATCCTCTTCAGGAACACTTCAATATTGAACTGTGGGTGTTGTATGAAAACCTTCCTTGCCTCCTGACCATAGAGGTGGTTTGAGAGGTAATCATTAGTGAACTGCTTTGGAAAGGCCTGAAAAGAAGGATGTGCATAAATATCTTCTCTATATTGGAAATGGGGCAAAGGAATTAAAAAAGGCAAGGTATAATAGTTAGTACCATCATGTAGTGAACTGATGTCTTCTTCATTGTGCAGACAAAGATCTTGTTGTTTTTTGTTGCTAATTTCTTTATCCTAACAATCTTTCTGGGTTTCTTGACTTGATTGATATTCATGGACAACTCATTTCCCCATATGCAAGAAGGGTCGAACAGTGGGTCAAAACTCTGACAGCAGGACCTACATGTTTAAGACCAAATATTAAAAACCTAAATATTAGAATGGTTCCTGCAATTGCACAATAATGTGCTATTAGACAACGGACCATGCACGTCCTAACCCCGATTGTAAACCTCAGTGCTTCCCATTGTTTCCCTGCAACACATATAAGGTAGTTAGTCATCAGGTTAAGTAAGGGTTCACATGCTATTAAAATATGTTGATGAAAAATAAGCACATTGCAGATTCATCAGATTAATTCAAGCCACATGGAAAACCCATTTATCCAAACCAAGCATGATTAAGAACTAGGAAATATAGCACATGTATATGTTTCTCATGTATTAAGTGCAGCCAAATTCAATTTATTCCTCACATGCACAACAATACAAAATTCTACCAACGACAATTGGACACCACATTGCAGAATTGAACCAAGCAGTTAACTAAACACCACAACAAATGAACCAAACATTAACTGAGCACCACATTGCACAATATAACATACTCCTAATAGAAGATTAGGCAGTTAACCAAACCAATCATGCTTAACAACTTGGAAATATAGCAATTGTATTTGTTACTCATGTATTTACTATAGCCAAATTCAATTTATTCCTCACATGGTATACAATAACAGAATGCACCCACAACTATTGAACATCGCATTGCAGAATTGAACCAAACAGTTAACTAAACACCACAACACAAATGAACCAAACATTAACTGAGCACCACACTGCATAATGTATAACCAAACCAAGCATGCTTGACAACTTGGAAATATAGCAATTGTATTCGTTTCTCATGTATTTTGTAAAGATAAATTCGATTTATTTCTCACATTGAAGACAATACAAAATTGCAGCCTAAAGAATTGAACATCACATTTGCAGAATTGAACCAAACAGTTAACTGAAGATGACAACTAATTAACAAAACAGTTAATAAGTGAGCACCACACTGCATGACATATAGAACATATACACTAGATCAACAGATTGCATGGTAAAATTAGATAGCACAATTCACTAGAATTTGTGAAGGAAAGGCAGGAGCAGCACATGCAACGGGTAAATCAAGCATGCTTAACCGGCGTAGCGATCAAATGGCAAGGTGCTCCTCCAAGATCTGGGGGTCGGCACGAATGGCGGCCATCGCGACCTCAACCGCGCGTGCGGCCGCGATTTGCTTCTCCGCTGCCAAATGCTCCTTGAGATCCTGGCTATACTGCGTGCACCATGGCTTAGGGCGGCGCTTATTTGGTGAGGGGTCGTTGATTTGGGTGGAAGGTGTCGCGCTCGCGCCGGCGGTCTTGGCATGTGGGATGTGGAAGGAGAAGGAGGATGGGGGTCGGGTGTGGATTACCTGCCTGGATAGATGAGGCCGAGCAGTGTGAAGGAGGGTCGCCGGCGAGGAGGCGGTGCTGCAAGCAAGGAGTGAAGGTTTCAACTTGGAAAGGAAGGCGGAAATAGGGGAAATGTGGCTTTTGGTAAGGGGGAGGGGGCGGGGAGGTAGATATTTCCGCGGAAGCCGAAAAATTGGAATCGCTTCAGCGAAAAAACTGGCGCGCAAAGTGTCATCAGACACGGTCCCTTATTCAGAAATGTGTACAATATGTGGACATCACAAACGATTCAGATAGTCGTGGGCGGCCTCCATCAGGGCTAAGGCCGCCGCTGCAGAACGGACAACTGATGTGCCACTCTCGCCAGTTGCTATCCCCGAGGCAGATGTTGCTGCCGCCACGTGAGAAATAACAGCGGCCGTTTGGGCTGCCTTGGCCACCCGGTCGCAGATTGCGGCCGCGCTCATGCACCTTGTTAGCACGCGCATGGCGGTTGTGGCCGCTCTCTCGCCGTAGTGGGCCACCGAAGTTGCCCTTACAACGCGGGTCCACGTGCTCATCTTTCACCGGCGACGGTTGAACAGTGAAATGATATTTGGGGAGCGAGCTAGTGTGCTTGAGACACTGGCTGTGGACTGTAGCCGACGCACCTTCTCGCGCAAGCCATAGGCGTACTATACACTGACGGTGCTCCTGGATATTTTGTGCTGCATCTAACACGGTTGGTGGTAATAAACTGTGTGGGATCTACTTGATTTTTCATTTTGATTTGAATTACATAATGGGGTCACACCGGTAATGGATGGTGTTTGAATTGCTAGACCTTTTATCTGAAGTGAACATGCAATTATATGTGTGTCGTAAAAGAATTGGAATTATTCAGGGTTCGTTTGAACATTTTATAAATTAAATTGGTTTTCTAGCCATTTCAGGTGCACAATTCAAAATTAAACTACGTGCACATGCTCCAGTGCATCAACATGGATTGTAAAATCATATATGTTGTCAGATTTTGGGTTCCAGCAAAACCCTTGAGGTTCGAACACTGGGGTGCGCACGTAGATCTCTCTCTCCCTCACTAGCTCGCTCGCTCAACGATCCATGGCCTAACTCGACGAACTCGAAGAACACGGGACACGAGGGTTTATACTGGTTCGGGCCACCATTGTGGTGTAATACCCTACTCCAGTGAGGTGTGGTGGATTGCCTCTTGGGCTAAGGAAGAACTAGTACATGGGAAGAATAGCCTCAGGAGGAGAGGTGTTCTTGGGCTTGGTCAACTAGCCAAGGATCGGATCCCTCTGCTATGGAGGTGGCTAGTCCAATTTATAGGGGCCCTGGTCCTCTTCCCAAATATTGAGCGGGAAGGGATCCCACAATGGCCAAGTTTGAAGGGGGACAACTAGTACAAGCTATCCTAACAAAAGTAGTATTTTCCTGCCAAAGGCTCTGGTGGTGACGCCGTCTTGGGTTCCACGGTGACCTCCGTCCTGCCATCTTGCTGACCTTGGTCTCGTTGCACCGATATGGAAACCTTTGCCTGATGCCTCGGGACTCCTCGCCTGCGCTTGCCTCTTAAGCACCAAAGAGGAAACGAGGACACTGCGCACGCTGGCGCCCGCCTGGTGCCCGCGTGGCCTTGGTCTTCATGGCTTACGTCACAGGAACCTCACGAGGTGCCCTTGCCTTGATCTCTCTGCCCCTCGCGAGCTGACCTGGCGATGCCACCCCCGAGGAGGTCTTGCGTCGTCCGCTTCATGAGGCTTGGCCCCTCGCGAGGGTCTTGAGTGTTTGCTGGTGAAGATTTACCGTACAGGGCCGCTGGTGGAGCCACGCCATGGGCTGCAGGCACGCAAGTCTGGGGAGCCTCGTTCCCAGGATGCTGACAGTAGCCCCCGGGCCCAAGGCATGCTCGGACTTGGTTTCAAGGCGAAGCCAAAGGGCAAGTGCAGAGCGCCGCGGGCCCCAACAGCCTGCGGCCTTAATTGACGCGTGGTGACTGAAGGGATGTGGGTGTCTCCGCTTCCCCACACAGCCTTGATACCCGCCTGGCTAGGCGGCCACCGTGATCTACACAAGTATTCCCTCATTGCTGGCGGCGCACTCCTCCAACTCTTCCGCCTCCTCGAAACTCAGCCTCTTATCCCAGTCTGACCCGAGCTCAGTCCTTCCCATCGCCATGGTGCCGAATCAAACGGGGAAAGGAAAGAAGTCCCTCTCCCCGGCCGGACCACCTCCGGCCATTGAGCCTGCCATAGGCCGGTCGTTGGTCCTTAACCAGGAAGCCATGGACAAGGTGCACCCTGCGCTCGCCGCAGACTTCAACGAATGGGGGAGGACAGCGGCTTGGCCTGTCGGATTTCGGGTTCCGGCAGACCCTCTAGGTTCGAACTCTGGGGTGCACGCGGAGATCACACCTCCAACCTACCTACACCTCGTCGCCTCGCAAGGATCTAAACTACACAAAGAGCAACACAAGGGACACAAGGTTTATACTGGTTCGGGCCACCATTGCGGTGTAATACCCTACTCCAGTGTGTGGTGTGGTGGATTGCCTCAGGGGCTGATGATGAACAGTACAAGGAAGAATAGCCTCGCGAGGGTCTGTTCTTGGCCGGTGCGATGAACTGCTAGGGGGAGTTCAGTTGCTTCTCTCTCTCTCACTCTCTCTCTCTCTCTATAAGATGCCTCTACCCTGTGGGGGGCTAGTCCTATTTATAGCCAGAGGCCCTGGGCCTCTTCCCAAACAATGAGCGGGAAGGGTGCCAACAATTGGCCATTTTGAAGGGGAACATCTAGTACACTTATCCTGACTAAAGTCGGTCCTCGCCTGCCAAAGACTCTGACGGTGACGCCAGCTTGGGCTCCACGATGACCTCCTTCCTGCCGTTCTGCTGGTCTTGGTCTTGTTGCACCGAAATGGTTGCCTTTGCTTGATACTCTTGGCCTACGCTTGCCTCCCTTGCACCAAAGGGGAAACGAGGACACTGCGCGGGCTGGCACCCGCCTGGCGCCCTCGGTCCTCATGGCTTGCGTCACGGGCACCTCGTGAGGTACCCCCCCTTGATCTCTCCGCCTCCTCGTGAGCCAGCCTGACGAGGTCATGCCTGAGGAAGCTTCTTGTCATCCGCCCCGCGAGGCTTGGCCCCTCGCGAGGGTCTTGAGCTTGTGTTGATGAAGATGGGCCGTACTGGGCCACCCCTTGAGCCACGCCGCAGGCTGCAGGCAGGAAAGTCTAGGTACCCCCGTTCCCAGAACGCCGACATGGCCTGCATCCCGTGCCTCCGTCGATAGGACAGCCACCGAGGCCAATTCTTTATCGACGCCCTATGGGCTGGCCTGGTTCCTCCTTTCTCCGCCTTCTTCAACGCCGTGCCCTCCCACTATCAGATCCATATGTTGCACCTGGATCCCCAATCAGTCTCCCTTCTTGCCCTTTTGGCTTTTGTCTGTATGGCCATGGTGGGAATTGCCCCCTCCATGGCCCTCCTGCGCCATTTCTTCTCGCTGCACCTGACCGACCCTCGGCAGTGCTCGGGGTGCCTGATCTTCCAGGCTATGGCGGCGACGCCCGGCTCGGGGATTGACTTTGAACTCCCTCCGTCCGTGAGCGGATTTCGGACACAGTGGACGTATGTGGATGTCGGAGTGCTCAGCCCCCTGTTCTCACCTCCGTCGGCGCCTGCCGTTCCCAACTCCGGTTGGGGTCTGGCTCCAGTTGAATATGCTGAAGGATCTTGGTGCGACTGCTCCCATGGTGGTGAAGGAGTTCATCCGACACCGCATCGCCCCACTCCAGCACCATTCCCGGGCGATGTGGGCCCTGTTCGGCGGCCAGGATCGCATGAGGCTTCAGGAGTCGGGGCTTCTGCCCGAGGCGCGAAGAACGATGCTCGGCGTCCTAACGGGCGACCCCTCGCCAGCCGATATGCTGAAGGAGGGCTGTCTTTTGTACTGCTACTCGAACAAGGTGGAGTTCGCGGGGCATATGCCCCCTTCGATGAATGGGGGCTGCGTCCAGCTGGCCTCGAAGGGCCCCGCGAGAACCCTGTCTCCGTGGTCCCCCTCCGTGCCGCCAATGCCAAACTCACCCCAAGAGTGGATGCACGAGGCGAGCACCGCTGGAGGCCGGAGGCGCGGGCGCTGAGGTGTCGACACCGCTCGAGGCTCCCAAGGTGCCATCCCCGGGAGCCCATGACTCTTGCCTTGGGGTGACAGCTGAGGGGGCGATGCAATCCGCTGCTCCTGAGGCCGACGCCTCCAAGGTCTCAGCAGGTCATCATGAGGCGGAGTCCGAGGGCTCCCCTCAGCCCAGCACTCCCAAGGTCGTCTCCTCGGGCACCTCACCAGCTGCGCCCATGCTGGTTGCCGCATCCCATGCTTCAGCCCGCTCCGTCTGGACATCGATGCGCTCCGCAAGAGGAAAGGGTCTCCAAGCTGCAGCAGTGATGCCTTCCGGCCGTTGAAGCAGAGGAAGTATATCACCATAGATGAGTGAGTACCTTAGCTTTCTGATTTCTCGAGTGCTGCTTCTCCTCCTGACAGAGGCTCCTCAGGGTCCCTTCTGCTAAGGTCGCGACGTCCCCCGGGAAGAAACCTCCTTGTGCCTCGAATCCCTCGCTGGCCTTGGGCACCCCAAGCCAGCATGCTGCCCCCGGAGCGAGGTCGGCCGGAGAGGCAAACTAGCTAGCCTGGCGCCTCGAGCCCGCGCCTTTGCTGCCTTTCCTTCGTGGCCTCACCTAGGGTGCGGCAAGCGTGCCGAGGGCTCCTCCTATGGTTATGGACGGCGGCTGGATGGCTTCGATCCCGGCTTCTTCTTCAAGCAACGGGCCTCAACCCATCCGGGCCCCTGCCGAAGCCCGGTCGGCGACCCGGGAGGTGCAAGCCCCCAGCCCCCTGCTGAAAGGGGGTGAGACAGTTTGGATCCCATCAGCAACCCCCGGCCGTGGAGGACGGACCCGGTCGCGCGCTTAAGCTCGCGCACGAGCGGAGTGTTGTCCGCCACGAGCTCTTTCAGGAGGCAATGGGCGCGATGAGCCGGCTCGGCGGAGAACTCGTGGATGTTGATGCGCGCCTTGAAGCCGAGGGTCTCCGGCTGGTGCAGGAGTGGCATCAACTGAAGGTGGCTATCAACCTTGGGTGGCTTCAGCGCGAGTGCGCCTATGCGAAAGCCGAGGCCTCCCTGGAAACCTCACGCGAGGCCAGCACCCGAGCCTTGGAGGAGGCCAGGGAGACAGATTGCTGACGCGGGATCGCCGAGGAGCGCAGGCGGGAGCTCCTAGCCTTGAACGCCTCCTTGGAGCAGCAGGTGGAGGCGTGCAAAGCCGCCTTAGCATCAATGAAGGGCGCACCGTCCGACAAGGAGGAGATCTTGAGGTGTGAGGAAGCGCTGATGTTGGAGGCCATAGAGCGCAGCCTTGAGCTCGAGCGGTTGGAGACGAGGGAGCGCCAGGTCGCCCAGGCGGAAGATGCTTCCAGCGCACGCGAGGCTAGAATCCAGGAGGAAGTTGACCGCAGGGTGGCGGAGGTTCGTGAGGGTCTCGCTAATGAGTACACCCTGAAGCTGAAGTTCTTGGAAGCCGAAGTTGAGGGTAGAACCGCTGCCCTTCGGTCGAAGCTAAATGAAGCAGAGCAGCGCAAGAAGGCTGCCGCTGCGACCCTGATCTTCGTTCAGGCTGAGTTGGCCTCCGCCCGTGCCGAGCTGCTCCCGCTCCAGCGGTGAGTTGCAAACACTGAGTCCCTCGTGCAGTAGAGCAGGGAAGAGGGGCTCCGCCGACAGACGTTGCTGCGCGAGCACGCTCCCATGCTCCGGGGCCTCAGGACGAGAGCCAACCTGGCCCTCGGCGCCATCTGCGACGAGCATACCCCTCATCCCCATGCCGAGGACTATGTCGGCCATCTTCGCTTCTTCACAGATGTCGTGGGGCAGCTGGAGGAGCAAGCCGAGGGGCTCGCGAGCTTGTCGAGGAAAGGAGCCGGGGCCTCCTTGGACGTGCATTCTCGCACGTTTTTAGTCATCTTCAAAATGCTGACCCCAACTTCGACTTCGACGCCGCCATCGCACCAGTGCCCGGAGTTATCCAGGACAACCTGGCACGCTGGGTGGATGACAATGTGGATGCTCTGGTCATGGCCTTAGCAATCGAGGATGACGAGGCCATGGTCGTGGCGGACAAAGGCGACGCGGTTCACGATGGTGAAGACGACTCCAGCGACATCGTCGGCAGCGTGCACGAGAGTGACTCAGACGACTAAGCTCGCGCTCCTCTGTTTTCATCCTGCACGCAAAGACTTGGTGACGACCCCGTGGGGTGTGAGAGCATTTGATGGGGGGAGCCCCCTATGTGTATAAACTAGTGTTCTACTCTTATTTTCCGTCTTAAAGCCGAACCTGGGGCGTGCTTCTGTGAGCTTGTGGGCTCCTGACCAGGGTTGCCACCGTGACTCATCCTGACCTACACGGTGTTGTGTGGGTCGCGAGGCTGTTGGCACGCCTTTCTCCTGAGATAAACCGCTAGGGATCCGCGGCCCTGAGCCTCCTGAGCAGCGTGCGGCCCTGCTGCGTGGAGCCTGGCCAGGGGTGTCCTGCTGACCGCGGCAGGATGCTTATGCGGCAATTTTGCGGCGCATACGCTCTAGCCCTGAGGGGGTCCTACCGAGGTCGGGTAGACCCGCCTGATGGGATCGGACGTCCAGCCCCCGAGCCGAAGGGCCTGAGGCGCGAGCCTTAAAACCGAGGTACATGACCAGAAAGCGATAGAGCCAGCAGAAATCAAAGGAAAAC
>LR880968.1:662843801-662860944 GCA_904067115.1 Aegilops sharonensis | reverse complement strand
TCTCACAAACCAGAGCTTCTCGCAACAAGCATGATGGTTTCGGTAGGGAACGTCCCACCTTTGGGGACGAAACGATATCCTTTGCCTCTTATTGCATTCAAAAAATTTCTCGTGTCAACATAGAACAACAGGAGTGTTGTGTCAGTTTTTGTGATTTTTTAGGGTTCGTTTGGACATTTTTATGTGTTAAGTGAGTTTTCAAAGCATTTATGTGCATAATTCAAATTTGAACTACATGCACATGCTCTAGTGCATATAAATTGGTTGAAAAATCAAATATGTGTCCTTGGGTGCATGCTTAGGTCCCATGCAAGAAATGGGAATGAATTTCAAACACCAGGGCACCGTTGATTGCCAGCAAAACGTTGAGATACTTTATTTTTAAATTCTAGTAAATCCAAAACTAGTGTGAAATTCATGAAACTTGGCATACTATCATGGAATGGCACCCGACATGCTATGGTATTTTTCGTGTCAAATTTTGAGAGAAGGTGCACTCGAATAACAACCAACAAAGGCATTTTGAAAAAATAGCTGCCACTTTAATATCTCAAACGTTTGTATAATTCAAGTCATGTGCGTTCTGTTAACCATTCACATGATGCCACGTGTCTTGGTTTTAGTGGCTATAGGAGGTGCCGTGCGAATAACTGCTTAACCTCGACTGAACGGGAGGCGTGCGAGTGCAGTCCGGAGCACAGGCTGACAGAGAGGCGTGCAAGTTATCCTCGAATGCGCAGGCTCACCGGGAAGCGTGCAAGCTGTACGCTGCGTAGGCTCACTGGGAAGCGAGCCCTTTTACTTCCATGGCCGCCCGCCTTCCTCTCCATTAATGGTGCCCGAGCAGCTGCTTAATACGGGCGGCCTTACTATTCGCCTCCCATTCCCCTCCCTCCCGCAGACCTCCACCAACGCCATGGCATAGAAGGATCATCTGCCACTAGTCTTCAAGTTTGGTGAAGTCGACTACGAGCCGAAGGAAAATAGAAAATAAGGAGGAATGATGCCTCATGGACATGGCCCAGCACGAGCTGTCCGCGGCGGTTGTTGCCCCCGCTCTCGTCTCAGCTCCCATCCCCGTGCCCGCGCCAGCTCCCATCCCCATAGCATTGACGTGCTAGTCGCCGTGCACTATCGCAGAGCTGGAAGCCGCAGGCGTCAGCGAGGTCTCCGTGGACCCGCGCGAGCTCGTGTACATGCCAGCGCCCGTGCCCGTGCGCGCCCCTCCACCCACCGCGGCGCCGGTCCTCGTGCGAGCGGCCCCCTCAGCAGCATGTGACGGCTCCGTCGACCGCTACCTCCCAGCGCTGCCAGCTGCCGTCATCCCGCGTCCCGCCCGTCGACCCCGCGGCGACATGATGTTTGATTTACAAGTGAAGAACATTCTGTGCTGCATTGAACACTTCAACAACGGCGCCCCGGAGGATGACAATGACAATGACGGCGCAGCACGCCGCCTCCCCCGCCGCCGGAAATAGTTTTTTTCTTGGGTTTAATACTGTATCTCGATCTTATGAATATAAATACGTAGTATGACTGAATGAAAGATATGGTTTGAGCGAACTTGCGTTTTTCTCTCTTAATGTACAGACTTATCAAATGATTTTCTTTTGAAAAAAATGTCAATGGTTTTTAAATATAAAACACTCATCGCAGACGTTTTAGTTAGAACACCCATATGCAACCCGATAGCTTCCCCAGGAAGCCAAGGGAAAATGTGCCGAGAAGGATTCTTGCGGCTCTTGATCACAAACGTATTATATAGAACAACCGTATGCAAAGTGAGAGCAGGATTTGTGCATCTCTTCAAGGCAAACGGTTCTTTTGGATGACCCGTGTGCAACCACTTACAAACAATTTGGTAAGATTTGCATTTGTCATATTGGGTATGTTGCCATTTGTCAAACTAGAAAGATTGACATTTGTTGATCTAGTAACATTGCCATTTGTCAACCTTGTAACACAGCAATTTGTCAAAATATGAAGCTAAAAGTCACGAGCAGTATCTAATTTTTGCAACTAAAATTCAGTAATTAAGCATAGATTTCATTCATAGATTAAGCAGTCATTCTTAATTTATACGAACAGTTCAACTCGACAGCTGAACTGACCAAACTTTTCCCCAATTGTTGCCAACCACGTACTGAAATAGCTAGTTCAACTATATATGCTAGCTAATTTTAAGTACGTTGTACAGTTCCACCACATCTATAGTCAGATGAACTGAACAAAATAGCCCCTAAATACTACTACTACGGAGGGGCTTTGTACTACTTCCAGCTGCCTCTCCTCTGTCGAGTGCACTCAGTAAGAGGAAGAGGAGGAGGAGCCTACCGACGAGCTGGACAACTGCAATACGGTGCCTGCCGCTGCTACAGCTTCAGCGATGCTCACCTCGAACGCCCTCTGCCGCTCCAGACGACCCCTCTCGAAACGGTGGTTCTCCTCATAGATCTCCTGATTCCTCGCCTCTGAGGCGGCGTGTGCCGCGGCCACGGCGGCGGTAAGGCTCTTTGCGTGCTCGACGAGGCGCTCCTCCTCCTCCCGCAGGAACTCGTTGTGGCGCGCAAGGTCGCTGACGCACGTGCGGGCATCCACCTCCGCCTCCCGCCTTCAGGCGGTGGTGGCGGAGCGGGTGATGACCCCGGCGGTCGATGGTGGGATCGCGGCGATGGCGGCCTATGATGGTGGCGGCCACGACCACCACCTCCCGCCTTCGGGCCGCGGTGGCGGAGTGGGTGATGGCCATGGTGGCCGGCAGTGGGGTGGTAGCCACGACGACCACCTCCCGCCTTCGGGCCGCGACGGCGAAGCGGGAGATGGCCCTGGCTTTCAACGGTTGTGTGGCAGCAACGGCGGCCGGCAACAGCTGCCGACGGGCAACGACGGTGGAGCTTGTGGTGGGTGTTCCGCGCACACCCAACAGGGAAGCCACGCGCACTACACCACACCAGGGACTGCGCCGTCGCCGTGGTGTAGCCTCCCAGCTGGAGATGTCCTTTGATGACGGCGGAGTGGCTGAGCGACGACGACGGAGCGTTGCCATTGGCGATTGTGGGAGAAGCAGACGAGATAAGCTACAGGGAGGGAGGGGAAAATGCGACGCATGACTCGTCGGCCGTGAGAGTTTATATAGCAGGCCGGTAAGCATTGGGATTTTGGGGGATTTCATCGAGTCGGGAGGGAAGCTTGCGCGGGAACCTGCGAAGTTGCGTGGGAACGGGCTCACCGACGATTCATTGGCACCACCGTTTAGCCAAAAGAATGCCCCCGCGCGCTGCGCAAGCTCGCGCTGTAAGCCGTCTGCGGCAGCGGGGTGACAAGACGTGCGAGAGGAGGACGAAATGCCACGTACACATATGGTTGATAAAAAAACGTTTGTGATTTAATTACCTACTATACCCCCGTCCTGGTTTATAAGTATGATTTAACTAATAAAATACGAATGCATGTCGCCAACGATTATACAGTTGGATTCGTATTTGAACATAGTTTCCAATTATATAATTTTTATAACATGCATTAAGATTTTGTTGGTTATATTTGAGGGCAAAGTATGGCACAGAATATAAGGGGATTATAGACTAGACGAAGGTAGTAGCACAAGGCCGCTCTCTATGCAGCGACGCAACTGTCGGCTGGCTTGTAGGCGACCATTTCCTACGTGTTAAACTGCTCTATGCGTGTGGTTGCTTGCGGTTCAGGCGGCCGCAGCGCACTCTGCTCGCGTCCCGCCACGCGCGCTTTTCTCTCGCATCCCTCCGGGTGCTTTGCCCTCATCCCTCCACGCGCGCTCTGCTCTCGCATCCCTCCGGGTGCTTTGCCCTCGTCCCTCCACGCCCGCTGCCAGTGTTTGGGACCGGCGCACAATCACGCACGTTCGTGTGCATGCGGTTGCGTCGGGCGCGGCGCGACAATGCAATTGCCCACTGCAAAAACTGCCATGCGGACGCGCAGAGAACCCAGGCCGACCGGCCCCCATTTGTTCCTGCAGCCATTTACCTTCATCTCTCGCTCCACACGACACAATAAGAACACCCACGACGACACATACAGAGAGGACATCCAGCGGTTCCAATGGCGATCCCCGTGGCTCCAATGGCGCTCCCAGCGGCCGACGATGACAACGGCGGGTACTTCACCACGCATCAAGTAGTGGACATCCACGTGAGGGGGAAGGCCCTCTCGGTGGTGTACACGAACAATCCGGTCTCGGTGGAGAGCTCCATCCAAACTATGGAGCAGTTCCTTGCCGAGGACAAGTACCATGTGGTCGGCTTTGACCTCGAGTACGCCATCGGTCATGTCGGGCACGATCAGAAGGTTGTCGTCGCCCAGTTGTGCGTGCGACATGACGTCCTCGTCTACCACTACAACCTTGCCACAAGGCCTTGCTAGCGTTTCTCCAGGTTTATCAACAGCTTCGACTGCAGTTTCGCTAAAGTGGACACCACCAACGATCTAAAAGCACTCAAGGTTTCGGGCTTGAAATGCCCGAATCTTGTCAACATCTAGCACCACTAGAAGGTTTGGGGCAGCGACAAAAACAAACTGAACTCCCTGGTTAACCTCGCCTCGGCCATCATCGACCCCTACTACATGAAGATAAAGAATGAGAGCAAGAAGGACAAACGTCTGGCACAATGTGTGGCATGAGAGACTGGATGAACAACAGGTCAAGTACGCGACCAAGGACGCGTACAAAAGCTACAAGATGTACAGGCGGATCATTGACATGAGGAAGTGTCTTCTTCCTGCCCCAGACGAGGGATCGAGCCATAGAGCAGTGGCGGAAGTGTCACAAGAAGTAGATGACTAGACGATAGTTTCTCCTACTTTAGAATGCATGCAATTGTTTATTGAGGTGTGTGTGAATGATCTGTATAGTCACTTATGTAATTGGATGTTTATTTCAGTTATTTATTTATACACACACACACACACACACACACACACACACACACACATACATGTTATTCTTCTATAGACAGAGCAAATCACACGGCTTATTAGCAGCAATCGTGTGTGTTATTATTGGTCTTCGCACACATTTCTGATTACAAACCTGTTTGCCGCGTATCACACTCATCTTGTTCAGTTGAACCATTTCCTTTGTGTTTCCTAATCACACACAGTTCATCCTAGTGAACCATATGCTGTATATCGCACACACATTCATCTGGCTGCCCGTTTCCTTTGTTCCTCCTCATCACAAACAGTTAATTGAACTGAATCGTATGCCCTGCATCGCACACGCAACTAAAATCTGAACCGTGTTTGATGCATCCGTCATCGCAAACGTTTTGCACCTTTTTTTATGGTTCTTTTACACCACCGTTTGCGATTATGGCATCCCACACAATTTCGTTGAAGGGTCTCTGATCGTAGTGTTGCGTTTGGTCCATCCCGCAGTAGTGTATGTCCGTGTTTTGTTTTTATCGACACCTCTCTCTCTCTAAGCATGTCGACATGTTTTTCAATTTTGGTTTTCGCTTGAGGACAAGCGAGGTCTAAGCTTGGGGGAGTTGATACATCCATTTTGCATCATGTTTACCTATTTGTTATTTATGATTTTATAATGCATAATAATGCTCTTTGGAGTAATTCTAGTGCCTTTTCTCTCATAATATGCAAGGTTCACACTAAGACGGAGAATTCCGGGAACTGGAAATCTGGACCTGAAAAAGCTACGTTAGGCTACCTATTCTGCACAACTCCAAAAGAGATGAAACTTCACGAGGATTTTTTATGGAATAAATAAGAAATACGGGAGAAAATAACCGCCGGAGGGGGCCACCTGGTGAGCACAAGACACCAGGGCGCGCCTAGCCCCTCAGGCGCGCCCTGGTGGGTTGTGCTCAGCCCAGCCCACCTCTGGTGTCCATCTTCTGGTATATAAGTCATTTTGACCTAAAAACTAGGGAGAGGACTTTCCGGACAGAGCGTCACCATCTCGAGGCGGAACTTGGGCAGGAGCACTTTTGCCCTCCGGCGGAGCGATTCCGCTGGGGGAACTTCCCTCCCGGAGGGGGAAATCGTCGTCATCATCATCACCAAGAACTCTCCCATCTTGGGGAGGGCAATCTCCATCAACATCTTCAACAGCACCATCTCCCCTCAAACCTTAGTTCATCTCTTGTGTTCAATCTTTGTACCGGAACTATAGATTGGTGCTTGCGGGTGACTAGTAGTGTTGATTACATCTTGTAGTTGATTACTGTATGGTTTATTTGGTGGAAGATTATATGTTTAGATCCAATATGCTATTTAATACCCCTCTGATCTTGAGCATGATTATCATTTGTGAGTAGTTACTTTTGTTCTTGAGGTCACGAGAGAAATCATGTTGCAAGTAATCATGTGAATTTGATATGTGTTTGATATTTTCATAGTATTTATGTTGTGATTCCTTTAGTGGTGTCATGTGAATGTTGACTACATGACACTTCACCATATTTGGGCCTAAGGGAATGCATTGTGGAGTAGCAATTAGATGATGGGTTCCGAGAGTGACAGAAGCTTAAACCCTAATTTATGCGCTAGTCCGTAGGGGAACGATCTTTGTGCTGGCTCCTAGACTTGCTCTTCTCGCAACCCCGCGCCCGCCAACCGTAGAAGGGATTCCAGTGATCCCATAGGTGTCGTTCCCATCGACATCTTTGGCGTGCCAGGTAGGGGGCGCAGTTGCGAGAATCTGGTCTAGCAGTTCTTCATCGCCATGGCTCCCAAGAAGAAGATGATCACGGCGATCGGCTCGTCGGGAGCCGAACGGCCCGTGCCAGTGTGGACAAGCAGCGGACCGGTCGCGGACAGAACCCGAGCCGCGGCCCGCGAGCAGCAGCATCGGTCTGGCATCAGAGCCTGGCGAGCGGCGTCGTTCGTGCGCCAGACGGCGGGCCGCACATCGCCAAATCCAAAGATGGGGGTGGGGCCCCTGCAGGCGGCGCGGTGCCCTCCAGGGGTGTCGCCGTGCCCCCTACGGGTGGCGCAGCAACCTCCAAGACGCCTACGCCGGCGCCCGCAGTGCGTTCTTCCCAGGGTGTGCACGACGAGCAGCGCCACCATGCTGGAGACCCAGGCCGCCGCCGTGGGAAGAATCATGTGTATCATCTGCGAGATGAAGGAGACCAGCATGCCCGCCGAAGTGCTGGGGAAAATGGCACGCAGCTGCTGGGCCGTGATAGAGCTCCTTCTAACGTGGTTAGAAGTCGAAACACGCCACGGTCCATGCAGCTCTCACCGCCACCCACGCCGGCAGAAGCTTTGGCGCGCGCGCAGCTACTCCTCAACTTACCTCCTACTGCGGAAAAGCTCGATGAGTGGAGGGCCACCATCCGGAGCCTTGTCGGCGTCGCCAACCAAGACGAGCCACGACCGGCGAGGCCCTCAGGCCGGCGCTCCGTCGAGCCACCGCATGCCATCGGTGGAGGGGCCGGAGGTGCTGCAGCCACGGTGCACTCTCCTCCTCCATGCCAGCCACTGCGGGTGTCGATCCGTCGTGATGACGCTTGTGATAACATTTCCATAGCGTCGTCCGACCCACGGACCCACCGCGACCAGCGCCAAGTTCTTCGGGAACCAGCCCATGAATACGATCGAACCACCATCGAGCGCCGGCACGATACGCGCCACCAGTCAGATAGGCGGGCTGGGCCTGCTATGGACCACCCAGCGCCGGGAGGCTCTGGCGGCCTACCTTACGAGGTGGATTGCCCGGCCTTTACCCATGAGTTGCGGCAGTTCCAGTGGCCGTCCCACCGTACGTTCAAGCCCGACGTCGGCGAGAAGTACAACGGCAAGACCCACCCATCGGAGTTCCTCAGCATCTAGACCATTGCGATGCAAGCCGCTGGGGCTCGCGACGACAAGGTGCTTGCCAATTACTTCCCGTTGGCCCTAAAGCCAAATGTCATGTCTTGGTCGATGCAGAGGCTGGCGGATTCGATTTCTTCTTGGTCGGATCCGTGTCATGAGTTCGTTGGTGCCTTCACCGGAGGCCACCAGGCTCATGGCCAGGCGAGTGATTTGCATATCATTCCCCAGAAGGAAGGTGAAAACCCGCGCAAGTACATACAGAGGTCCAGCCGGGTGCAATACAACATCCCAAATGTTCATCCTGCCGCCGTGATCAGCGCGTTTCATCAGAATGTGCGCAACCGCAAGATGTACGAAGAGCTGGCGATGAACAAGGTTAAGGATGTGGCCGAACTTTATGTTCTGGCCCATAGGTGCGCCCGGGCTGAAGAGGGAAGGAAGTACCCCGGCGAGGACGCCGGCGTGGAAACCGACTCTACTGATGAAGACATCACCGCCCCGACGAAGAAGAGCCGTCGTCGCAACAGGAAATGCAAGGGCAAGACCGTGCTTGCCGTCGAGGGATCCGACAGCACCGGCGCCGCCAAGAAGGCCAAGGCTGACGACCCTGGCAAGGAAATTGCCGGGTGCGCCGCTTGGCGGGCCTTGGCGGCTGCCGACAAGCCGGGGGGCTCTGACAAGCAGTATTGCAAGATCCATCGCACCAAGGGCCACGACCTCCAGAACTGCCGACAGGTCGAGCTGCTAGCCAAAAAGAAAAAGGCCGAGTATGAGAGGCGGGACAAGGAGAAGGGTCAAGACAGTGTTGAAGGATCCGGCAAGAAGCATGGCGGCCAAGGAGGCCGCCGCAGCAAGGATAACCAGCAAGAGAGGCCCGCATGGGGCCGTGACAAGAAGCATGAAGATGATGATCATGACGAGGACGACGAGTCCGGCGAGCAAGAGTTTCAGAAGGCTACGGAGGCCATGTGCATCGATGGTGGTGCCTCGCTGCATACTTCTCACTGCCAGCTCAAGCAGTGGGCATGTGAGATCATAGCAGTGGAGCCATCGTTCGACGCTCAGAAGCTGCTGAAGTGGTCCAGCACGCCCATCATCTTTGACTCCTGATACGCCTCCATCGTATCTACTTTTCCAAACTCTTTTGCCCTTGTTTTGGACCCTATTTTGCATGATTTGAATGGAACTAACAGTACTGACGCTGTTTTCAGCAAAATTGCCTTGGTGTTATTTTTGTGCAGAAATAAAAGTTCTTGGAATGACTTGGAAATTTACGGAGAATGTTTTGGAATAAATAAAAAAATTGATGAAAGAATCAACCAGAGGGGACGCACCAGCTATCCACAAGGGTGGGGGCACCCCCTAGGGCGCGCCTCCCTGCCATGTGGGTCCCTTGGACATCCACCGACCTCAACTCCAACTCCATATATTCACGTTTGGGGAGAAAAAAATCAGAGAGAAGGATTCATCACGTTTTACGATACGGAGCCGCCGCCGCCTCCAGTTCTACATCGAGAGGGCTGATCTGGAGTCCGTTCGGGGCTCCGGAGAGGGGGATCCATTGCCATCATCATCACCAACCTCCGTCCATCACCAATTTCACGATGCTCACCGCCGGGAGTGAGTAATTCCTTCGTAGGCTCGCTGGTCGGTGATGGGTTGGAAGAGATTTATCATGTAATCGAGTTAGTCCTGGTAGGGTTTGATCCCTAGTATCCACAATGTTCTGAGATTGATGTTGCTATGACTTTTCTATGATCAATGCTTGTCACTAGGGCCCAAGTGCCACTGTCGGCGTTCTGGGAACGGGGGTACCCAGACTTGCCTGCCTGCGGCCTGCGGCGTGGCTCAAGGGGTGGCCCAGTACGGCCCATCAACACAAGCTCAAGACCCTCGCGAGGGGCCAAGCCTCACGGGGTGGACGACAGGAAGCTTCCTCAGGCACGGCCTCGTCAGGCTGGCTCGCGAGGAGGCAGAGAAATTAAGGCGGGGTACCTCACGAGGTGCCCATGACGCAAGCCATGACGACCGAGGGAGCCAGGCGGGCGCCAGCCCGTGCAGTGTCCTCATTTCCCCTTTGGTGCAAAGGGGGCAAGCGCAGCCGAGAGCATCAAGCAAAGGCAACCATTTCGGTGCAACAAGACCAAGACCAGCAGAACGGCAGGAAGGAGGTCACCGTGGAGCCCAAGCCGGCGTCACCGTCAGAGTCTTTGGCAGGCTAGGACCGACTTTAGTCAGGATAAGTGTACTAGATGTTCCCCTTCAAAATGGCCAATTGTTGGCGCCCTTCCCGCTCAATATTTGGGAAGAGGCCCAGGGCCTCTCACTATAAATAGGACTAGCCACCCACAGGGTAGGGGATCGGCATCTAGAGGAGGAGAGATCGAGACCTGATCGACCGGAAAATAGGCAAGAGAGAGAGAGAGAAGCGACTGAACTCCCCCTAGCAGTTCATCGCACCGGCCAAGAACAGACCCTCACGAGGCTGTTCTTCCTTGTACTGTTCATCATCAGCCCCTGAGGTAATCCACCACACCACACACTGGAGTAGGGTGTTAAACCACAATGGTGGCCCGAACCAGTATAAACCTCTTGTCCCTTGTGTTGTTCTTTGTGTAGTTTAGATCCTTGCGAGGCGCCAAGGCGTAGGTAGGTTGGAGGTGTGATCTCCGCGTGCACCCCAGAGTTCGAACCTAGAGGGTCTGCCGGAACCCGAAATCTGACATTTGGCGCGCCAGGTAGGGGTGCGCCGGAATCCGCCTTCCGCCGCCCTGCTCTTCGCCGCCCCTCGCATCCATGTCAGACGCTCGTTGAGCCCGCTCCGAGCGTCGGGCCGCTCTCGCTACTCGCGTCGCCCAGACTGCCCCCGTCGGCGGCCGCCCCCGCCGTTCCCCGTCGCCTGCCGTCAACTCTGCCACCGGTCCGGCGGGGAACGAGCAGCAGGCGTCGTCCCAGCATCCATCCGTGAGGCGAGACGGCCGCACCGCTACTCCTTCGCTCGCCCTAGCTGGTTCTTCTTCCCGTGCGCTCTGCGCGCCCATGGAGGCTCGAGCCGCGCTCATCGCGGCAAAGGAGCTCCTGCGCTACTGCCCCGTCGACGACTTCTATGAGGAGTGGCTCGACTGCGTCACCGAGATCGTCCGCGCCGCAGGGGGCTCCCCCGCGCCTTCCTTCTCGCTGCACCGCGCCCCCCCTTGCATGGGCGATGAAGCTCCGGGGGCGCCTCAGCCGCCTCCCCCTCAATAAGGCGCCTTAGCCCCGAGGCACATGGCCCCTGGGCGGAACCCGCTCCGTCCGGCACCAGCGCAGCAAGAGCAGAGCTGCCAAGAGGGCCCTTGCCCCCAAGAAGCTGCCCGAGTGCTCCCTGCACCGGCCCGTCACGACCGTGCTCCTGCTCCAGCACGCCAAGACCCCGCGCTGCTCCTAGCGGCAGCGTGCGGGGACCCGCGAGATCAAGCACTCCGTCACCAAAGGCCTTCGTGGCCACTGCAGGCTGCCACGCCTTCACCGCCGAGCTACGCAGCGTCGCATGGCCCGGCAAGTTCAAGCCAGACCTGCCTCCACGCTATGATGGCATGGCCGATCCTGCAGAGTTCCTTTAGCTCTACGAGCTGGGCATCGAAGCCGCCAACGGGGACGAGAAGGTCATGGCGAACTGGTTTCCCATGGCACTCAAGGACGGTGCCCACACCTGGCTCCTGAACCTGGCTCCTGGCACGATCTCCTCCTGGGACGAGATGCGCACCCGCTTCATCGCCAACTTCCAAGGCACTCGCGACCGGCCTCCTGCCGTGAGCGACATGCGCCACATCAAGCAGCAGTCAGGGGAGACCCTGCAGAAGTACATCCAGCGCTTCAACAACGCACGCCTCAAGATTCCCAAGGTGACTGAGGAGGCCATCATCTCAGCCTTCTCCGACGGTGTGCGTGACGTCAAGATGAAGGAGGAGCTGGCGATGCATGAATACCTGTGCACATCCCTGGAGCTGTTCAACTTGGCGACCAAGTGCGCCAGGGCTGAGGAAGGACGTCTTTCCCTCCTCGAGCTGCCGGCTGCCGACCCAGAAGAGAAGAAGCCCAAGGTCAAGGACATGAAGTGCAAGGGGTCTGCCGTGCTCGCAGCAGAACTGGACACCAAGTGAGGAAGGGATCAGCCTGAGTCATCCAAGGGCAGTCGGTACTGCGTGTACCACGACCTCCACACCCACAACACCAATGAATGCCAAGAGCTCAGGGCCATGCGAGAAAGGCGAATCGGTCGACGCCCCGACCGCAGTGATCGAGGCTACGACCGAGGAGGAGGAAGAAGCACAGGATGCTGGGAAGACTGTGGCCCTCGCCATGGGTGGCGTGACCGACCTCGCGAGGACCGCTGGCAGGATCAGTCTCGCGAGGGAGGTTGGAGGGATCAGCCTCGCGAGGATCGCGCACAAGGCAATGCAGGCCTCCCTCCTCTGCCACCGCAGCCAAGGAGAAATGAAGACCATCATCAGGACGACGGGGCTAGGGGCTTCCAGGAGCCGCGCGCAATCGCTTGCATCCTGGGCGGAGCTCAAGCCCCAGCCTCTCAGCGCATCTTCAAGCAGTTCCCGCGAAGTGAATGCAGTCCTCCCCAAGCTCGAAGCCACGCGCCCTCTCAGGTGGTCAGCGTGCGCCATCATGTTCACCTCAGCGGATCAGCTCAAGTGCGCAGCCACAGCCGGAGTCCTCCCGATGCTTTGTTCCCCAATCATCAGCAACATGCAAGTCACCAGGACCCTCATCGATGGCGGAGCAGGGCTCAATGTCCTGTCCGTCGAGACATTCAACAATCTCCAAGTGCCATACAATCAGCTTCAGCCAACCAAGCCTTTCTCTGGAGTCACTGATGGTTCCACAGTTCCGATTGGGCAGGTCCGCCTTCCTGTCACCTTCGGTACGCGCGACAACTACCGCACCGAGCTCATTGACTTCGACGTCGCTCACATTCGCCTACCATACAATGCCATCCTTGGGTACCCATCCCTAGCCAAGCTCATAGCCGTGACTCATCACGGCTACAATGTCCTCAAGATGCCAGGAAGCGGCGGAGTCATCACGGTGCCTTGTGAAGAAAGGGACGCAGTGTGTTCCCTGGAGCGTGCTTTTCAAGCCGCGTTAATTGAAGACCCAGATCACAGGAGCGGGAGGCCTCCCGAGGCTGCTCCTAAGAAGAAGAAGACATCGCCTGGCCCGATCCCTCGGGAGGCAGGCCCCTCAGGGTCCGCGCCTGTTCTGGGGGCACCTCCTTCTGTCGCATAGGAAGGCGCGCCCGGCGCCCTCCTCAAGCAAGGCTCGGGGGCTCTCTCCTGGAGGGCCACCGACTTTGCTAAGATCACGAGGGAGGCGCTTGGGCACCACTTGGAGGCGTGTTTCAAAGCATGTTTCCCTCAGGAAGGAGCAAGGCAAGGAGGGCCAAACCCTCAGGAGTTCGTCAGCAAGATCATTCAGGAGCTGCAGGAGTCAAGAGTCATGAGTGGCAGCCGCCGCATACCTGCCGTAGCTCCCCATCCAGGCGAGGATGGTGGGCTGCGCGTCTGCATCGACATACCAGGGCTCAACCGAGCCGCCTCTCAGGAGTGCCTCTGGCCCTCACGCGTGGGGCGCTGTGAAAGTCCACCCCACAGCTATGATCGTATGCCTTACGGCTTGCCGAACGCGGCTACCGCGCGCCAGCGCCTCATGAGGAGCATCTTGGAGGCTCAAGCGGCCAGGCGTTCCGCAGTCCTAGCGGAGATGGAGATGGTCCGCGAGGAGCCACCAGCGCCTCCGGAGCCTCCCGAGGCTCCTGGGCCTGGGGGCTCGTGAAGATCGGCTTCCGCAGCACACGCCGTCCGCTACTTCAGCATCCCTTCATCTTCAACGTTATCACGTGACATCCTTCGAGTTTCATTTTCAGCTGGGAGCGCCCCCCAGGGCTGCATCATTCCCAGGCCGCGTGGGTCCGTCCCTGCGGCATGTACCCCTTTTGATTCATGTTTCTAGTTTACTTTATTGGGGGCGCCCCTCGGGCTGCGTCATCCCTAAGTCGCTCGGGCCCGACCCAGTGATGTTCGCCTTCTCTACACCTATCTAAATGGATTTTCTCCTTCGTGATTAACGTGTTTGACCTAGTCTCCCGCTCGATTGACTCCAACTGATGGTGCTGCTCCCTAACGGCACGATGCTTGCGCATGGGTCCGTCCCTGCAACACCGACAAACCTGAATGGCTGAGCTCTGGCCGCGGCAGCCCCGCATGGCGCCACCTCGTCAAGCCTTCAGTGCCTCGTCACACCTCCAGAGCAACCAACGGCTGACTGTCGATTGTCATGGCGAACTCTTGTTCTTCTTGTGATGAGCCTGCAGGATCTCTTTAAGGAGCAGCGTCAGGCGAGGCCTTCACGGCGTCTCCTTCACTCTCGTCCGCGCGAACCGCTTGCACGTTAAACGGGGGGTACCTGAGCATCGCGACTCATGGGCTCCTACTAGCTCTCCAGCCCTTACCCTCTAGCCTTGTCCACGGCATCGCGACCTGGCATACCAGCGACGGCTAAGTTCGCTCGAGTGCCGGGACCCGAGGACGTAGAGCAGAAAGGGGAGTAAAGGCGAGATGGAAGAGGCACGCGGGGAGCTTGCCGGGAAACTCCTCATCTGCCGATGCGCAGACCTAACGCCGCACCAAGAAGCGGTTCCTGACTCCTGAGATAAGTCATCTCGCAGCACCGACCTCGCACCTAAAGCAATCCCATGTTAGCAACGTTGCGCTCCTTTCTCACTGATCGATGGCTGCTTGAGCGCTAAAGGGGACCTCCTGAGCATCGCGACTCAGGGGCTCTTACTGGACCCTGGGCCGCTCACCTCCTGGCCTTGACCACGGCATCGCGACCTGGCATACCAGCGACGGCTGAAGCCTGCCTTGGGACCGGGGCCTGTCGGCGCAGAGCGTCAAGCCCTCGCGAGGTTCGAAAGGAGGAACTAAGCTAAGATGGGATGAGCATCTCGCACCACTTCACGACAATGATCATATTAACAAACGGAACCGCAGGCACCTTACAAGCCCCCACGGGGTGTGTTCTTCGATTCCTCGCAGGGAACAAAAGGAGCAGATCCTAAAGAGCGCTAACTACGCGCGCCTCCGCAAAAGACGCCATCATCAACAGTGGGCCATCAGGCACCGGCGCCAACCCCATCCAGATCAGTGGTGGTGGCGGCCTGACAAGCCCGCCCTGCTCGGAGGCTCGTAGCTGTCGTCGCTCGTCTCCGGAGTCGCGAAGAGCTCGGCGGAGTCGCTGGATCCTCTGGCGCATCCACCGCCTGAGGAGCTGCTGGTGGAGCGGTCGGCGAGCCTAGTCCTCGCCACGGCAGGGCCCCGACCGCCTCTCTCAGGGCAGCACTCCAGCCGGCGTCCTTCCACGTCGAAGACCTTGAAGAACATCACGGAAGCGCCATCGTACTCCAAGTGGATCACGAGGGCGCCCCTCGTCCTACAGACCCGGGCGATCTCGCCCCAGCCTCGGGTCATGAAGACCTTGCCCGTAGCGACGAACGCAACCTCCGCTTCGGTCGCAGGGGTGCCGCAGCTGGCATGCTGCAACCAGAGCTCTGGAGAGCCCCACTGCGGGATCACGAAGGCGAAGGAGGGAGTAAGGTGAATCCAATACTGAGGAGGCATGGCGGCGTGGAGCACAAACTCTCGGGAGGAGCCCTCGGCATGGACTCCGGGAGGAACAACGCGCACCGCCGTGGCCCGCCGGCGCCGACGGCGGCGTCGTCCATGGCGCTCGGCGTCAACTCCTTCAGGGCCCTCAACGCGGGCGTACAAGGGCAGCGAGAACCCTAGCGGTGGCCGCTCGTACCAGGGCCTCGACACCTCCTGCCCGGCGCCCTCATCTCGGCGGCAGAGGGCTAGCCGTTTCTTCGGCAGAAGCGGATCGGGACCCTCTCGGGGGGCCTTCCCTTTCTCTTCCGTGGAGAACCGGCGGATCGGAGCCATTGCCGCAATGTGGAGCAAGGGAAAGGATGGAGAAGAAGGAAAAGCAAGAAGAGATGGACTGGAAGGGCTTGCTCCGTTCTGTACCTATAGCCGGGGGAGGCCAACCGTCGACCTCCACGATCACAGGTAATCATGACCCGCTTTGCATGCAGGGACTTGTCAATTCGTGCAGTTGCCGAGGCGTCGTGGGGAAGCAGGGACGCCTTTGTCCAATCAACCGCCACACGGCGCCCAAGGCCGCAGGCTGTTGGGGACCGCAGCGCTTCGCACTTGCCTCTTCGCTTCTCTGCTAAGCCAAGTCCAGGCGCGCCTTGGGCCCGGGGGCTACTGTCGGCGTTCTGGGAACGGGGGTACCCATACTTGCCTGCCTGCGGCCTGCGGTGTGGCTCAAGGGCTGGCCCAGTACGGCCCATCAACACAAGCTCAAGACCCTCGCGAGGGGCCAAGCCTCGCGGGGTGGACGACAGGAAGCTTCCTCAGGCACGGCCTCGTCAGGCTGGCTCGCGAGGAGGCGGAGATATCAAGGCGGGGTACCTCACGAGGTGCCCATGACGCAAGCCATGACGTCCGAGGGCGCCAGGCGGGCGCCAGCCCGCGCAGTGTCCTCATTTCCCCTTTGGTGCAAAGGGGGCAAGTGCAGCCGAGAGCATCAAGCAAAGGCAACCATTTCGGTGCAACAAGACCAAGACTAGCTGTAACATCCCAAATTTTCAATTTGGAATGTTATACATTAGGTCATCATGCATATTATATTTTCTCGCATTTTTCCGATCCTAGAAATTTCACGCAACTCAAGGACCCTCGGAGAGAGTTGGAAGTTTCATTATTTTCATATTTGGGATTTCTCAAATTTTGAAAATAGGATCAATTGGATTTATTTAAATTATCTTCATAAAGTTTTTCCTATAAAAATATTTTGAGAGGGAATAATATGACTTTCCCAACAATTAGGAAAAATGAAGATTTTATAAATAAATCAAATTTGGTTTTGGAAGATTTATTTTGCTTAGGCAAAAATGAGCATTTTAAAAAATTTATGCATGTTTGCTGTTTTTAAAGTTCATTTTGTTCGACTCATTTTTAGGAGTCGGGGAAAATTTGTTTTATTTAATTTGGAGTTCAATTGGTATTTTTTTTAATTCATTTGGTTTAAATTTTATTTAAAAAAAAAATTCGCGCGCCCCCCCTGGGCCAAGGCCCAGCCGGCCCAGCCAGCCAGGCCCAGCCCAGCGCCACCTCCCTCCTCCCTCGCGCGCCCGCCCGAGCGCCGGTCTCCCGCTCGGGGACGACGCCGCCGCCGCCCCGGAGTCCCACCCCGACCCGGCGCCCCTTGCCCC
>LR880968.1:662810270-662830707 GCA_904067115.1 Aegilops sharonensis | reverse complement strand
TCTCAACATGTTACTTCTAAATAAAAGTTATTGGGTTTTGATGAGTACTTTTTAATTGGGATTGAGGATGCTGTCAACCATTCTCAATGTTTAACAACCACCATGATAGTTAAATAAAACTATTCCTTTGATGTAGGGAAAAATCAGCTTTTCGCAAAAACTGTAACCGTAGAGCCTTACCACCAGCCAAATATGCATGTAGTGTAGGCTTATTCCTTCATTGCTCTTTATGTGTTACATTGCCAGCATATTCCATGTGCTGACCCGTTTTCGGGCTGCAACTTTTCACGTTGCAGACTTTTCAGACGACGAGTAAGGTGTTAGGTCGTGGTTCTATACTCAGTGATGCCGTTGGAGTTGATGGACTCGCTTATCTTCCAAGCCTTCCGCTGTTATTATCAGATGGCCTTAAGCCATATTATTGTAATAAGTTCCCTTGTGGACAACGATGTAATAAGTGTGTGATTGCTACTCTGCAATAAATCCTTCGAAGTACTGTGTGGTGTCAGCATTACTGATCCAGGGATGACACTGAGCACAGAGACTGGATCCATTCGGGTCTGGTCGCTACACTAGCAGAACGGCAGGAAGGAGGTCACCGTGGAGCCCAAGCCGGCGTCACCGCCAGAGTCTTTTGCAGGCGAGGACCGACTTTAGTCAGGATAAGTGTACTAGATGTTCCCCTTCAAAATGGCCAATTGTTGGCGCCCTTCCCGCTCAATATTTGGGAAGAGGCCCAGGGCCTCTCACTATAAATAGGACTAGCCACCCACAGGGTAGGGGATCGGCATCTAGAGGAGGAGAGATCGAGACCTGATCGACCGGAAAATAGGCAAGAGAGAGAGAGAAGCGACTGAACTCGCCCTAGCAGTTCATCGCACCGGCCAAGAACGGACCCTCGCGAGGCTGTTCTTTCTTGTACTGTTCATCATCAGCCCCTGAGGCAATCCACCACACCACACACTGGAGTAGGGTGTTACACCACAATGGTGGCCCGAACCAGTATAAACCTCTTGTCCCTTGTGTTGTTCTTTGTGTAGTTTAGATCCTTGCGAGGCGATGAGGCGTAGGTAGGTTGGAGGTGTGATCCCCGCGTGCACCCCAGAGTTCGAACCTAGAGGTTCTGCCGGAATCCGAAATCCGACAGCCACGAATTCAGATTTGAACCCTTTATGTTTCCATGAATATATTTGTGTTCTTGATCCGATCTTTCAAGTTGTAGACGCCTATTACAAGTTATGATCCGCATACCCCAAGGTGACAATAATTGGGATTCTTTCGGGTGATTACCGTAGTTTGAGGAGTTCATGTATTCACTAAGTGCTAATGCTTTGGTCCGGTTATCTATTAAAAGGAGGCCTTAATATCCCTTAGTTTCCACTAGGACCCCGCTGCCATGGGATGGTAGGACAAAAGATGTCATGCAAGTTCTTTTCCATAAGCACGTATGACTATATTCGGAATTCATGCCTACATTATATTGATGAATTGGAGCTAGTTCTGTGTCACCATAGGATATGACTGTTGCATGATGAATGCCATCCGAGATAATTATCCATCATTGATCCATTGCCTACGAGCTTTTCACATATTGATCTTTGCTAAGTTACTTTGCCGCTGCCACTGTTACCTTTGCTACAAAACTGCTACTGTTACTTTTGCCACTATTCCTATCACACTACTTTGCTACTAAATACTTTGTTGCAGATATTAAGTCTTTCATGTGTGGTTAAATTGAGAACTTAGCTGCTAATACTTGAGAATATTCTTTGGCTCCCCTTGTGTCGAATCAATAAATTTGGGTTGAATACTCTACCCTCGAAAACTGTTGCGATCCCCTATACTTGTGGGTTATCAAGACCTTTTTCTAGCGCCGTTGCTGGGGAGCATAGTTCTATTCTCTGAGTCACTAGGGATTTATATCTATTGATCACTATGAAGAATTTTAAAGATACCAAAACCAAGATCTATCCCTCTACTACAAGGGGAGGTAGTGAACTGCCATCTAGCTCTGCACTTGATTCACCTTCTGTTTTGAGTAAGCTTGCGACACCTATACCTGGTATTGATTCTGATATGTCGCATGTTATTAATGATGCTATTTCTGGTATGAATGATGTTTATGATGCTACCGATTTTCTGGATAAAACTTTGCCACTGGGTGAATTACTTGATGAACACCTTGCTAGAGATAGAAGTATTGATTATGTTGAAGATGATCATATTTCTGAAACTGAGGAAATTATTGAAACTGAACACTTTGAAACACCTGATAAGACTAGCTCTCCTAGATATGAACTTCCTGTTATGCCTGCAGGTTATGTTATGGATGGAGACGTAGCTAGGGACTTTCTTACTTGTAAGGATAGAGATGGTTTAAGAAACTATTATGCAAGTGAAAATAAAAATCTTTGAATGCTAGAATGCAATATGATCCTAAGTTTGCTACTTCACCCATCTTTGTTAATGATAAGGATTATGAATTCTCTGTCGATCATGAGTTAATTACTTTGGTTGAATCTGATCCTTTTCATGGTTATGAATCTGAAACTGTTGTGGCACATCTTACTAAATTGAATGATATAGCCACCCTATTTGCTCATGAGGAAAAAAATCGCTATTACTATATTCTTAAGTTGTTTCCTTTCTCACTAAAGTGTGATGCTAAGCTATGGTTTAATTGTCTTGCTCCTGGTTGTGTGCGTAGTCCCCAGGATATGATTTACTACTTCTCTGAAAAATATTTCCCTTCTCATAAGAAACAAGCTGCTTTAAAGGAAATATTTAACTTTGTGCAAATTGAAGAAGAGAGTCTCCCACACGCTTGGGGAGGCTTCTCCAGTTACTTAATGCTTTGCCTGATCATCCTCTCAAGAAAAATGAAATACTTGATATCTTTTATAATGGACTAACCGATGCTTCTAGGGACCACCAAGATAGTTGTGTTGGTTGTGTTTTCAGCGAACGTACTGTTGAGCAATGATAATGATTTGACACTTCCTGAACCAACTCCTAAGCCAACTCCGAAGAAAACAAGTATTCATTCCTCAGTCCTGAAGATATGAAAGAGGCAAAGAAGTGTCCAAAGAAGATTATAAGAAGTGTCCGGCTGCTGCCGTGGTGTGAACCTTTAACCACTTCGGCTTTTTTGGAAAAAAAAACCCATCATTTAACACAACAGATCTCCAGCGATCTATTGTTTAACACTGTCATCAGATCACCTACCAGTTTGTGCTTACCAAGACAGTCAGTTTTCGGCTTTTTGCACTAAGGCGCTTGACCATTCGAGCTAGAAGCACAATCGCAGTGGTTCTCCCTTTACACTCTTAGCCGAACAAAGCAGAAACATAAGAGGCAAACACAGGAGCCGGGCAACCCAACTACTGACCAAAATCACGGTTCTAAGCTGATTCATATAATGCAATATCCGAGATGCCGAATAAACTATTCGGACTTCTATTGTGGTGTTGGAGTGAATCCAAGCCCCGGATCAACAGCTGAGTTCATTATGAGGTAATTTGTATCGTGAGATTTATCTTCGGCTCAAAGGCAAGAAAGAAAACAACACAAATATATGTGTGGTGACCCCGAAATGTCTGTTTCCTTTAATTTATAAGGTTAAAACCGACCAGAGAAACTTTGAAAAACACATTGTGAAAGAAGGAAGAGGAGTTAAGTACGGAGGCCATAGTTGGGTTTATAGCCCTAATCCTTCCCTGCCGCATATATGCGCCTCCGTGCTGTTTATCACCTCGTCCTCATGTATTCTGAGGTTGTTGTGTGCCGCCTGCTACCTTGCCTGTACTACGCCTTATGCATTCGAGAAGCTGGTCAGTAGGTTGTAGCTGTCGCACAATGGTTTAAACCATGTAATCACGCTTCTCCTTTGGGCCTTTGACAGTGCCCATTTGGTGCGTAAGTTCTCGGGCGAGTGCTGCTTCGTCGAGCCGAACTATGCACCCTGCTTTTTGTGCTCCTCGACCTCTCATGGGATTTTAAGCACGAAGTTATGTACTCTAGGTACGTAATCTTCGACCAGAAGGGGGCAAAACAAGGAGCGTGTAACCCTATTTAGGGTCAGCGTTGGGATGTCCGGAGATAAGAGGGGTATCCCTGCTTCGCTGGAAGAGCGAGGTGTACCCTTCCCGAATAGAGTACGGGTTGCCTCCTCGGATGCATGAACCTTGGCTCCGAAAGCCATGGCATGTTCCTTGATGACCCACAAGTATAGGGGATCAACTGCAGAACGAAATGACAAGTGTTTTTAGTAAGGTAATGTATGCAAGTGCTGAAATTGTAAGTAACTGAGTAGTTTGATAGCAAGATAATTTGTAACGGGCAAGTAACGATAGTAGTAACAAAAGTGCAGCAAGATAACCCAATCCTTTTGAGGCAAAGGAAAGGCCAAACTGGTCTCTTATGATAAGCAAATCATTCTTGAGGGTACACGGGATTTTCATCTAGTCACTTTCATCATGTTGGTTTAATTCGTGTTCGGTACTTTGATAATTTGATATGTGGGTGGACCGGTGCTTAGGTCATGTTCTTACTTGAAAAAACCTCCTACTTATGATTAACCCTCCCGCAAGCATCCGCAACTACGAGGAAAGTATTAATAATAAATTCTAACCATAGCATTAAACTTTTGGATCCAATCGGTCCCCTACGGAATAGCGCATAAACTAGGATTTAAGCTTCTGTCACTCTCGGAACCCATCATCTAATTGCTACTCCACAATGCATTCCCTTAGGCCCAAATATGGTGAAGTGTCATGTAGTCAACATTCACATGACACCACTAAGGGAATCACAACATAAATAACATCAAAATATCGAACACATATCAAATTCACATGATTACTTGCAACATGATTTCTCTCGTGACCTCAAGAACAAAAGTAACTACTCACAAATGATAATCATGCTCAAGATCAGAGGGGTATTAAATAGCATATTGGATCTGTACATATAATTTTCCACCAAATAAACCATATAGTAATCAACTACAAGATGTAATCAGCACTACTAGTCACCCACAAGCACCAATCTATAGTTCCGGTAACAAGATTGAACACAAGAGATGAACTAGGGTTTGAGATGAGATGGTGCTGTTGAAGATGTTAATGGAGATAGGCCTCACCAAGACGGGAGAGCTGTTGGTGATGATGAGGACGATGATTTCCCCCTCCGGGAGGGAAGTTCCCCTAGTGGAATCGCTCCGCTGGAGGGCAAAACTGCTCCTGCCCAAGTTCCGCCTCGAGACGGTGGCGCTCCGCCCCGAAAGTCCTCTCCTTATTTTTTCTAGGTCAAAATGACCTATATACCATAATATGGGCACCAGAGGTGGGCCTGGGTGAGCACAACCCACCAGGGCGCGCCTGGGCTCCCTAGCGCGCCCAGGTGGGTTGTGCTCACCTGGTGGGTCCCCTCTGGAACTTAGTTGCTCCAATATTCTTCAAATATTCCATAAAAATTCTCTGTGAAGTTTCAGCTTGTTTGGAGTTGTGCAGAATAGGTAGCATGACGTAGCTTTTTCAGGTCTAGATTTCTAGTTGCCGGAATTCCCCCTCTTGGTGTGTACCTTCCAAATTATGAGAGAAAAGGCATTAGAATTACTCCAAAAAGCATTATTATTCATAAAAACATCATAAATGACAGTAAGAAAACAATATGCAAAATGGACGTATCATTTCTCGATGCGGAGGGAGCGCTCTCTGTTACCATTTACTGTAATAACAACATTTGGTCTCGGCATCTTTAGCTTTAGATATGCATAATGTGGGACCGTATTGAAGTGAGCGAATGTAGTTCGCCCGAGCAGTGTGTGGTAGCCACTTTGGAAGGGGATAATGTCGAAGATCAAATATTCACTTTTGAAGTTTTTGGGAGATCCGAAGACTACCTCCAATGTGATTGTTCCTATGCTGCGTGCCTCGATGCCGGGTATGACACCCTTGAAAGTGGTAGAGCCGGGCTTAATCCTTGATGGATCGATGCCCATTTTCCTAATTGTGTCAGCATAGATCAGGTTAAGGTTGCTTCCGCCATCCATAAGTACACGTGTCAGGTAGAACCCATCAACAATGGGGTCCAAGACCAAAGCCGCGGACCCTCCATGATGGATACAGGTCAGCGGTCATGTTTTTCGCAAGTGACTGGGTAAGCCGGCCATAGATTGAATTTTGGGCTACGGGCTCTAGAGCGTATACATCCCAAAGTTCTCATTTCCTCTCCTTTCTAGGAATGTGAGTGACGTAGATCATGTTCATGTCCTTCACCTCGGGAGGGAACTGTTTTTGGCCTCCATTATTCGGTCATCGGGGTTCATCCTCGTCTTCGCTGCGGGACTGCCTTTTGCTTTGCCCCTCTACTGCGACGTTTCTGGCCTGCTTGAAAACCCAACAGTTCTACTTGGTGGGATTGGCAGGCTTGTCCAAGGTTACATGAATCTGGCAGGGCCTGTCGAGGATTTTGTCCACTTGGCTGGGTCGTATTTGTTCCCTTGAAAGGGTTTCTTTTTCTGTACGAAGCTGGGGCCGCTGAACCCTCATTGACTGCGGCCTCCTCGGTGTGGCTGGTGATGTTCTTGTGTCTGCACTTGTTTTTGTTGTGCCTGGGCTTGCTGTTACCATCGCGGGCTTAAGAGGTGCCGGCCTAGCCATTGTGAGAGCTGCGGGCCAGCCAACTGTCTTTTCCCGCACAGAAGCGGGTCATGAGAGACGTAAGGGCCACCACGATCCTCTACTTGTCTTGCCTGAGCTGGCGTGCAAGCCACTCATCCCGAATACTATGTCGAAAAGCGGTAATTGCTTCTACATCAAGGCAATCAACTATTTGAATCTTTTTAGTCAAGAATCGATTCCAGAATTTCCGGGCCAACTCACTGGGCTGTTGGATAATGTGGCTAAGGTCATCGGTGTCCGGGGGTCGACATAAGTGCCTTGGAAATTTTCCCTAAAGGCATATTCGAGCGCCTCCCAGCTCCCGATGAAGTGCGAGGCAGGCTATTAAGCTAGTGCCTAGCCGGTCCTTTAAGTTTAATCGCTAGGTATTTGATGGCGTGGAGGTCGTCTCCGTGAGCCATATGAATATGGAAGAGGAAATCTTCGATCCATACGGCCGGGTCGGTCATCCTGTTGTATTGCTCAATATTAATGGGTTTAAACCCGCCCGGGAACTGATGCTCCATTACCTCGTCTGTGAAACAGGTCGGATGAGCGGGCCCTCTAAATCGAGTCGTATTATGCTGGACATCGGGGGACATCCATGCGTATGCATGTTCCTAAGCTCTGTTGTTCCTGTCTAACCAGGCCCCGTAGTTGTCTAGTCCGGCTGGCGCACACCCCCTTGACTGGTAGATGGACCGTGGAGGGGCTCGATTTGCGTCTAACCTTCTATGTGCGTGATAGGGCTCAAGGTATTCCATAGGGTCCTTGCCATAACAGCGATTTGTCGTTTGGGGGTTCCTATGCTTCCCTGTTGGCCTGTCGCGCCCTCTACGGGGTCAGTCAGGCTGGTTAGCACGACCTCATGTCAAAAGCACATTGTCAGTTGCCTCGCCATCGTATTCCGACAGTAGACGACGGCGTGGTAAGATTTGGACGCAATCTCCCACCATTCTTCGAGATCTTGTTTGGCTGCGAGAACTTTCACCCATTTGTCGTTGAGCTTGTTGCTACCTCTTGAGCATGCATTGGTTTTCCCTTGAATAGGAAAGGGTGATGCAGCAAAGTAGCGTAAGTATTTCCCTCAGTTTTTGAGAACCAAGGTATCAATCCAGTAGGAGACAACGCACAAGTCACCTAGTACCTGCACAGACAATCAAGAACCTTGCAACCAACGCGATAAAGGGGTTGTCAATCCCTTCACGATCACTCGCAAAAGTGATATCTAATAGAGATAGTAAAGTAAATATTTTTGGTATTTTTGTTGTATAGATTGGAAAGTAAAGATTGCAAAATAGTAAATGAGATGCGATGTAAATAAAAGAGATGCAATATAATAAGAAAGAGACCCCGGGGCCATAGGTTTCACTAGTGGCTTCTCTCAAGATAGCATGTATTACGGTGGGTGAACAAATTACTGCCGAGCAATTGATAGAAAAGCGCATAGTTATGAAGATATCTAAGGCAATGATCATAAATATAGGCATCACATCCGTGTCAAGTAGACCGAAATGATTCTGCATCTACTACTATTACTCCACACATCGACCGCTATCCAGCATGCCTCTAGAGTATTAAGTTCATAAGAACGGAGTAACGCATTAAGCAAGATGACATGATGTAGAGGGATAAACTCAAGCAATATGATATAAACCCCATCTTTTTATCCTCGATGGCAACAATACAATACGTGCCTTGCTACCCCTACTCGCTACAAAAAAAGACACATCCGTGACATTTTGGGCCGAACAAATTTTTTTCTGTCATACTTATGACACTTCTTTGACAATAATTGTGACAAAACCCGGTATCATCATAGATATGGTGGGGTCCTACTTCTATGACAAAAAATCATGACAGAAAATGGGCTTTTTATCCTGGGAGGGGCCGGAGACGCAGCTGCATGACATTCTTTGTCTGCCCATCACAGAAAAAACCGTGGTAGAAGCGAGGGCGAGGAAAATATCGGGGAGTTCCCGGTTACGGTGGGTGGTCGGGGGCCGAGCGATGCATGTTTCTCTTGTACGTACACGCGCGTGTGCGAGGCGTTGGGCTCTAACTGAACCCGAGCGAGGCGTTGGGCTCTAACTGAACCCGAGCGATTGCACTGCAGGCTATGCGTTACTGAACCCGAGCAATCAATCGACCCCTTGTTGTTAACTGAACCCGAGTGATTCCTTCGCTACTGCTGCTAACTGAAGCCGATCGATGCTGCCTCTGGATGAACAGTGAGCGTTGTTGGGGGGTTTGGAAGAACAGTTCCCGGTGTGGGGGTTGGATGAACAGGACCCCGTGGTGTTGCCGCTGGATGAACAGGACCCCGATCGATCGAGCCGGTTGGGGTTGGATGAACAGGACCCCGTGGAGGGCTGGTTGAACAGTAGCTCGTGGAGGGGTGGTTGAACAGGACCCCGTGGAGAGGGTTGGTTGAACAGTAGCCGGTGGAGGAGTGCACGATGGAGGCTTGGATGAACAGGAGCCCGCGGATGAACAATCGCAGGTCGAGGCTGGAGGAGGTCGACGGTGGATGGGCAGTATCCCGTGGAAGCTGGAGGAGGTCAACGGTGGAGATGAACAGTATCTCGTGGAGTCCCGTTTTGCGGTACGCCACACCCCTCCCGATGAACAGGACCCCCGTTTCGACCGTAGCGCTCCAACACAAGTCCGTTTCCTCCATTTTGTGGTACGGCACACCCCTCCCGATCAACATGACCCCGTTTCGACCGTAGAAGATCCTTTTCCTCCGTTTTGCGATACGCCAGACCCCTCCGATGAACAGGATCCCGTTTCAACCATGGCCGGTCGAACACAAGGCCGTTTCCTCCGTTTTGCGGTACGCCAGGCCTCGTTTCCATCGGCTGTTCCGTGCAAGCCTGTTGGCTCCCGATGAACAGCACGTGTTCTATTGCCTCCCAATGAACACGACGCATTCCGTCGCCTCCCCATGAACACGACGTCGACGCAGTTTCTATGTTCCGACCCAGCCATGTACACGAGCCCTGGCCGTACGTATGTGCGAGTAGGCGTTCGAGACCCCTCCTGTATGTACGTACGTGGCCGTATTTACTTACTTTCACCTTGGCCGTTGTACGTATGTGTACATGCTACGTGCGCGCCTCTGCTATGACACGTGCCCTTCCTTGCACGGCCACGGTTCATCGCTGCAGCCTACAAACAGATCGATCGTATGTACGTACACGTTCACGACCAGAATGACAATGCTACGTATGCTTCAACTGGGTGGGTCCCGACTGTCGGTCACTTCCTTGCGTGCGAAGATGTAGCTGGTGGGTCCCAACAGTCAGGGGGGGAATGCTTTTATTTGTGAAATACGATGGCCCGTCCGGTGGGTCCCTGTTGTCAGGTGGAGGAATCATTATTTTGCGCGTAATAAGGAGGCACTTCCTTGTTGCGGCCGTGGACCCAGCTGTGAGCCTCTCCACGTACAGTACTCTTCCGATCGAAGTCGTTCGTTGACCACGTTGAGCACGCCGCGCCGAGAGCAACAGGGCAGTGGACGATGGCGAGGCCTACGAAGGGGACGACGCAGAGCCGGGGAAGACGCTGCAGTGGATGCCCACGCGGAGGGGAGTACGTGGGTTGACTGCTTCGGCTGCGTTGTGAGGCTGCCGTCGCCGAAGAATAACATGAGGTGTGGGTGAGTATAGAGGGATGGCATGGCCAGCGGTGGTAGCACAGCCGGACACGGGAGGCAGGAGCAGGCGGCACGGCTGACGCTTGTTTGGGCGGCTGGAGCAAGAAGACCAGAGGTTGAAGAAGCACTACGACTGTTGGATGGACATCGTACGGTCACTGGAGCTAGAATCGTTCATATTTGACTAAGTTGACAAAGCCCTCCATCCCCATCATCTTAGTAGGCCCACAAGTCAGCCTCCCACAATGGTGGGTCCCAGCTAGCAGGGGGTATTCTTTTTTTGTGCGTAATAAGGAGGCAGTTCCTTGTGTGCGAAGATATAGCTGGTGGGTCCGAGCTGACAGCGGGGGGAACGGTTTTTTCAAGAAATACAGAGGCCCTTCCGGTGTGTCCCAGCTGTCAGGTGGAGGAATCATTATTTTGCGCGTAATAAGGAGGCATTTCCTTGTGTGACCCCTACTGCCAGCCTCTTCCGATGGCTGTTGTTTGTTGACCATGTTGACCTCGCCGCGCCGAGAGCACAAACGCGATTGACTAGGGCGAGGCCCAGGAAGGGAACGACCCGGAGCCGGCAAAGCCACCGCAGCGGATGCCCACGCTGAGGGGTGTACGAGCGCTGACTGGTCGGCTGCGGGATGAGGCTGGCGTCGCAGGAAAATAACAGGATGTGCGGGTGGGTAGAGGGATGGCCTGGCGGGAGCACAGCCAGCCGCGGGAGGAGGGAGCAGGCAGTCCCGCCAGCGCTGGTTTGGGCGGCTGGAGCAAGAAGATCAGAGATTGAAGAAGCAGGGCGGCTGTTGGATGGACATCCAACAGTCACTGCTCTGTGTTGATTAAGTTGACAAAGCCTTGCGTACGCGTCAAACAAAAATTAGGACAGCGTCATCGTCAACCTAGTAGGCCCAGAAGTCAGCCTCCAAATCTGTGGAAAACAACATACAGCCCATCAGCCATTATTTCCAATAATTTACATCCCATTTGCTAATTCTTAAGGATATTTGAAGCCCATATTCTTTTTATTAGCATTACAGACCATATATTTTGTGCACTGCTAAAAAATTCAATGAAATTTTGCATATTTCGGTGGGGTCCAAACTCTTTTAATCACGAAATTTCGAGTCACGTTAAAAATAATTTTTAAAAAGTATATCAAATTAAAATTCAAAAAACAATTCTTCGCAAAAAATGAATGAAATTTAAAATCTTAACTAGGAGGATGCCCGTGCGTTGCACGGAACATGAAGATGCATTTGTATGAGTAGTTTATCTTGTGGGACAAAAGACGATATTTTAATGTAATTGCTAGTTGGCTTTGGTTTTTTTAAGAGTAGAGAGTAGAAAAATCCAAAAAAAATATTTTAATTTAATTGCCGGTTGGCTTTGGTTTAAAATTTAGAGCCCATTTCTTACAACTTATAGCCCATTTTCTGGGGAAGCCCATTTCTTACTACTTACATCCCTCCCTCCTCGTCTTGAAAGATTTGCTGCCCGGCAGGGGTGAGAAAAGCAAGTAGGCCTCGGTTTTGGTATTCTCCAAAAAAACAACTGGGCTAGCCATTTTCAGAAAGAAAAAAGATATCAACTGGGCTGGTCCTGTGCTTAAATAAAAGCATAAGCGTGGGCTAGAGGGGCCACAGCCCCCGCACAGCGCGCAGTTGGCTCCGTCTCTGAAACTAAAAAAACAATTGGGCGAGCTGCCGGGTCCCTAGTGTTATCCGCTCGTTGTGTAATTTTAACGAATCCGCCGCCGCGCCAACCTATGCATCGCCGATGTGAGATGAGACGTCGATGACTTCCTGGCGACATGCCGCCATTGGTGGACTCCGCGTCCCCCTTGCTGAAGTCGACCGCGTCCTCGTCCTCGTCCTCGTCCTCGGCGCCGCCCTCAAGGTTGTAGTACTCGTAGTAGTCGCTGCACCAGAGCTCGCCTTGGTACTCCACCGCTGATTCCTCGACGAACAGACTCTTCTCTACCTCGATCTCGGCCACGCGCAACTCCTCCTCCGGTCGCTCCTCGATCTCCGGCGCCTCCTGCATCTCCAGCTCCCGCTCGGCGACCAAGCAGGTGCTCCATGGCCACCGCCTCCTTTTCAGACGTGGGTTGCATGCTGAATCCAAGGTGGCCTGGAATATCTTGGCGTGTGCATCCTCGATCTTGGCGTGGATGGCCTCGACCCGGGCCAGGGCGAAATCGGAGGCACGGACGGTAGCTCGAGCGCTATCGGCGTTTGCAGCCGCCGTGGCAGCAGTAGCTGCAACCGTCTCGGCTGCTGCAGCTGCCCTGTCGGCTGTCGCAGACGCCCTCTCAGCGGAAGTGGCCGCGCTCAATGCGGATGCGGCGGCACTCTCGGCGTAGGCGGCCGCGCTCTCGGTGTAGGCGGCGGCGCTGGGGGGGGGGAGGAGGTGGCCATCGTACGGGCCTTCACGAAGTGTTTCCACGAAGTCATCTTTGCAAGAAGGGGGTGTAGGAATGGGGATTTGGATTCGTGGATTTGGGGGTTGCCAGCACTGGAGCAGACGAGCTGGCGAAGCTTAACGAGGGAGACTTAAATAGACCTAGATATTTTCATCGCAAACGGTTCCTAGAAAACAACTGTGTGTGAGGTTGTACATATTTTTTATTAGCTGTGAAAGACGAATTTGGACTAAAGTGGCAACAGATGGTGTTTTAAACGAACGAGAAATTTTGTAGTACTAATACAACTGTCATGTCAAATTTTAGGGGTCATTTGACCTTTTAAGACACTTAAGTGATTTTCTAGCAGTGAGGAATTAGGAGGAAGTATTTTTTTGGCTTGTTATAACGAGGCACCTACTTGCGTAATGCAATGACCCTGGTGGGTCCCTACTGTTAGCCTCTCCACGTACAATCATCTCCTAATTCCTCTTGGTTGTTGACCATGTTGACAATGCCAGACGGCGGCGGGCACAGCGAGCGAACCAAGGCGGAGAACAACGGTGAGGCCTCGGACGGGAACGAACAGCAGCCGTGGAAGATGCGGCAGTGTATAGGCAGGTGGAGGGGAGTACGAGGGCAACAACATGCAACTCAAGCTTACAAACGGTACAAAAAGCCCAAGGATTAATTGTTCATCGAATTTTTAGACAAAACCTAGATTGAACATGGCAGTAACATCTAACCCGACCACTCTTTTTCGCAGTCACAAACAAATGGATCGGTCTGATGCATAAAATCAACATCCTGTGCAAAAAAACTTATTTCAGGATGACTACAACTTGTTGTAAATAGAAGCCAAGCACGTTTAAAAGCCCATTTGTCCACCTGAAACTTCTTTTTTTGCTGTTCAACATGTCCGTCCGTGAGAAATATCTTGTGGTAAAACTTAAGCCTCATGGACAATAGTAACCTCGCATTCAACAGGAAGAATGTGACAAAGCTTCTGTTTGCCTGGTTGGATGCATACCTTTCCATCATTATTGTCCTCAAACGAATGTCATGAGAACTGAGAAAATCCAGGTGCTTGTTATGCCACCGATTGGTTATACGTTTCTCTCCATGTGGTCGCAGTACCTAAGTAGACATGAAGATTGAAAACGGTTAAGGTCTAAAAAAAGAGTATGTCGAAAGAGCGACAACTGAACAGTTAATTCTAGTACAATATATACGAGCTTTCAATGTGCATGAAATCATCACCTCTATATATAAATTCTCCAGAGATCGAAAGCATCGCAGCAAGCCAATAATTATGTTCAGAACAAAACTAGATATTCCGATATATAAGATCTTGACAGAATCCAGCAGCATTAATAGGCTATCCATGGACGAACTCTTCATTGAGCATATAACATAATATTAGTACCCAATGAGTACTCCAAGATGATATAAAACTTATGCGCACAAATGAAAAACGCAGATTGTGATTACAAATGTGTGGATGATAATATATGGTACCTGAAAAAGTGAGGAGCGAAACACCAACTTCCTGTGATCATTAAACGGATCACGAATTACACCCAAGGTCTCCAGTTTGGGCGCAGAGACGACAGTTATTTGTGAAGGTTTGTAAGAATTATCAAGGATCAACCTTTGAAGTGAAGGGGCATCTTCGATGATGAGTCGTGTCTTTCAAAACAAATTCCAATGCTTTTAAGGTGAGGCGACTTTATTTGAAGACAACAGATAGGGATTTCTATTCCCAAAACAATCAGCAAGCGCTCCAGGGCAGGGCAACTGGAGTGGATGATGTTGTGCAGTGAGGCCTCCGACAGATAATCCACCACAAGCGGAAGTTTTTTAGCAGTGGGAGTCAAAGCATTTGTACCAGATCGTCTGGTATATGGCACCGGGCGAAGGTGGTGGTGTGTAGAGAGGAGGAAAACCCCGAGATGGACAACAGTGGTGTGGGCACAAATTCTTGGTGTGTTCGTGGTATGAAACTTTCATGGTAATGGTAGAACTCAAACTGTTGGAGTTTTCCGAATTCAGGGGAAGTCAGCCAATGTCGGGATGCAGAGGCGTTGAAAGGGGTTGTGCTGGTAAGAGGAGACGATGGCTATGAGGAGATCAAATTCAGGAAGGACAGATATCTGACGACAGTCGAGATTGAGGGGCACAGTGCGCCATAGAGGGCGCCACCAAGTTGAGAGGACCTGTGTGCGGCAGCAATCCTTGGTGGGAGAAGCGAGATGATCTCCTCAAGGATGACGTCCGGGAGATCGCTGAAGCGGTCTACCGGAGATTCTACCGGTTCCTCAGATTCGGGTGGGGGGAGGCTCGTCGCTTCTCCCCGCAATGCCGGATGCGGGATCTACAACCGGCGTCGCCGCTGGTGGGAGCCTGATCTTCTTGGCGCTGCGGTCAGCTGACTCCATTTCCCTTGTGGGCATCACACCGAGCTCACGGGTTTGAGCAGAGTATCCAGAGACGAGCCTAGTGGCAGTGCGAGTGGGAAGAAGGAGGGCTGGGGTTTTCTGTAGGAGTGGAAGAAGAGGATTAGGCGTTTTCTATACGAGTGAGGAAGAAGGTGAGCGGGGGTTTTCTGGAAGAGTGAGGAAGATGGGGAGCGGGGGGAATTGGGGTGAGACGGAAGCGTAAGTGGAAGCGAGGAGGAAGGAGGGCTTTCCTGGGATCGCCCCCTCTTCAAGAAATATGGGCTTCTCCTCGCAAAAAACAAAAACAAATGGGCTTTAAGATGGATAGGCTTTTGTATCGTCCCAGTCGGCTGCCCGTGTTTCATAGTGGAGGGCCTTGTGCTAGAGGCAGCCCGAGACACTCTCCGGCTTATTGCCCATTCGAAAGAAAAAAAGAGATGCTTCCAGCTTATGGCTACTCATCGGTAACCTTTTTCAACTTGGCATCCACCAAATTGGAGGATGCGGTACTGGATGCAAACACTCACACTGGTCGCGTAGTGCGGCAAAGTGAGGTGTCAAATAACAGGCCTACAATGTACTTACTAGATTGTGAAGGTTCACAGGCTAGTCAACATTCACATTAAACTAAGCTTCAGAAGATACGGTATGCATACTAACATTCGGAAGAACAAAAGTTCAGCATGTTTATGCATCTCAATGATTCACCATACTATAACTAATACAAAGCTGTGAGAAGGTGTGGAAATAAAGAAAATCGGTCAATGCTTCTCTGAGCAAAGGGCCTCCCTGCGCACACATTAATTTCCTAGGCATGCTTGTTTCTTCTCAATGTTGCGAGCACTATGAGCATGTTGGAAGCTCCATAGCTAGCTAGCTGCCTCATTTTGCAATTGATGCTGACACATTTGCAGCAGACACATGAGGCAATAGAGATGACTCCACATGAGTCCATATTGTGTAGTTCCCCTGAAATCATCTTCATTGTCCTGAATCTGAAAAGATAGGAAAACAATAGCTATACTTAAACGGTGTTGCAAAATAGTAGCACATATCAATAGCTCGGCATGACAAAACATGATCATCTTGACGAAGGGGACACTGACCTGCCTGAGGAAGATTATATATAATTTCATAAGTCATTGGTTGATTTCCATCTTCGGCTGCACTGCTTGTTTGCTACTCCACACATGACATGATCGTTCCGCACTGCAATCAGCAAGTCAACATACGAATAAGCTTATTTCATCTTGCGGTGGTCATTGTACCTAGTTACGAATGTAGGAATTCCTGGAGCACCATGAGGTTAGCTGTCAGCAGGTAGATGCAGCCATACAAGTTTTATGCGGTGCTACCAAAATTGAGGTTTGTATCCCTTCCCGTTATGAGAATTCTTGTTGAAGTTGGTAGAATGTGACGGCTTGTTCTTTGCATCAAACTTGCCTTTCCCCTGAGATTTGTTCTTGTTGTTTTGGGGCTGATAGGGCTGGAAGTTCTTCTCGTGTACCATGTGGGCACTAGAAGCTCCCTCAGCGAGCCGAGCACGTGTGTCTTTTTCTCTCGCCTTCTCTTCAATTGAAGAGTGCTAATGAGTTCTGAAACGGAAAACTCATGTCTCTTGTTTTTCAGAGAAGTAGCAAAATCGTTCCACGAAGGTGGAAGCTTGGCAATGATGGTCCCAGCAACAAATTTGTCCGGCAACATACACTTGAAGTACTCAAGTTCCTTAGCGAGTGACTGTATCTCATGGGTCTGCTGAACAACAGAGCGCCCGTCAGTCATCTTGTAGTCACAGAATTGCTCCATGAAGTACAACTTGTTGCCAGCACCCGAGGCCCCAATCGTGGCCTCGAGCGCAACCCACATGTCTTTGTCGCTGTCAGACGACATATATGAATCCACAATGGAATCGTCAAGAACACTCAGCAGGGCGGCTTTGAAGAGGGTATCCATGTTCTCAAAAGCTTCCTGCTGTGTAGGATTAAGATCGCCCTCAGGCTTACATTTAGTGGCGTCATAGCAGTACATGATCTGAATCCAATATACTACTCTTGTGCGCCACCTTTTATATTGCACCCCCTTAAAAGTAGGCGGCTTCAAAAGCGCAGCAAAACCACTCGGAGTAAATTGCCTATAATCAGGTTTTTGGATTGGATTGTTGAATATATGAGCAATTTACTATGAGATGTAATCAGAATCAACAGTAAATATATCATGACGACAATTGCAAAGATCAAAGTAATGATGCAGACTAAACCAGGAGGACAGAATCACATATTGTACAACGGGAGCAGAACCGTTGTGGTTGATGTTGTCACTCATGTCGTTGATGAAGAGGTTACCGAGGTCGGGGAAGAAGGCTGTCATTGAGGAAGTCGTCGCTGGCAGTAGTCACAGGAGTGTGCTCCCCAAAAACCTGATCGCCCCTCTCCCGTACAGGATCACGAAAGGCGGGGTTCGGAGGACTGCTGTCCCTTCTCGCGGTGCACGCCGAAAGGAGGGATGGAGAAGAATTGTGTGGCGACGCTAAGATCTGGAACGGTGCGGAACCATATGATACGGCGGCGGCTAGGGTAGAGCCTGTCAGGTCAGTCGTGCGAGTAAGACCAAGTATAATAGTAGGCCTTTGGCCAAAACCCCACGTCCAAGTCAATAATAGCCCCACTATCCAAAAGAATCAGAAACGGCTGAGTAATTATGGCATCCGTTAATTATTAATTAATGACCTAATAAATTTTCTGACTCACACCACACTTAGAGCATGGTTAATAGTATAGCCAACATCTGGCTATATGAAGTTGACACATCATCTAGAACCAACCTAATACGTAGCCTGCTTACAATAGTTATTCCCTTTAGTATAATACAATATCATTAATAATGGCCCCACCTTTTGTCTCACAAAGTATGTGTAGTCTGAAATGCCGGGCGTGCAGCGGGCGGTGCCCTCGGTCGGCGCGCTGCTTCAACGGCGGAAGCAGTGAGAGGTCGCGTGCTACCTCTTGAGCACTGCGTTGGTTTTCCCTTGAAGGGGAAAGGGTGATGCAGTAAAGTAGCGTAAGTATTTCCCTCAGTTTTTGAGAACCAAGGTATCAATCCAGTAGAAGACCACGCCCAAGTCCCTCGTACCTACACAAAACAAATAAAAACATCGCAACCAACGCAATAAAGGGGCAGGCAATCCCTTCACGGTCACTTACGAAAGTGCGATCTGATAGATATGATAAGATAATATTTTTAGTATTTTTATGATAAAGACTAAAAGTAAAGAAAGCAAAATAAACGGTGCCAGAAATAGCTTGTTGTCGGGAGATTAATATGATGGATTATAGACCCGGGGGCCATAGGTTTCACTAGTGGCTTCTCTCAAGAGCATAAGTATTATGGTGGGTGAACAAATTACAGTTGAGCAATTGACAGAATTAAGCATAGTTATGAGAATATCTAGGTATGATCATGTATATAGGCATCACGCCCGCGACAAGTAGACCGACTCCTGCCTGCATCTACTACTATTACTCCACACATCGACCGCTATCCAGCATGCATCTAGAGTATTAAGTTCAAAAGAACAGAGTAACGCTTTAAGTAAGATGACATGATGTAGAGGGATAAACTCATGCAATATGATATAAACCCATTCTTGTTATCCTCGATGGCAACAATACAATGCCTGCCTTGCTGCCCTACTGTCACTGGGAAAGGACACCGCAAGATTGAAACCAAAGCTAAGCACTTCTCCCATTGCAAGAAAGATCAATCTAGTAGGCCAAACCAAACTGATAATTCGAAGAGACTTGCAAAGATAACCAATCATACATAAAAGAATTCAGAGAAGATTCAAATATTGTTCATAGATAAACTTGATCATAAAGCCACAATTCATCGATCTCAACAAACACACCGCAAAAGAAGTACATCGAATATATCTCCACGAGAATCATGGAGAACTTTGTATTGAGATCCAAAGAGAGAGAAGAAGCCATCTAGCTAATAACTATGGACCCGAAGGTCTGAGGTAAACTACTCACACATCATCGGAGAGGCTATGGTGTTGATGTAGAAGCCATCCGTGATCAATGCCCTCTCCGGCAGGACGCCGGAAAAGGCCCCAAGACGGGATCTCACGGCTATAGAAGGTTGCGGTGGTGGAATTAGGTTTTCGTGGATGCTTCTGTTGGTTTGGGAGTATGTAGGTATATATAGGAGGAAGAAGTACGTCGGTGGAGCAACGTTGGCCCCACGAGGGTGGAGGGCGCGCCTAGGGGGGGTAGGCGCGCCCCCCTACCTCGTGCCCTCCTGGTTGATGTCTTGATGTAGGGTCCAAGTCCTCTGGATCACGTTTGTTCTGAAAATCACGTTCCCGAAGGTTTCATTCCGTTTGGACTCTGTTTGATATTCTTTTTCTGTGAAACTCTGAAATAGGCAAAAAACAGCAATTTGGGTTGGGCCTCCGGTTAACAGGTTAGTCCCAAAAATAATATAGAAGTGTATAACAAAGCCCATTAACCATCCAAAACAGAATATAATATAGCATGAAGCAATAAAAAATTATAGATACGTTGGAGACGTATCAAGCATCCCCAAGCTTAATTCCTCCTCGTCCTCGAGTAGGTAAATGATAAAAACAGAATTTTTGATGCGGAATGCTACTTGGCATAATTTTTTAATGTAACCCTCTTAATTGTGGTATGAATATTCAGATTTGAAAGATTCAAGATAAAAGTTTAATGTTGACATAAAAGTAATAATACTTCAAGCATACTAACTAAGCAATTATGTCTTCTCAAAATAACATGGCCAAAGAAAGTTCATCCCTACAAAATCATATAGTTTAGTCATGCTCCATATTTGTCACACGAAGTATTTAAATATGCACAACCCCGATGACAAGCCAAGCAATTGTTTCATACTTTTGGTGTTCTCAAACTTTTTCAATCTTCACGCAATACATGAGCGTGAACCATGGATGTAGCACTATATGTGGAATAGAATGGTGGTTGTGGAGAAGACAAAAAAGGAGAAGATAGTCTCACATCAACTAGGCGTATCAACGGGCTATGGAGATGCCCATTAATAGATATCAATGTGAGTAAGTAGGGATTTCCATGCAATGGATGCACTAGAGCTATAAGTATATGAAAGCTCAACAAAAGAAACTAAGTGGGTGTGCATCCAACTCGCTTTCTCACGAAGACCTAGGGCATTTTGAGGAAGCCCATCATTGGAATATACAAGCCAAGTTCTATAATGAAAAATTCCCACTAGTATATGAAAGTGATAT
>LR880968.1:662784357-662800465 GCA_904067115.1 Aegilops sharonensis | reverse complement strand
ACTATAGAGAGGTAGATCGACTAGTATATGTGTGGAGAAGAAGAGAGACCTAGCTATGTATAGAGGGAGATCGATCGGCATCCATGGATATGTGTAGCTGTGGAATAAGGTTGGGAGAAATACAAAGGTAGAGTGTCGGAGGGTTGGTGGTGGAGTGGTGTCTCACAAATGGTGGGAGAGGCCTGCTAGACAAACGGAGGGTACGCGTGCAATATCAATAAGAGAGGGCCGGGGATGTCTGTCTGTCAATGCACGTGTGTGTGAGAGACGGGTTGGGAGGTATGCAAGGATGATGAGGGGAGACGATATGGTTGTGGTAAGCATACATAACTACATAGGAAGATCAACTGCCGTGTGTCCGAGAAAGGGAGAGACATAACTAGTGAGGTAAGTCTATCGATGCGTGGGGAAAACTAATTATAGTCGACCTGGCTATATGTAGGGAGATCGGTACGTATACATGCATGCATGTGTTGGAAGCAAATAAGGTCCGGAGAGACAGGCAGGGGGAGAGGGTGCGGCTAGGAGGTGGTGCGAGAGGCCCACCATGTCAAGGGGGGGGTGTACGAGTATGAGATCGATGAAAAGAGGGGCGGGAGTGTGCACCTGCGTGGAACCGTATTGGACATAGGGGGGCATGGATGGTGAGAAGAGAAGAGGGGAAGTATGTGTTTGTAGTAGGCACACTTGGCTAGAGAGGTATATCGACCGGTGTGTGCCGGAAAGGAGCCAGGAGGCCTACACACACCGCGGGTGAACGACCTAATTAAAGAGAAATAACGAACGTGCGCGATGGAGGGGACATTGAGGGAGGGTGAGAGGGCGGCGGGCGTGTGCATGCATGATAGAAAATTAGAGCTAGCTAGCTACAAAGAGAAGAGGATCGTGAAGGTATTAAACACGAACATATATCATAATTCATTATAAAAATAGTGGATACGGATACTTGAAGATATCATAATGTAGAACATTGATTATAATTTGGGCTAATGTGTGGCTTTTGCAGCTCAGGGCTAAATACTTGTCATAATGTAGGGGGCGGGGCACTATACTTTGTGTGATAAACACGGTGTACGTATGGAACATGGTTTAGATTATGAATATATAGTTAGTACATCAAATGTACTATTATTTGGAATCAACATCAAGTGTATTCAAAAGATTGAATTCGAGTTTATATAGTACACATAGTTCATATCTATCTCTATAGTAATCATGTGGCGTGTTGTTAAGGTAATACACGAATGATGGTTGAAGTTGGCAACAATCATGATTGTAGATCTTATTGAAGCAGAGAAATGAATTCAAATTCAGTTCAAATTGCAGCGGTAGTATAAACATTTGGAATGCACTAAAATGTTGGTATGAGTAGGTTACATGCATTATAAAGCCAGCGAAAAACTTTAATTGGACATAACATGGATTCATACTCTCTCTTTGTGTAGCTTTGAATAGCATTTGTATAGTAAAACAGGAAAAGACTCTCTCTTTGTGTGGTGTGAATAGCTTTTTTTCATTTTTTTCGTTGAGGGAAGTGCGAATTGATTTGGTACGTACAAGTACAATATTACACGTTAGGCTTGTCCCTAAAATTCAACCCATGCCTTGTTATATCCAGAAAATTCTGATATCGTGCTCCCAAAACTGGCACCTTCACAACCCGCGCCTTGCTATCCCGAAATTACAACGCGCGCGAAAACTTCCTCCAGCTGCCAAATCCCGACACGCGAAATCCCCCTTCTAACCCTGAGCCGAAAGGGCCGCTAGTTCAAATCGGTGGGGGTATTTTTGTAAACACACCCTACATTTTGGACAAGCGCGTCCCTAAGTCATGGTTCCCCCCTCCCATCGCTTCCTTTTCGCCATTCGAAATCCCAGGCCGCCATAACCTCTCTGCTCCGGCCACAGAACGCGACCCTCCTCCGTCCGCCACCTCACCGCTGCCCAGTCAGAGCCTCTTCCCCGACGATGTCGTCCACCGCAACAGCTCGACGTCCCTCATCCAACTCCCCGGATGAGGATCCATCATCCATCTCGTTGTCCCGCCGGTTCAGCCGCCCCGTCCTCCACCTCCAAGGAGCTGCTCCGACGATCGCCTCGTCTATCGGGGCTGCTCCATCCCCCACAGGGCCGCCTTAACCTGCTCCACCGGAATCGCAGCATCCTCACCGACTCCTCGGACGAAGCCGAGGCCTACTCGGCGCCACCACAGAGGTTGTACACTCATCGCATCGCACCTTCTCCTTAACTCGACCTCCCGGCGCCGACGGTGCTCCATCCCGCACCCCCATGGAGCGGCTACCTCGAAGCCGGCGCCGCAGGCGACATCTCCATGGCTGCTGTGCCCCGGTGCGAGGCCCCTTCGGTGGCGGCGTCCATGCCAGCTGGATCTGCTGCTGCTGCTCCGGCTCTCGCTCGCTCGCACTGCTGCTGCTCTGGCTCTCGCTTGCTCGCTCGCTCGCCCAGCTGCTGCTGCTCCGGCTCTCGCTTGCTCGCGCTGCTGCTGCTTCTCTCCCACTCACTCGTGCTGCTGCTCTGCTCCGATTTAGCTACACTTCAGACGACTGAATCGACTTCTGGTTCAGTCAATTTTCAGGGGGTGGGGGGGCTCGCCGGAGTTAAGGAAGAACCACCCGCAGCGGGGAGGGGGGCTCACCGGAGAGGTACCCCACTATCTGTCTTAGGGTTCTCGATGGGGGCGGTGCTCACTGGCAGTGGGGGGCGCGGTGGTGGGGCGGTGGCGTGGGGATCGCCAGAGAAAAAGCTTGGAGTGGGGGGGGGGGCTAGAGGGCTGGCGGGGGCGGCGGCGAACCGGTGGTGGGGAGTTGTTTCGGGGCGGCGCGGGGTTCGGCCGGTGGTGCCTGGCGGATCAGGGGGGTGTAGGTTGAAGATGAACTGTAGGCCCTCCCTAAACTATCCCATGTGAAGTGCCTCTCTGCTACCAGTGCGTTCAGTTTCGACAGTAACATTCAGATTCCACAGTAAATTTCAGCTTCGACAGTTAAGTTCAGAGTCAACAGTTTTTACCTCATGTATTGTAGCTAGGTGGTTTTTGGTGATGTAAATTTTACATCTATCACTTTTTGGTAATGCATTTTACATCATCTATTGGAGATGCTATTAGAATCCCACTTGAGATTAACGATGGCAAACCCCCCCCCCCCCCCCCTCTCTCCAGATTGTAATCCAGAGGAAGATATCTGTTTTGCGGATTCAAACGTAGCTGACCACTCCTATTTACACCCCAAGGTGTTTGCTCTAACTTGTCATGATGATGTTAGTCATATCATGCATATGTTGCCTTGCAGTGCCTACTTTCGACATCATATATGTCATCTTCTTAGTTTAGACATGTTCTGTAATGCCACCTGTTTAGTTTCAATATCATATATGGGAATTATGCAGTCTCGTGTCTTTTAGCCAGCCATAATATATGTGAAATGTGCAATGCCATCCTGTTTAACTAGGCATCATATATTTGAATGATATCTAGCCCATCCTTTTCTTCATTAAATTTCCATTTGTCGACTATGTTTGTACATTAAACTACACTTCCTGTGAATCAGCCATTTGAGTGGGTGATGGAAAAATCTGGAGTGAAAACAAGGCCTTCAGAGCAAACAGTGCTACCTGTCGAAGCAGATCTCTTGTTGGGTCCCGATAGCTCCTCAAAGATGGATTCAGAGACAGATGACAAGTCCTATTCCCCCACCGAGGTGTATGCTCTAGTTTGTCATGGTTCTACTGCTAATATCATGCATATGGTGTCTTGCATTGCATAGTTTAGACATCATATACACAATATTCAACACCATGTTCTTAGTTCAGACATCATATATGTGAATGCCCTCCGCTTAGCATATAAATCACATATGTGAATTAAATCATGTGATCCTGGTTACTTAGATAACATGTATGTGAATTATGTCATGCGATCCGGTTTAGTTAGTCATCATATCTTTGTATTATGTTATGCTATGCTATCCAGTTTAGATAGACATCATATATGTGAAATTATGTCATGCTATCCATTTTAGTTAAACAAAATACATGTCAACTATTTAATGCCCTCTTTTTTCCACACTATCTGTAGCATCTGCCTCTCATACAATGTCTTCACATTCAACTATGTTTACTGTTTATCAGCCATTTGAATTGGAGTGGGTGATGGCAGTATCTAGCGGAGTAAAAGCATGGTCTTCAAATAAAACAATGCTACCTCTTGGTGGAGATAGCACCCCAGTTGTACATGCACGAGAACCAGCCCTACCACACATAACCCAGACTCTCGCAGGTTTTACCCCTACTGCGATGGACAGAGAACCAGCTTCACCCAATCTATTCCCAATCCCAGCAGATAGTAACCCAGTTCCTGTTGACACAGCACCATCTCCACCACAGAGCTCCCAAACAAGAGCAGTTAGTAAGGCAGCTCCAGTGCCCAAAGCGCCAGTACTACCACGGCGAACCCCAACTCCACCAGTTAGTACACCTATTCCTGTGGAGGAAGCACAACCAGCCATTCATAGTTTAGCATCTATCGCATTTGATGTTGTTAAATCCTATGTGCGTATCTTCCCATCATGGAAATATTATACTGAAGATGAAGGAAAATGCCAGTTGCAGGTGTTTGTCCAGGAGTTATGTGTAAGTAATGTTATTTATGGCAATTACTTTGCTTTGTCCCATACATTCTACCTCCAAGATGGTTATAATACAACAAATTTTACCATTTCTCTATAGAGAAGGACCGATTTGGAAACTCAGGATGAGGTAACCTGTGCTAATACCTCTGCTATCTTCAAGAATGCTTGGTGGCAGTACCATAATTACCTGAAGAAAACGTACTTCATTGGCAAAGAAACTCATCAAATTCCCTTACGTTCTCCTGAGACACATTTATTGGACGATGACTGGGAATGCCTTGTTCTTTACTGGTCCCGAACCAAGAATGTGGTAAGGTCTATGAGCTCATTTTATTTCAAGTACTATATGCTTGCGTCTTACTGTACTCTGTTCATGTAGAACAAGTGCTCAAACCTGAAGAACAACTCTTCTCATTTAAGATTCCATTGCTATCATGCATACTGCTTTGCTCTTGTATCATTGTATTTACTCATACAAAATTATTTTTAAATTGAACGATCCAATGGAAACTCCAATGGCACAACGTATGTTTACACATGTTTCTTTAACAGGTTTGCTCTTATAAATAGCTCTGTTAATTTCAATTTCAATTGTGTATACAGTTGACTTCTCATATCATGCACATTACTAGCATCATAACAGGGCTAGTAGTGTTGTTGTACATGTAGACCCGTGGTACCCATCTGAAATCTTGTTGTGTCATTTAGTTTCCCATGCTTTGTATTCTTTTAGTGCCGCTTTCTCATGAACTGATATGATTTGAACCGTGTAGCTATTTTGATTTGGCAAGACAATGCAGTGACCATAGGACATAGATATATGTTTGTTTGATGCTTTTATAATGTACTACTTGGCAATAGAAGACTTGGTAGTTTAATCTTGTCCACCTTACTAATGAACCGGTTCATCGAAATGAGTTTCATATACTAGTACCTGCTAAACCTGTTATGTGTCTGCTTGTTTCTTCTTTTAGAATGCTGACAGAATATTGGGGAAGAGTGCCTTATTAAGCAATGATAAAGGAAGTAATGCAGATAAGGTTCAGGATCGTGAGACATCCTTGTTGGTCTCCAACAAAGCTGATAAAACAGCTAAGGAAAACTATCTTGAAGACAGTGAGGCAACCCCAAAGTCCTGTCTTGGTTTAGTGTTCGAGTTACTGGCCACTACCGCTTGCACAGGCTATTCAAACTCACTGTCTGAATCAGTTCAGTTTCTTGAGTCTCAACTACAAGCTGAAAGACATCGATCAGCTGTACTGCGACAAGAAGCAGAAGGACTGCGGAAGTCCCTGGAGCATTTAGACGCATACTTTCTGGTGCAACAGCAAGCGTTGGAGGATTTTAGCGCCAAACAGGACAAAGCTAATAAGCTTGCTAAGCTTATTGCCAGCATGGTGGATACCCAGGATAACGTTTCTTGAGCTCTTCTAAAGTTGTTTCAGTTATGGACTTGTTTTGCGGCCGCGTTTATTTGCACTGGTGGCCAATTTTGACGGCCAGTGTATGTAATATGCTGCTTTCTTCCCTATATTTGCACTGGTGGCGAACTTTGATGCCCAGTGGATGTAATATGTGTAATAGCTGTAATAGGCTAGCGCTAGTTGCTTGCTTATTATTTCCTTATTGTCATGTTTAGTTGTTTGCTTGTAGTCACTGCAGTTAATTTTCCGCGTTTTTCGAGTGGCCACAATAACCTTTTTTTGGTAACTAGGCCGCAATAATCACGGCAACACACGGACTGTTGTAACCATGGGCCTCCTGCAGGCCATAGGATCCGTGGGCCTTCAACGGGCCGTAGGACCCATGGGCCTTCTACGGGTCGTAGGATCCATCGACTTTCTACAGGCCGTATGATCCATGGGCCTTCTATGGGCCGTAGGATCCATTGGTCTTCTACGGGCCGTAGGATCCATGGGCCTTCCACGGGGCGTATATTCATTTCGCCAAACATGGGTCGTACTATTCACGGACCATAACGGTCCGTTAATAGGCCGTATTTGACAACGCTACGAAAACAGCCCAACAGGTAAACGGGCCACAAACGGGTCGAATGTAACCACGGGCTGTATTTGGCCCACAAACGGAATAGGCCAGTAACAAATGGTGTCTAACCAAATTCTAGAAATGAGCCCAAGAATAAATGGGCCCTTAGAAGGCCGAAAGTTAACACGGGCTGGAAACGCCCGACGGAATAATGGGCCGTTAATGGGTATAAAGCGATACACTTTTCATTATGGGCCAGTTTCTTCTCAGGCCTTTAATGGGCCGAGAGTTACAAAGGGCTTCGTATGGGTCGAAAGACATCATGGGCCATACATGGGCCGGAAGTTACAACGGGATGGAATCATATTGGACGGCCCAGATGAAGCTACCGGGCTTAATTCCGATAGGCCATAACGTGCCGATAGTTAGTGGGCCATAAATGGGCTATATACGAACAGGCCGTTAACAGGCTTTCCGTGGGCTGGCCCGTTACTTTTTTGACCAAGTCAAACGGGTCGGCCTTTTCACCGGAATGGGCCTCTGTTGGGCCGTGCCACGTGTCCACATATCATAGGCGTCTCCTGTCTAATGAGTGGATGACATCTGTCCCAACGGTGAGCCAACACGTGTTTCCTCTGGCTAATGAGAATTTTACACGTGGAAAATACCCATTGGTCCGGGCTGTTAACGGGTTATCGGATCCAAAACCGGACCCGATAGCTTAACAGCGACCTGTTATGGTGGATGCCACGTGGTGGTCACCCTTGAAAAAAGCACTTCTATGACGCGTGATTTATCGTCATGGAAGTGAACACTTCCGTGATGATAATTTTGGTAATGTCATGGAACACTTCTACGACAGCACAGGTATGACTATCTTGATTCTGTCATAAAATCGTCATGGATGTACATGCATGACAGAAAACATGACCTACTGTGACAAACACGTATCATCACGGAAGTGTATTTTTTGTAGTGTGTCACTGGGAAAGGACACCGCAAGATTGAACCCAAAGCTAAGCACTTCTCCCATTGCAAGAAAGATCAATCTAGTAGGCCAAACTAAACCGATAATTCGAAGAGACTTGCAAAGATATCAAATCATGCATATAAGAGTTCAGAGAAGAACCAAATAATATTCATAGATAATCTTGTTCATAAATCCAAAATTCATCTGATCTCGACAAACACACCGCAAAAGAGTATTACATTGAATAGATCTCCAAGAACACCGAGGAGAACTTTGTATTGAGAATCAAAGAGAGAGAAGAAGCCATCTAGCTAATAACTATGGACCCGAAGGTCTGTGGTAAACTACTCACGCTTCATTGGAGAGGCAATGGTGTTGATGTAGAAGCCCTCCGTGATCGATTCCCCCTCCGGCAGATCGCCGGAAAAGGCCCCAAGATGGTATCTCACGGGTACAGAAGGTTGCGGTGGTGGAAAAGTGGTTTCGTGGCTCTCCCTGATGTTTCTAGCGTATAAGAGTATATATCAACGAAAGAAGTACGTCCATGGAGCTACGAGGGGCCCATGAGGGTGGGGGGGCGCCTACCCCCCTTGGCACGCCCTCCTGCCTCATGGCTTCCATGTGACATTCCAGACTTCAACTCCAAGTCTCCTGGTTTGCTTTCGGTCCAAGAAAGATCCTCGCGAAGGTTTCGTTCCGTTTGGACTCCGTTTGATATTCCTTTTCTGTAAAACTCTAGAATATGCAGAAAAACAGAAATTGGCACTGGGCCTCCGGTTAATAGGTTAGTCCCAAAAATAATATAAAAGAGCATATTAAAGTCCATTAAACATCCAAAACAAATAATATAATAGCATGGAACCATCAAAAATTATAGATACATTGGAGACGTATCAAGCATCCCCATGCTTAATTCCTGCTCGTCCTCGAGTAGGTAAAGGATAAAAACAGAATTTTTGATGTGGAATGCTACCTAACATAATTATCAATTTAATTTTCTTTATTGTGGCATGAATGTTCAGATCCGAAAGATTCAAGACAAAAGTTTAATATTGACATAAAAATAATAATACTTCAAGCATACTAACAAAGTAATCATGTCTTCTCAAAATAACATGGCCAAAAAAAGTTCATCCCTACAAAATCGTATAGTTTGGCTATTCTCCATCTTCGTCACACAAAATATTCAAATCATGCACAAACCTGAATTCAGCCAAGCAATTGTTTCATACTTTAGAATTCTCAAACTTCTTCAACTTTCACGCAATACATGAGCGTGAGCTATGGACATAGCACTCTAGGTGGAATAGAATGGTGGTTGTGAAGAAGACAAAAAAGAGGAAGATGGTCTCACATAACTAGGCATATTAATGGGCTATGGAGATGCCCATCAATAGATATCAATGTGAGTGAGTAGGGATTGACATGCAACAGATGCACTAGAGCTATAAACGTATGAAAGCTCAACAAAAGAAACTAAGTGGGTGTGCATCCAACTTGCTTGCTCATGAAGACCTAGGGCGTTTGAAGAAGCCCATCATTGGAATATACAAGCCAAGTTCTATAACGAAAATTCCCACTAGTATATGAAAGTGACAAAATAAGAGACTCTCTATCATGAAGATCATGGTGCTACTTTGAAGCACAAGTGTGGAAAAAGGATAGTAGCATTGTCCCTTCTCTCTTTTTCTCTCATTTTTCTGTTTGGCTTCTTTGGCCTCTTTTTTTTTCATTGGCTCCTTTGGCCTTCTTCTTTTTCTCACACGAGACAATGCTCTAATAATGATGATCATCACACTTCTATTTACTTACTACTCAAGAATTACAACTCAATACTTAGAACAAAATATGACTCTATATGAATGCCTCCGGCGGTGTACCGGGATGTGCAATGAATCAAGAGTGACATGTATGAAAAAATTATGAATGGTGGCTTTGCCACAAATACGATGTCAACTACATGATCATGCAAAGCAATATGACAATGATGGAACATGTCATAATAAACAGAACGGTGGAAAGTTGCATGGCAATATATCTCGGAATGGCTATGGGAATGCCATAATAGGTAGGTATGGTGGCTGTTTTGAGGAAGGTATATGGTGAGTGTATGGTACAGGCGAAATTTGCGCGGTACTAGAGAGGCTAGCAATGGTGGAAGGGTGAGAGTGCATATAATCCATGGACTCAACATTAGTCATAAAGAATCACATACTTATTGTAAAAATCTACAAGTCATAAAAACAAAGTACTACACGCATGCTCCTAGGGGAAGGGTTGGTAGGAGTTAACCATCGCGCGATCCCGACCTCCACACATAAGGAAGACAATCAAAGAAACACATGATGCTTCAAATTAGTTACACAATGGTTACCATACGTGCATCCCACGGGACTTGCAAACTTCAACACAAGTATTTCTCATATTCACAATTACTCTACTAGCATAACTCTAATATCACCATCCTCATATCTCAAAACAATCATCAAGCATCGAACTTCTCATAGTATTCAACTCTCTTTATATGAAAGTTTTTATTATACCCATCTTGGATGCCCATCATATAAGTACTAGTTTTATAGCCAATGCAAATTACCATGCTATTCTAAAAGACTCTCAAAATAATATAAGTGAAGCATGAGAGATCAATAATTTCTATAATATAAAACCACCACCGTGCTCTAAAAAGATATAAGTGAAGCACTAGAGCAAAATTATCTAGCTCAAAAGATATAAGTGAAGCACATAGAGTATTCTAATAAATTCCGATTCATGCGTGTCTCTCCCAAAATCTGTGTACAGCAAGGATGATTGTGGTAAACTAAAAATCAAAGACTCAAATCATACAAGACACTCCAAGCAAAACACATATCATGTGATGAATAAAAATATAGCCTCAAGTAAAGTTACCGATAGACGAAGACGAAAGAGGGGATGCCTTCCGGGGCATCCCCAAGCTTAGGCTTTTGGTTGTCCTTGAATTTTACTATGGGGTGCCTTGGGCATCCCCAAGCTTAGGCCCTTGCCAATCCTTATTCCAAAATCCATCAAATCTTTACCCAAAAACTTGAAAACTTCACAACACAAAACTTCAACAGAAAATCTCATGAGTTCCGTTAGTATAAGAAAATAAACCACCACTTTAAGGTATGGTAATGAACTCATTCTTTATTTGTATTGGTGTTAAACCTACTGTATTCCAACTTCTCTATGGTTCATACCCCCGATACTACTCATAGATTCATCAAAATAAGCAAACAACACACACAAAACAGAATCTGTCAAAAACAGAACAGTTTGTAGCAATCTGTAACTTTCGAATACTTCTGTAACTCCAAAAATCCTGAGAAATTAGGAAGTCCTAAGCAATTTGTTTACTAATCTTCTGCAAAAAGAATCAACTAGAAAGAACGTTCCTGTGATTTATGAAAATTATTTTCGTGCGCGCAAAAGTTTCTGTTTTTCAGCAAGATGAAATTAACTATCACCGTAGGTTATCCTAAAGGTATTACTTGGCAAAACCACTAATTAAAACACGAAACCACATCTAACCAGAGGCTAGATGAATTATTTATTACTAAACAGGAGCAAAAGCAAAGAACAAAAATAAAATTGGGTTGCCTCCCAACAAGCGCTATCGTTTAACGCCCCTAGCTAGGCATAAGGCCATCTCCACCGCGCGACCCCAAACGGACGTCCGTTTTGTCCAGATTCTGTCCGTTTGGGTAGGTATTTGGGGTCGTGTCCGGGCGTGTCCTGGGATGCGGTTGTCGTGCGCCCAGCGCGCGGCCGCATCCGTTTGCCCCATCCTGTCCGCGTCTATTTAAAAAAAGAGCAACGTTTCAAATGCCAAGCCCTAGTTCACGGCCCCAGTTCATCACACCGGCAACAAAGCCAGCGGCCTACACGTCCATCGCCGGCATCGGCCAGCGGCCGGCAACACAGCCAGCCGCCAAAATGAATAGTTTTCCTCGCCGGCAACACAGCCAGCGGCCGGCAACACGCCGACCTCCAAAATGAATGTTTTCTCACTAGCACACTGTCAGCGGCCCAGCGGGCGGGCGGCACCCATGCCAGCCTCCAAAAAGAACGGCCACGCTGATCAGACGACCTAGTTCAGGCCTTCGGTGTCGAGCATCTCCTTCTGCCTGGCCTCGAACCAGGCCCTCGTCTTGTTGCTTATCTTCGACAAGTCCACGCTCATGATCGCAAGGGCCACCTCCTTCGCTTTGGTCGCGGCATTGGTGGCCTCGATGTCGAGCTGCCTCTGCCTGGCCTTGACGTTGTCGGCCTCGATGTCGAGCTACCTTTGCCGGGTGGCCTATTCCATGTCGAGCTGACTTTGTCGGGCCGCCTCCTCCATGTCGATCTTCCTCATCTTGGCTGCCTCCTCCATCTCAAGCTTCTTTCTTTGAAGGTCTAGGTATTGCTTCATTTGCTCGTCCTTGCTTTGCCGCTTCTTCTCGTCCCTCACATCCTTTTGAGACATCATGCCATGCAAAGTGTCATGCAATGCCATGGATGAGGCATCACGTATGTCATCAACCTTGGAGTTGGTCTTTCCCCTCGGCCTCTTCAACGCCTCGCCATCTCCACCTCCGGCGAACTTGGCCGTCGTCGGTCCTCTCTTCCTTTGTAGTTCACGGTATTGGTCCTTGAACTTAGGCAATTGTTGATGAGCGTCCAACAATGCGTAAGAGTGAATGGCTTGTCATTGTGTCGGGCCTTGAATGCCTCCAATGATTGAAATGCCTACACCACATGGTCAACAACAAGTGAACATGCAAACATATACACGGCCGAAGCCTCATGGCCATAGCAAGGAAAGGGCTAGGAAGAGGAGAGCATACCGTGTCCCCAACGCCGAGACCACTCACGGGCTGTGCTTCAACGCTCTCAAATACGGCTTGATACTTGTTGCACTCTTGTTGGATGAACAACCATCTCTTTTGAATCGAGCCGATGCCACGGTTGCTTGAAATTTGGTAGGGCTCGAACATATTCCATTCATGGAATGTTTTGTGGGCTCTCGTCCAAAAAACTATGCCCTTTTGTTGCGCGCCGGTCCTCGTATCTTGGCTAATCTCCATCCAAGCTTGGCAAATCAACTTGTCCTCATCTTTTGTGTCTGAACCCGTGCGAATGCTCTTCCTCTTCTTTTGTGCTTCCGCTCTTTGGGTCAGCTCGTCAATGAACAATGGCGCGCCACTAATATCAACACCATTGCCTTCTTCTTCTTCTTCTTCACCATCACCTTCGACATAGATGTCATCGTCTTCATGCCACGAGTCCACATGGTCGTAATCTGCACGATCGTCGGCCTCTTCATCGGGGACGTACTGGGCGCGGCCATCCTGACTTTGGGTCTCCTCGGGGTCGTAGGCACGTCCGTGCCCAGCCTCGAAGATCACGTTCTCCATGTACTGGTTGTAGAAGAGGTCGTTGTCGGATTTCGGGTTCCGACAGACCCTTGAGGTTCGAACACTGGGGTGCGCGCGGAGATCCAACCCTCCACCGTCTCGCACCTCGCCGAATCGCTGGGACCTAAACTACTAAACGGAACAGCACAAGAGACACGGGATTTATACTGGTTCAGGCCACCATTGTGGTGTAATAACCTACTCCAGTGTGTGGTGTGGTGGATTGCCTCTTGGGCTGATGAGGAACAATACAAGGAAGAACAGCCTCGTGAGGGTCTGTTCTTGGCGGGTGCGATGAACTGCTAGGTGGTGTTCAGTCGCTCTAGCTACTGGTTTCTTGATGAGGATTCGGATCCCTCCACCCTGGGGGTGGCTACTCCTATTTATAGGAGAAGGCCCTGGGCCTCTACCCAAATATTGAGCGGGAAGGGCGCCAACAATTGGCCATTTTGAAGGGGAACAGCGGGTACACTTATCCTGACTAAAGTTGGTCCTCGCCTGCCAAAGGCTCTTGTGATGACGCCTGCTTGGGCTCCACAATGACTCCCTTCCAGCCGTTGGGCTGGTCTTGGTCTTGTTGCACCGAAACAGATGCCTTTGCTTGATGCTCTCGCCTGCGCTTGCTCCCTTTGCACCAAAGAGGAAAGGAGGACACTGCGCGGGCTGGCGCCCGACTGGCGCCCTTGGTCGTCATGGCTTGCGTCATGGGCACCTCGCGAGGTACCCTGCCTTGAACTCTCCGCCTCCTCATGAGCCAGCCTGACGAGGCCGTGCCTGAGGAAGCTCCTTGTCGTCCGCCCCGCGAGGCTTGGCCCCTCGCGAGGGTATTGAGCTTGCGTTGATGAAGATGGGCCGCGCTGGGCCTCCTTCAAGCCACACCGCAGGCCGCAGGCAGGCAAGTCTGGGGACCCCCGTTCCCAGAACGCCGACAGTAGCCCCCGGGCCCACGGCGCGCCCGATCTTGTCCGAGCAGAGAGGCAAAAGGGCAAGTGCGAAGCATCGCGGGCCCTAACAGCCTGCGGCCTTGGGCGACGCGTGGCGGTTGATTGGACGCGTGCGCACTGCTTCCCCACGATGCCTCGGTAACCACCCGGATTCGACAAGTCCTTGCATGCAGAGTCAGTCATGATTACCGGTGATCATGGAGGCCGACGTTTGGCCTTCGCCGGTTATAAGTACGGAACGGCGCGCGCCCTTCCAGTCTATCCTTCTGCTTCTCCTCCTCCTCATTTCGTCTGGTTTCCATGGCCCCGATCCGTCGGTTCTCCATTGAAGATAAGGGAAAGGCTCCTCAAGAGGATCCTGACCTGCTCCCCCCAAAGAAGCGGCTTCCCCTCTGGTGTCAGGGCAAGAGCGCTCGCCAGGAGGCGCCCATGCCCTGGTGCGAGCGGCCGCCACCAGGGTTCCCTCTTCCCTTGTTCGCGCACATTGGCGGCTCTGAAGGAGGCGACGCCGGGCGCCACGAGCGGCATCGCTGACGACGCCGGCGGGTCACGAAGGTGTGCGTCTTCCCCCCTGGAGTCCACGCCGAGGGCTCCTGCCGGGAGTTCGTGCTTCACGCCGCCACGCCTCCTAAATCTTGGATTCATCTTCCTTCTTTCTTCGCCTCCGTCGTCCGGCAGGGGGAACCCCTGGGACTCTGGCTGCAGCACGCCGGCTGCGGCACCCTCGCGACCGGGGCAGAGGTCGCGGTAGTTGCCCCGGGCGAGGTCTTCATCACTCGAGGCTGGGGCGAGGTCGCCCGGGTCTGCAGGACGGGGGGCGCCCTCATGATCCACCTGGAGTACGATGGTGCTTCGGTGGTGTCCTTCAAGGTCTTCGACGCGGAGGGTCGTCGGCTGGAGTGCTGCCCCGGGAGAGGTGGTCGGGATCCTGCTGCGGTGAGACAGAGGCCGGCCGATCGCCCCCTTGGCCGCTCCTCAGGCGACGAAGGCGCCGGAGGATCCAGCGACTCCGCCGAGCTCTTCGCGACGCCGGAGACGAGCGACGACTGCTACGAGCCTCTGAGCCTGCGCCGCTCCCGGGGCAAGGCGGGCTCGTCAGGTCGTCGCCGCCCCTGATCTGGATGGGGTTGGCGCCGGACCGGGTGGCCCACTGTTGATGATGGCATCTGCCGCGATCCCCCTGTAGTTATGATTCCTTAGGATGCGCGCCTTTTGTTCCAGCGAGGGGCCAAGAATATACCCCACGGGGGCTTGTAAGATGTTTGCAGCTCCATCCGTCAATATAATCCTTTTTATGAAGCAGTGCGAGATGCTCATTCCGTTCTTGCTCAGTTTCCTCCTTTCAGTCCTCACGAGGGCCTGATGCTCTGCGCCGACAGGTCCCAGTCCCAAGGCGGCTTCAGCCGTCGCTGGTATGCCAGGTCGCGATGCCGTGGTCAAGGCCAGGAGGTGAGCGGCCCGAGGTCCGGTAAGAGCCCCTGAGTCGGATGCTTAGGGGGTCCCCCTTGGCGCTCAAGCAGCCATCATTCGGTGAGAAAGGAGAGCCACGTTGCTAACACGGGGTTGCATTGAGTGTGGGGATGGTGTTGCGATAACTAGTGTGTCCGGGGGGTGACTTATCTCGAGGGTCAGGACAATGCTTCCTGGTGCGGCGCTAGGTCCGTGCCTAGGCCGGCGAGAGATTGCGTGGCGAGGTCGTTTCGTGCTCCTTGGAGGGACCCTGCAGGTTCACCACAAAAGGAACAAGAGCTCGCCGTGGCGATCGTTAGTTCTGCCATTAGTTGCTTGGGGGAGGCGCGAGAGGCCTCGCGAGGTGTGTTGGGGTACCCGTGAGCCAGCGCAGGGCTCACGGGGCCCTACCTCAAGGCGGGTTGCGCCTGGCTCTGGGCCTTATCTTCGAGTGTGTTCCTGCAAATTTGGCCAGATGCCGGTGCTCTACGTCTTCGGGTCCCGGCTCTCGGGCTGGTCTCAGCCGTCGCTGGCAAGCCAGGTCGCGATGCCATGGACAAGACCAGAGGGTGAGGGCCGGAGAGCCGGTAGGAGCCCTGAGTCGTGATGCTCAGGCACCCCCCCTTTAACGCACAAGCAAGGTTAGATGACGAAACTCTACGTCCTCGGGTCCCGGCTCTCGGGCTGGTCTCA
>LR880968.1:662744687-662755674 GCA_904067115.1 Aegilops sharonensis | reverse complement strand
GAACTTGACACTTGTCATTTGAGAGCAACCCATCCTCTGAGGACTTTGAGCGAAAATCATCAAGTGAGGAAAAACCCCAAAAACCAAACCCCTACAAACCCAAAGTGATTGAGCATCACTGAAGAAATTGATCCTGCGTGGATCCGACGCTTGTTACCTTTGAAGACTGTGCTTCTTCCAGACGGTTAGGCGTCATGGTCTAGAGCATCCAAGAGGAATTGTGGATCGCCGAGTGACCAAGTCTGTGAAGGTTTGGAAGTCGCCTGAAGACTTACCACGAGTGATTGGACGAGGTCTGTGTGACCTTAGTTCAAGGAGAATACGGTGAGGACTTGGTGTCCTGAGCTGCGTGCTCAGCGACTGGGTGTCCGGGACTGTGTGTCCTCGAGTTTAAATACTTAGCCGCTCCAACCAGACGTACAACTGAGACAGCAGTTGGAACTGGTCTACCAAATCATTGTCTTCACCAACCTTACTGGTTCTATTTCCTCAACCCTTTCATTTCCTCATTACTGTGTTGAGTGTTTGTTCATATCTGTGTTTGAAGACTTTGACTGAAGACTTTCTCAATTCCCTCAGTTCAATTTCTTCAGTCTATTTGTCTTCATCTTGTGTTATCCTGTGATTACGCTTCCTGTACTCTGTGCTAGTCTTCATTTCATCATGATGACCTTGTGTGTATTCTGTTATGCTTACTTCTGAGTACTTATTCCGCTGCAAGCAGTTCTTCGCTAAGGAATTTCCTCACCGGCAAATTCCTCAGTGAAGAATTCATAAAAATCGCCTATTCACCCCCCCCCCTCTAGTCGATATAACGCACTTTCAAAAGGTCTACCAAGAATAATAGGACATGAAGGATTGCAATCTATATCAAGGACAATGAACTCTACGGGCACATAATTCCTATTTGCAACAATAATAACATCATTAATTCTTCCCATAGGTTTCCTAATGGTGGAATCCGCAAGGTGCAAGTTTAAAGAACAATCATCAAATTCACGGAAACCTAACATATGACACAAAGTTTTTCGAATCATGGAAACACTAGCACCCAAATCACACAAAGCATAGCATTCATGATCTTTAATTTTAATTTTAATAGTAGGTTCCCACTCATCATAAAGTTTTCTATGGATAGAAACTTCCAATTCAAGCTATTCTTCATAAGATTGCATTAAAGCATCAACAGTATGTTTAGTAAAAGCCTTATTTTGACTATAAGCATGCGGAGAATTTAGCACGGATTGCAACAAGGAAATACAATCTATTAAAGAACAATTATCATATTAAATTCCTTGAAATCCAAAATAGTGGGTTCATTACTATGTAAAGTTTTGACCTCTTCAATCCCACTTTTACCAATTTTTGCATGAAGATCTAAAAACTCCGAATCACTGGGACGCCTTTTAACTAAAGTTGACTCATCTCCGGTCCCATCTTTATCAAGATTCATATTGGAAAACAAAGATTTAATAGGAGTCACATCAATCACTTTTATATCCTCATCATTATTATCATGAAAACTAGAAAAACACACTTTCACAAAGCAATCTTTTTTTGCACGCATCCTAGCCGTTCTTTCTTTGCAATCATCAATGGAAATTATCATGGCTTTGAGAGACTCATTGATGTCATGCTTACGTGGAATAGATCTAAGTTTCAAAGAATCAACATCAAGAGAAATTCTATCCACGTTCCTAGCCAACTCATCAATCTTAAGCAATTTTTCTTCAAGCAAAGCATTGAAATTCTTTTGCGAACTCATAAATTCTTTAACACTAGTCTCAAAATCAGAGGGCATCTTATTTAAATTTCCATAAGAGTTGTTGTTGTAGGAATTACCATAATTATTAGTTGAATTACTAGGAAAAGGCCTAGAATTAAAGTTTCCTCTATACGCGTTGTTACCAAAATTGTTCCAACCAACAAAATTCACATCCATAGATTTATTATTATTCTCAATCAAAGTGGACAAAGGCATATCATTAGGATCAGAAGAAACACTTTTATTAGCAAACAATTTCATAAGTTCATCCATCTTTCCACTCAAAACATTAATCTCTTCAATCGCATGAACTTTTTTACTAGTGGATCTTTCGGTGTGCCATTGAGAATAATTAACCATAATATTGTCTAGGAGTTTAGTAGATTCTCCTGAAGTGATTTCCATAAAAGTGCCTCCCACGGCCGAATCTAAAAGATTTCTAGTAGCAAAATTCAATCCGGCATAAATTTTTTGTATAATCATCCACAAATTCAAACCATGTGTAGGGCAATTACGTATCATTAATTTCATCCTCTCCCAAGCTTGTGCAACATGCTCATGATCAAGATGCTTAAATTTCGTAATATCGTTCCTAAGAGAGATGATCTTAGCGGGAGGAAAATACTTAGAGATAAAAGCATCATTGCACTTATCCCATGAATCAATACTATTTTTAGGCAAAGAAGAGAACCATGTTTTAGCATGATCTCTAAGTGAAAACGGAAATAGCTTCAATTTAACAATACTATTATCCACATCTTTCTTCTTTTGCATATCACATAAATCAACAAAGTAGTTTAGATGTGTAGCGGCATCTTCACTAGGAAGGTTAGAAAATTGATCTTTCATAACAAGATTCAACAAAGCGGTATTAATTTCACAATATTCAACATTGGTAGTAGGAGCAATTAGAGTGCTAATAAAATAATTGTTGTTGGTATTGGAAAGTCACACAATTTAGTATTATTTTGAGCCATCGTGACAAACAATCAATCCAACACACAAGCACACAAGAAGCAAGCGAAAAGAGACAAACGGAAGAGGGGCGAAGAAAAGGCAAAGGTTTTCGAAAATCGTTTTAGAAGTGGGGGAGAGGAAAACGAGAGGCGAATGGCAAATAATGTAATGTGAGGGAGAAGATTTTATGATGGGTACTTGGTATGTCTTGACTTGGCGTAGATCTCCCCGGCAACGGCGCCAGAAATCCTTCTTGCTACCTCTTGAGCATGCATTGGTTTTCCCTTGAAGAGGAAAGGGTGATGCAGCAAAGTAGCGTAAGTATTTCCCTCAGTTTTTTAGAACCTAGGTATCAATCCTGTAGGAGACAATGCACAATTCACCTAGTACCTGCACAAACAATCAAGAACCTTGCAACCAATGCGATAAAGGGGTTGTCAATCCCTTCACGGTCACTCGCAAAAGTGAGATCTAATAGAGATAGTAAATTAAATATTTTTGGTATTTTTGTTGTATAGATTGGAAAGTAAAGAGTGCAAAATAGTAAACGAGATGCGATGTAAATAAAAGAGATGCAATATAATAAGAAAGAGACCTGGGGGCCAGAGGTTTCACTAGTGGCTTCTCTCAAGATAGCATGTATTATGGTGGGTGAACAAATTACTGCTGAGCAATTGATAGAAAAGCACATAGTTATGAAGATATCTAAGGCAATGATCATGAATATAGGCATCAGGTCCGTGTCAAGTAGACCGAAACGATTCTGCATCTACTACTATTACTCCACACGTCGACCGCGATCCAGCATGCGTCTAGAGTATTAAGTTCATAAGAACGGAGTAACGCATTAAGCAAGATGACATGATGTAGAGGGATAAACTCAAGCAATATGATATAAACCCCATCTTTTTATCCTCGATGGCAACAATACAATACATGCCTTGCTGCCCTACTGTCACTGGGAAAGGACACCGCAAGATTGAACCCAACGCTAAGCTCTTCTCCCATTGCAAGAAAGATCAATCTAGTAGGCCAAACTAAACCGATAATTCGAAGAGACTTGCGAAGATATCAAATCATGCATATAAGAATTCAGGGAAGAACCAAATAATATTCATATATAATCTTGTTCATAAATCCACAATTCATCGGTTCTCGACAAACACACCGCAAAAGAATATTACATCGAATAGATCTCCAAGAACATCGAGGAGAACTTTGTATTGAGAATCAAAGAGAGAGAAGAAGCCATCTAACTAATAACCATGGACCTGAAGGTCTATGGTAAACTACTCACGCTTCATCGAAGAGGCAATGATTTTGATGTAGAAGCCCTCCGTGATCGATTCCCCCTCTGGTAGATCGCCAGAAAAGTTCCCAAGATGGGATCTCACAGGTACAAAAGGTTGCTACGGTGGAAAATTGGTTTCGTGGCTCTCCCTGATGTTTCTAGGGTATAAGAGTATATATAGGCGAAAGAAGCACGTCGGTGGAGCTACGAGGGGCCCACGAGGGTGGGGGCGTGCCTACCCCCTGGGTGCGCCCTCCTGCCTCATGGCTTCCTCGTGGTGTTCCAGACTTCAACTCCAAGTCTCCTGGTTTGCTTTCGGTCCAAGAAAGATCCTCGCGAAGGTTTCGTCCCGTTTGGACTCCGTTTGATATTCCTTTTCTGTAGAACTCTAGAATAGGCAAAAAAACAGAAATTGGCACTGGGCCTCTGGTTAATAGGTTAGTCCCAAAAATAATATAAAAGAACATATTAAAGCCCATTAAACATCCAAAACAGATAATATAATAGCATGGAACAATCAAAAATTATAGATACATTGGAGACGTATCACTTGTTTTGATTGGCGTGTAGCTATTGCTGGTTCTTTTTCATGCTCCTGGAAGTTGTCACCAGCTGCCGTCTGAGCCGCTCTTGTTTGTATGGGTCTTCGGGGACTACGAAGTCTTCGGCTCCGAGGCTCTCGTCTTCCTCGGATTCAGGTAATAGTTGTTGTTGAGCCCGTCCTCGAGGTCGATGGGGTCTTCGTCCTCGGGTACTCCTGCCGGGCTATTCTGTCGTCCTGGGAGGCTTGAATGTCCTCTCCATGGTCTTTGGTGTCATTAGCTGTGGCACCATTGTCGGCAGGGCCCGTCCTATGCCCACTAGGGCCGCCGCTGGTACCTATGGGACGCCGGCGACGGCGTCTTGAAGGATTATTAGGGGTATCATCCATAGAGATGTCTTAAGTGGACATAGCGGTCCATCTGCCCGTATGAGTTGAGGGCGTGGCTACTACAAGTGTGGCGCTGACATCTTCATCCATGTCGGTGGCCTCCACGGATGCGTAGTCCAGCACGTTGGTTAAGTCATCAATGGTGGCGACTAGGTGGGTGGTGGGTGGGATTTAAATTTCTCTGTCATCGGCTTTAAGTCCGATCTTGTCATATACCGAGGTCTGGTCGTTTGAGATCGACAACCTCTGAATGCGATCCAGCATCTCACTAAGGTGAGATAGATCCTCGGGGTCCATGGCCTAGCCGTAGGTCGGCCTAATAAGAAGTGTAGCTTGCGGGTCGCTTGACGCGACCTCGAAGCGTTGGTCAGCCAGGATTGATTCCTGGCCGACAGCATAGGAGATTGGATCCAAGCTTGATGTTGGGTCCGTGTTTGGGCTTGAAACATGGTCAAGGCCCAATGAGAGGATTGAGTCCCCGCCAGAGTCAAGGCTTGGCGTGATGGCAGTTGGCTTTGTGTTCTCAGCCGGATCTGATGTGGGATCCGATCCGTGGCCCGGATTGGATTTCGGCTCTGAGGTCAAGTCTGTGGCGGCTGATGGGCTTTCGATCCGACCTGACATCCAGCCAGAAAGAACGAGCTCACCACGTGAATCTGCAGTGTATTCCAAGCTTTCGAACATGATAACTTGGTATGGGGTGAAATTCTCAATGCAGGCAAGATGGCCAGCTGAGTTGGCACGGGGTTGAAGACGTCACCATAGCCAGCATTGCAGTTGATTTGTAGCTGAGCCATCGATCTTTTTTCAATCACACAATGAAACTCTCAATGAAAACATCAATGTCGGTACTAAAACCGGCATACCTCGGGTAGGGGCTCCAAGCGGTGGATCTCGGATCTATGGATAACACTATACGAAGGAGACAGTATTTATCGATGTTCGGGCCCTCTCGAAGAGGTGATACCCTACGTCATGCTTTGATTTTATTGATAATGGTGTATCGAGTACAAGTTTGATCTACCTCGAGATTGTGAGTTGTGTTCTAACCCTAGAGCTAGATGGTTGTAATTATGACCATGGTCTTTAAGGACCAAACCTCCCAGTTTATATACACTAGCACTGGTGCGCGTCGGTCCTAAACAAATGGTTTTTAATCCCTTTCCACGACGGCATCTGGAACCGTCGCCATGTGAGTGTGGGCGATAGGGGGTCCTTCCAACACGACCCAAAAACCGTCGGGGATATCCCTCTTGGCACACAGTTCGGCAAAATGAGGTCGTGTGCGACCGGCGAGCACTCAAATATGGAAATACGTACAGTAGAGCTAAAAATACAATTATATGGCGAAATTGTTTCCGGTCGCTGGTACATCCCACACAGTCAGTCCCCGCTAAACGTTTCCATTCGTATGCACATCCCACATAGTCGCTCCAAGGAAAACATTTCCGTTCACAGGTACATCACACACAATTTTTCCCGTTAAATCGTTTGCGTTATTGAATGTATCACAAATGGTCCGTAGAAGAAACTGTGTGGCAAAGGCTATCCATCACACACAGTTTTTATGTGGTAAACGTTTGTGCAAGGTGGCCTAATGCAAAAAGTTTTCAAGAGAAATTCGTGTGTGATTGTACTTTGATCCAACACGGTTTATTCCTAGAAACTGTGTGCGTTGCCTGAGGTCATCACCCACGGTATTTTTTCAATAACCGTTTGCAATAGCAAAACACAATTAGCAGGTTAATTTGCCATTAGCAGGCTAATTATCCGATTATTCATAATCCATTTATTAATCTAATTGACATTTCATATTAAACACACAATATATTTCATTTCCATATTAAGGAAGCAGACTTTCATAATTGAAATACATCAGAGTACAACATGATATAGCTTCAGCACTCAGCTACCCCATTACACAATTGCACCAGCAGCAAGTTCCACATGCAACATGTAGAACCTTTCGACATTAGAATCATAGACGGTATATAGACAGATGCATCTCATCTGGAAAACTGCTGAAACGGAAGGCGAATATTGAGCCTTCATTCATGTTGAAGATCTTTGGAACTTTAGGCCAGTGCCTGTGGATGATTGACCGTCCGTCCTTCATCCTCTTCAGGCACACTTCAATATTGAACCGTGGGTGTTGTATGAAAAGCTTCCTCGCCTCCTGACCATAGAGGTGGTTTGAGAGGTAATCATCAGTGAACTGCTTTGGAAAGGCCTGAAAACAAGGATGTGCATAAATATCTTCTCTATATTGGAAATGGGGCAAAGGAATAAAAAAAGGCAAGGTATAATAGTTAGTACCATCTTGTATTGAACTGATGTCTTCTTCATTATGCAGACAAAGATCTTGTTGTTTTTTCTCGGTAATTTCTTTATCCTAACAATCTTTCTGAGTTTCTTGATTTGATTGATATTCATGGACAACTCATTTCCCCATATGCAAAAAGGGTCGAACAGTGGGTCAAAACCTATGACAGCAGGACCTACATGTGCAAGACCAAATTGTTAAAAACCAAAATATTAGAATGGTTCCTGCAATTGCACAATAATGTGCTATTAGACAACGGACCATGCACGTGCTAACCTCGATTGTAAACCTCAGTGCTACCCATTGTTTCCCTGCAGCACATATAAGGTAGTTAGTCATCAGGTTAAGTAAGGGTTCGCATGCTATCAGTAAAATATGTTGATGAAAAATAAGCACATTGCAGATTCATCAGATTAATTGAAGCCACCCGGAAAACCCATTTACCCAAACCAAGCATGATGAAGAACTAAGAAATATAGCACTTGTATATGTTTCTCATGTATTAAGTGCAGCCAAATTGGATTTATTCCTCACATGCACAACAATACAAAATTCTACCCACAACAATTTGACATCGCATTGCAGAATTGAACCAATCAATTAACTAAACACCACAACAAATGAACCAAACATTAACTGAGCACCACATTGCACAATATAACATACTCGTAATAGAAGATCAGAGAGTTAACCAAACAGTTAACTACAGCCAATTGTAGCAATTGTATTTGTTTCTCATGTATTTACTACAGCCAAATTCAATTTATTCCTCACAAGGTATACTATAATAGAATGCACCCACAGTTTTGTAAAGATAAATTCGATTTATTTCTCACATGGAAGACAATACAAAATTGCAGCCTGAAGAACTGAACATCACATTTGCAGAATTGAACCAAATAGTTAACTAAAGACGACAACTAATTAACAAAACAGTTAATCGGGGAGCACCACACTGCATGACATATAGAACATATACACTAGAGCAACAGATTTTGTGAAGGAAAGACAGGAGCAACACACACAACGGGTAAACCGAGCATGCTTAACCGGCATAGCTAGCAATTGGCAAGGTGCTCCTTCATGATCCGGGGGTTGATGACCCACAAGTATAGGGGATTTATCATAGTCCTTTCGATAAGTAAGAGTGCCGAACCCAACGAGGAGCAGAAGGAAATGATAAGCAGTTTTCAGCAAGGTATTCTCTGCAAGTATTGAAATAAGTGGTAACAGAAAGTTTTGTGATAAGATAATTTGTAACAAGCAACAAGTAACAAAAGTAAATAAAGTGCAGCAAGGTGGCCCAATCCTTTTTGTAGCAAAGGACAAGCCTAGACAAACTCTTATATAAGGAAAAGCACTCCCGAGGACACATGGGAATATCGTCAAGCTAGTTTTCATCACATTCATATGATTCACGTTCGGTACTTTGATAATTTGATATGTGGGTGGACCGGTGCTTGGGTGCTGTTCTTACTTGAACAAGCATCCCACTTATGATTAACCTCTATTGCAAGCATCCGCAACTACAACAAAAGTATTAAGGTAAACCTAACCATAGCATGAAACATATGGATCCAAATTAGCCCCTTACGAAGCAACGCATAAACTAGGGTTTAAGCTTCTGTCACTCTAGCAACCCATCATCTACTTATTACTCCCCAATGCCTTCCTCTAGGCCCAAATAATGGTGAAGTGTTATGTAGTCGACGTCACATAACACCACTAGAGGCTAGACAACATACATCTCATCAAAATATCAAACGAATACCAAATACACATGACTACTAATAGCAAGACTTCTCCCATGTCCTCAGGAACAAGCGTAACTACTCACAAAGCATATTCATGTTCATAATCAGAGGGGTATTAATATGCATAAAGGATATGAACATATGATCTTCCACAAAATAAACCAACTAGCATCAACTACAAGGAGTAATCAACACTACTAGCAACCTACTTGTACCAATCCCGGACTTGGAGACAAGAATTGGATACAAGAGATGAACTAGGGTTTTGAGAGGAGATGGTGCTGGTGAAGATGTTGATGGAGATTGCCCTCTCCCGATGAGAGGAGAGTTGGTAATGATGATGGCGATGATTTCCCCCTCCCGGAGGGAAGTGTCCCCAGCAGCACAACTCTGCCGGAGCCCTAGATTGGTTCCACCAAGGTTCCGCCTCGTGGCGGCGGAGTCTCGTCCCGAAATGTTGCTTATGTTTTTTTCCTCGACGAAATACCTCATATAGCAGAAGATGGCCATCGGAGAGCCAACAGGGGGCCCATGAGGTAGGGGCGCGCCCTGGGGGGTAGGGCGCGCCCCCACCCTCGTGGCCAGGTGGGTCCCCCTCTGGTGAACTTCTTCCGCTCAATATTTTTATTATTTCCAAAAATGACTTTCGTGGAGTTTCAGGACTTTTGGAGTTGTGCAGAATATGTCTTTAATATTTGCTCCTTTTCCAGCCCAGAATTCCAGCAGCCGGCATTCTCCCTCCTTATGTAAACCTTGTAAAATAAGAGAGAATAGGCATAAGTATTGTGACATAATGAGTAATAACAACCCATAATGCAATAAATATCGATATAAAAGCATGATGCAAAATGGACGTATCAACTCCCCCAAGCTTAGACCTCGCTTGTCCTCAAGCGAAAGCCGATAACGATAAATATGTCCCCATGTTTAGAGGTAGAGGTGTCGATAAAAATAAAATACGGACATGAAGGCATCATGATTATTCTCATAACAGCAACATATATAGATATTGTCATATGATTACTCATGCTCAAGTAATAATCTGTTCAGAATGCAAAAGTACGAATCATAAACTTTATTGAGAACCAACAAACTATAATCTCAGTCATTGAAGCAATTACAATTTATCATAACATCAGAAAGAGTCTATGTCAGAGCTCAATAGCAAGTCCACATACTCAACTATCATTTAATCTTTCATAATTGCTAACACTCACGCGATACTTGTGTTTACGGAGTTTTAATCGAACACAGAGAAAGATAGGGGCTTGTAGTTTCGCCTCCCAACCTTTTACCTCAAGGGTAATGTCATGTAGTGACCCGACCCGAATGGATCAAGTCTATGTGCTTAGGTGTCATCCCTGGATCGGTATGCTGACACACACAGTACTCGAAGGATTTATAACAGAGGTAAATCACATGTATAAAGTAACGTAAATACTATTACCTCAATCCAAAAGATAGCGGAAGCAACAAGGTTGTGGATTCCCATCAACACCAACGGCAAAGTTGAGTATAGGAAATCGTAACCCTAACGTATCACTTACTCGTCGTCTGAAAAGTCTGCAACATGAAAAGTTGCAGCCCGAAAATGGGTCAGCACATGGAATATGCTGGCAATGTATCACATAGAGAGTAATGGAAGAATAAGCTATACTACATGCATATATGGCTGGTGGAAAGCTCTATGGTTACAGTTTTGCAAAAGGCCAATTTTTCCCTACATCAAAGGAATAAATTTTACTTTAACTATCATGGTGGTTGAAACATCATTGAGAAGGTATAACCCCAACTCAATCCCAATTAAAGTAATTAACAACCCAACAGTATTAATTTAGAGTGATGAGATACATGTGAATACTCAAGTACTAGATACTCAGAATTGTCCATAACCGGGGACACGGCTAACCATGATTAGATTGTACACTCTGCAGAGGTTTGCGCACTTTTCCCCACAAGACTCGAT
>LR880968.1:662633728-662655038 GCA_904067115.1 Aegilops sharonensis | reverse complement strand
GAGCTTGAAGTATATTTTCACGCAGAAAGAGTTGAACCTCAGGCAGAGGAGATGGCTAGAGTTAATCAAGGACTATGACATGAGATTGCATTACCACCCAGGAAAGGCTAATGTTGTAGCAGATGCTTTGAGCCGTAAGAGTTATGTGAATACTCTTATAGCGGGAGGATTACCCCAGGAGTTAGTCGATGACCTCAGAGATCTCCGACTGGAGATAGTTCCGAGAGGATATGTTGCAGCTCTGGAAGTTCAGTCCACTTTGGCCGAAAGAATTCGTGAAGCCCAGAAGTCGGACAAGGAAATTGATGAGATAAAGAAAAGGATGAATGAAGGAAAAGCTAAAGGGTTTCGTAACGATGAATACGGAGCTATATGGTTCGAGGATCGTATTTATGTACCCAATGATCCTGAACTCAGGAAGCTAATTCTTCAGGAGGCTCATGATTCACCGTACTCGATCCACCTCGGTAACACCAAGATGTATCTGGATTTGAAGGAAAGTTTCTGGTGGACGGGTATGAAGAAGGATATTGCCGAGTACGTAGCAGTATGCGATGTTTGCCAACGAGTAAAGGCGGAACATCAGAAGCCAGAGGGGTTACTTCAACCTTTGCCGATTCTCGAGTGGAAATGGGAGAAACTTGGAATGGATTTTATCACAGGATTACCTAGGACCCGTTCAGGTTATGATTCCATCTGGGTAGTGGTTGATCGCTTGACCAAGGTAGCTCATTTCATTCCCGTGAAGACTACCTATACCAGCGCTAAGTTAGCCAAGATATACATGACCAGGATCGTATGTCTGCATGGAGTTCCGAGGAGTATCGTGTCAGATAGAGGAACACAATTTACCTCAAAGTTTTGGAATCAGTTGCATGAAACTTTGGGTACGAGGCTGGAGTTCAGTAGAGCTTTTCATCCGCAGACAGATGGACAGACCGAGAGAGTCAACCAGATCCTGGAGGACATGTTGAGAGCTTGTGCGCTAGACTATGGGTCTAGCTGGGATGATAATTTGCCATACGCGGAGTTCTCGTACAATAACAGTTATCAGACCAGTTTGAAGATGGCCCCTTTCGAAGCTCTATACGGAAGGAGGTGCAGAACACCATTGCTGTGGGATGGTGTTGGAGATCGAAAACTTTACGGTCCCGATCTTATCAGAGATTCCGAAGAGAAAGTCAAGCTGATTCGAGATAGACTCAAGGTAGCTCAGTTGAGGCAGAAGAGTTATGCCGACAGTAAACGCAAGGAAGTAACATACGAAGAGGGAGACCGGTCATATCTTCGTGTGTCCCCACTTCGTGGAATCAAGAGGTTCGGTGTTAAAGGAAAGTTGGCACCCAGGTTCATTGGCCCCTACAAAATCCTCGAACGTCTTGGAGAAGTTGCTTACAAGTTGGAATTGCCGGAAGGATTGTCCGGAGTTCATGATGTCTTCCATGTTTCTCAGCTGAAGAAATGCTATGCCGAGATGGTCGATATTCCGTTGAGAGACACAGTGCCCCTAGAGGCCATACAGCTCGACAGTGATCTGACTTATGAGGAGAAACCCGTCCGAATTCTCGAGACTGCGAACAGAGTCACCCGCAGCAAGATCATCAAGTTTTGCAAGGTGCTGTGGAGTCATCATTCCGAGGAGGAAGCCACCTGGGAGCGAGAAGAAGACCTCCGCCGAGACCACCAGCACCTATTTGCTAGCCAACCCGAATCTCGAGGGCGAGATTCATCTTAAGGTGGGTAGGTTTGTAACATCCCAAATTTCCCATTTGGAATGTTTTACAATTATAGCTAAGCATCTATGCATACTGTTTGAATTGAGTGACATTTGAAGTATTTCAGAGGCTTTTGAGTTTGTTGGAATTTGAATTCAAATTGGCAGTTGAATTTATTTCAAAACAATGCCTGACAAATACTTGAGCAAAAGTATGAGAGGAGTAAACATAACACTCCAAAAATGTCAGAAGAAAAGTTTTGCCAAAAAAAAGTTTGAATTCAAATTTGAATTTTATTTGGGATTTCTAGGAAGTGTTTTTTTTAGTTCGAGTTTTTCTCCTGGAAAAATGTCCGCGTTGTAGGATAAATTCCCCTGAGAATTTTGATATGTCCTATAAAAAAATATTCTCCTATATTTTTATTCCTCCCTCTGTCTAACTCAAAAAAAAACCGGGCGCCAGGCCAGCAAGCCTAGCCACCCGGGCCGCAGCCCACTAGCCAGGCGCCAGCCCACTCGCCCGCGCATGCCGCCAGCCAGCGCCGCTCCTCGGGCACGGTCGTGAGAGAGATCTCACGTAACTCCTCCCTCACGTAACTATATCTCTCTTTCTTTAATCTCTTCCTTTCTTTTTTTTCTCGCTTTCTTTATCTTCTTTTTCTCCTCTGACCGCTGGACCCCACCGCGTTATCTCCTTCCTCGCGAACAACCAGCGCCAGAATCTCGCCAGCCCTCGATGTCCGCGCTCCCAAAACCCTAACCCGAGCTGCCCCTCCTCCACGAAAGCGTGTCCTATAAATACCTACGCATCTCCTCTTCCGAACCCCCCAAAAAGCCTACTCCAACTCCCACCATAGCTCGCGCCCTCGCCGTCCCGATCTCACCCCAGCCACCGCAGTTCACCGCTGTTTTGTTTCACCGGTGCACATCCCCAACCTCTCTAACCTCTGCTATTGATCTAGCCCGACCTCACAAACCTTTTTGACATGTTTTTGTTCATCTTCGTCATCTACAGAGGCCGCCCCCAACCCCGCGTACTCCGCCGGAGCACCGAGCTCCGTCACCTCGTCCTCGTCGTCTCCGCCGTCCCCGACGTCCCCTCGCCTCGACACCCACGGAAAATCGGACGCCCCCGAACTGCCGCATCACCTGGACATCCTCGCCGACGCCGCCAACGACCGGAGCCCTGCCGCCCACCGGCCTCTTCTTCCCTACCACGCCCGTTTCCTCTCCGTAAGCACGAGCGCACCTCCTCTGTTTTTTTTGATCGAATCGTTAAGTTAGATTAGATCGGTTTAGTAGATCATTTTATTTTCATTAGAACGGTTGTAGTTACGGTTTTTATTTGTGGTCTATTACGGTTCAGATCAAACCGGTAGATCGGTTTTGTTCTAAAGAAAAAAAAACGCATGTGTATGTTCCTTCCGCCCGAGCGCTGTTTAGCTAGTTTCGGCCGAGCTTAGAATAGTTACAGATCGCCAACACCCTAGGCCCAGTAGCGTTGTCTATTTTTTTTGTTTTTTTTTCGTATCCATTTTTAGAAAAGAAAAGTTTCAGATTTGTAAAATCTATAACTTTTAGGTTATTTATTGCTTTTAGTTGATTCTTTTTTCCTAGTTTGCAAATTTGTTGTAGTTTCTGTAGAAAATATGTTTAGCCATGTTTAAATTATTAGAAAGTTGTTTTATATTAGTTTTAATCAGATTAGTATTTCTGCTATAAATTGAATTAGGATCATTTTATTTTAGTGATTCTTTTTGTCACTGCCTTGTTTTGACTTTGCCTGGCAGTAGGAATTTATTTGGGTATTTATAGTCTTTACTAAAAATAGTTTTTATGCGAAAACAAGCTTTTCTAGTTTATTTAGCTTGCTGCTGTTTTCTGCTGTTCTAGGTATTTTTAAAATTTTATTTTACCTCTGTTATAATTTATTTTAGATTAGTTTCTGTAGTTTTAGAACGTGAATTTTATTTACAGAAAAGAAAAAGTTTATTTTATTTTCTTGTTAGTTGTTGGCTTGGATTTCTTCGAGTTTTCTTTGGTTTTTGGTTCGATTGTTTTGTGTGTTTTATGTTAGCATGCTCTTATGTTAAGTGATTGTATGTTTGTATGCTTATATGATTATTGTTTGCTTCGATAGAATTTCCGGAGTACGAAGCCTGCTATTACGAGTCGCTAGCTTTCGAAGACCGTCAGCCAGGCAAGTCATTTGATCATGTTTTACAATACCTATGATTTTGTTGCATTAGAATTTTGCCTCCCCATCATGCATGCAGTAGGAGAATTTTAAGTTCTTGAGTAGTATCATGAGGTAGGATGAACCCAATTCCCCTTGTTACCATTGCCCGGGACGATGTAGTTTATTTTGCTATGCTCGTAGACGGGGTTGGTTGAGTGGTTCATAAGGGAGATATGAGAGTAAATATGATGACAACCCCATGACTTCAAGCTCAAGATGGACTTCAAATTCACTACTGGGTGGAGGACGGTTGACGGGCATCCTGGAGAAACCAGCGGATGGCCGGGATGCATGGAGAAGCGCCATGACATCTTGCGGAAAGCTTCACCCAGCCACGAAGAGACGGATGGATACCCCATTGACCGGAAGCTTACCTGTGCAGCCGCAAGCCATTATGGGATCTGGCTTGGTCGACCCTAGGCGTGACTCTGGCCGGACGGTGCTACGAGATGTAGAAGAACGGTAGGATTGGATGGGCACCGGCAGTGGCCCAGAGGAACTCTTCGGAAGACCCTGTTTCATTCGTCCCGTCTTCAAACACCAGGCAGTGCGAAGACTTAAAGGAGGGAACGATTCTTGCGGGTAAAGTGCGCAAACCTATGCAAAGTGAAGATCTAATCGATTAGCCGTGTCCCCGGTTACGGACAATTTGAGCCTCTGGAACTTGGAGTATTTCGGATATCTCAACACCGAACTTAATAAATTAATTGAGGGGGTTATTTAATAATTGGGAATGAGACATTGGTTGGCGGAACCATCTCAATAATTACCAACATTTTGTAGTATTTGCAAACAAGTCCTTGTTGTAGGGAAAACTGGCTTTTTCGCAAAACAATGAAACTTAGAGCCCCACAGCCAAATTGCATATAGTGTTAGTAATTGTTTTATTGTTGGTCTCTCTTCATGACTTGCCGGCATATTCGAAATGCTGACCTACACGGCTGCAATGTCTTATGTTGCAGAGGAGTTTTCCGATCAGGAGTGAGGCGACGATCCACGCTTGGCGATTGCCCTATGGAGTCGGATGGACTCGCTATTCGTCTACGCTTCTGCAGCTTTATTTAGTTTATTTCTCATGGGTTCGCCTTCGGCCGAATTTATTCTATTGTAATAAAGACTCGATATGAGAATCGTGTAATAAATTCAGGTGTGATTGAACTTTGAATCTTTTCATCAATGTACTGTGTGTGCCAGCATGATCTTGGGATGGTACAGCTACACAGAGACTTGACCGATTTCGGGTCGGGTCGCTACATTTTTGGTTCTGTTTAGGAATAAATAATCCATCTATCTTCTATTTAGATGTGGTTTTATGTTTTAATTAGTATTTGTGCCAAGTAGAACCTTTGGGAAGACTTGGGTGAAGTCTTTATGATCATGCTGTAAAAAACAGAAACTTTAGCGCTCACGAGATTAGCTTCAACTTTTTACTGGAGAGTGCTATTTAGTTGATTCTTTTTGCAGATGATTACTAGACAAATTCCTCAGGCCCACCAATTTATTTTAGAATTTTTGGAGTTCCATAAGTATACGTTTGATGCAGATTACTACAGACTGTTCTGTTTTTGACAGATTCTATTTTTCGTGTGTTGTTTGCTTATTTTGAGGAATCTATGGCTAGTAAAACAGTTTATAAACCATAGAGAAGTTGGAATACAGTAGGTTTAACAGCAATATAAATAAAGAATGAGTTCATTACAGTACCATGAAGTGGTTTTTTGTTTTCTTTCGCTAACGGAGCTTACGAGTTTTATGTTGAGTTTTGTGTTGTGAAGTTTTCAAGTTTTAGGTAAAGATTCGATGGACTATGGAATAAGGAGTGGCAAGAGCCTAAGCTTGGGGATGACCAAGGCACCCCAAGGTAATATTCAAGGATAATCAAGAGCCTAAGCTCGGGAATGCCCCCGGTGGCATCCCCTCTTTCGTCTTCGTTCATCGGTAACTTTACTTGGAGCTATATTTTTATTCACCACATGATATGTGTTTTGCTTGGAGAGTCATTTTATTTTCTTTAGCTTTCCTTGCTGTTTGAATAAAATACCAAGATCTGAAATTATTAAATGGGAGAGTCTTCTCATAGTTGCATAATTATTCGTCTACTCATTGATCTTCACTTATATCTCTTGGAGTAGTTTGTCATTTACTCGTGTGCTTCACTTATATTATTTTGAGAGTCTTAAATAGCATGGCAACGTGCTTAATCCTAATATGCTAGGTATTCAAGAATATTAAAAACTTTCTTATGATTGTTTTGAATACAAAGAGAAGTCTGATGCTTGATGATTGTTTTGAGATATGGAGGTAGTGATATTAAAGTTGTGCTAGTTGAGTAGTTGTGAATTTGAGAAATACTTGTGTTGTAGTTTGCAAAGTCCCGTAGCATGCACGTATGGTAAACGTTATGTAACAAATTTGAAACATGAGGTGTTCTTTGATTGTCCTCCTTATGAGCGGTGGTCGGGGACGAGCGATGGTCTTTTCCTACCAATCTATCCCCCTTGGAGCATGTGCGTAGTGCTTTTGTTTTTGATGGCTTGTAGATTTTTGCAATAAGTATGTGAGTTCTTTATGACTAATGTTGAGTCCATGGATTATATGCACTCTCACCCTTCCATCATTGTTAGACTCTTCGGTACCATGCATTGCCCTTTCTCACATTGAAAGTTGGTGCAAACTTCGCCGGTGCATCCAAACCCCATGATATGATACGCTCTTTCACACATAAACCTCCTTATATCCTCCTCAAAACAGCCACCATACCTACCTATTATGGCATTTCCATAGCCATTCTGAGATATATTGCCATGCAACTTTCCACCATTCCGTTCATCATGACACATTCATCATTGTCATATTGCTTAGCATGATCATGTAGTTGACATAGTATTTGTGGCAAAGCCATCGTTCATAATTCTTTCATACATGTCACTCTTGGTTCATTGCATATCCTGGTACACCGCCAGAGGCATTCATATAAAGTCATACTCTATTCTAGTATCGAGTTGTAATCATTGAGTTGTAAACAAATAGAAGTGTGATGATCATCATTTTCTAGAGCATTGTCCCAAGTGAGGTAAAATAAAAAAATTAAAAAAAAGAGAGAAAGGCCATAAGAAAAGAAGAGAAAGGCCATAAAAAAAGAGAAGGCCCAAAAAAATGAGAGAAAAAGAGAGAAGGGACAAAGTTACTATCCTTTGCCACACTTGTGCTTCAAAGTAGCACCATAATCTTCATGATAGAGAGTCTCTTGTTTTGTCACTTTCATATACTAGTGGGAATTTTTCATTATAGAACTTGGCTTGTATATTCCAACAATGGGCCTCCTCAAGTGCCCTAGGTCTTTGTGAGCAAGCAAGTTGGATGCACACCCACTTAGTTTCTTTTGTTGAGCTTTCATACATTTATAGCTCTAGTGCATCAGTTGCATGGCAATCCCGACTCCTTGCATTAACATCAATCGATGGGCATCTCCATATCCCGTTGATTAGCCTCGTTGATGTGAGACCTTCTCTTTTTTTGTCTTCTCCACATAACCCCCATCATCATATTCTATTGCACCCATAGTGCTATGTCCATGGCTCACAATCATGCATTGCGTGAAGGTTTATAAATTTTGAGATTACTAAAGTATGAAACAATTGCTTGGCTTGTCATCAGGGTTGTGCATGATGAGAGCATTCTTGTGTGACGAAAATGGAGCATGACTAAACTATATGATTTTGTAGGGATGAACTTTCTTTGGCCATGTTATTTTGAGAAAACATAATTGCTTAGTTAGTATGCTTGAAGTATTATTATTTTTATGTCAATATGAACTTTTATCTTGAATCTTTCGGATCTGAATATTCATATCACATTTAATAAGAATTACAATGAAACTATGCCAACTAGCATTCCACATCAAAAATTATCTTTTTTATCATTTACCTACTCGAGGACGAGCAGGAATTAAGCTTGGGGATGCTTGATACGTCTCCAATGTATCAATAATTTTTTATTGCTCCATGCTATATTATCTACTGTTTTGGACCATATTGGGCTTTACTTTCCACTTTTATATTATTTTTTGGACTAACCTATTAACCGGAGGCCCAGCCCAGAATTGATGTTTTTGCCTATTTTAGTGTTTCGAAGAAAAGGAAATCAAACGGAGTCGAAACGGAATGAAACCAACTGGAGAAGTTATTTTTGGAAGGAAAGCTACCGGAAAAACTTGGAGTGCACGTCAGGAAAGAGACGAGGAAGCCACGAGGTAGGGCGGCGCGCCCACCCCCCTAGGGCGCGCCCTCCACCCTCGTGGGCCCCTCGTGGCCCCCCTGAAGCACTTCTTCCGCCTATATATATCCATATACCCTAAAAACTTCGGAGAACAGAATAGATCGGGAGTTCCGCCGCCGCAAGCCTCTGTAGCCACCAAATACCAATCGGGACCCTGTTCCGGCACCCTGCCGGAGGGGGGAACCCTCACCGGTGGCCATCTTCATCATCCCGGCGCTCTCCAAGACGAGGATGGAGTAGTTCACCCTCGGGGCTGAGGGTATGTACCAGTAGCTATGTGTTTGATCTCTCTCTCTCTCTCTCTCGTGTTCTTGATTTGGCACGATCTTGATGTATCGCGAGCTTTGCTATTATAGTTGGATCTTATGTTGCTTCTCCCCCTGTACTCTCTTGTAATGGATTGAGTTTTCCCTTTGAAGTTATCTTATCGGATTGAGTCTTTAATGATTTGAGAACACTTGATGTATGTCTTGCCGTGTGTATCTGTGGTGACAATGGGATATCACGTGATTCACATGATGTATGTTTTGGTGATCAACTTGCGGGTTCCGCCCATGAACCTATGCATAGGGGTTGGCACACGTTTTCGTCTTGATTCTCCGGTAGAAACTTTGGGGCACTCTTTGAGGTTCTATGTGTTGGTTGAATAGATAAATCTGAGATTGTGTGATGCATATCATATAATCATACCCACGGATACTTGAGGTGACATTGGAGTATCTAGGTGACATTAGGGTTTTGGTTGATTCGTGTCTTAAGGTGTTATTCTAGTACGAACTCTAGGGCTGTTTGTGACACTTATAGGAATAGCCCAATGGATTGATTGGAAAGAATAACTTTGAGGTGGTTTCGTACCCTACCATAATCTCTTCGGTTGTTCTCCGCTATTAGTGACTTTGGAGTGACTCTTTGTTGCATGTTGAGGGATAGTTATATGATCCAATTATGTTATTATTGTTGAGAGAAATTGCACTAGTGAAAGTATGAACCCTAGGCCTTGTTTCCTATCATTGCAATACCGTTTACGCTCACTTTTATCATTACTTACCTTGCTGTTTTTATATTTTCAGATTACAAAAACCTATATCTACCATCTATATTGTACTTGTATCACCATCTCTTCGACGAACTAGTGCACCTATACAATTTACCATTGTATTGGGTGTGTTGGGGACACAAGAGACTCTTTATATTTGGTTGCAGGGTTGTTTGATAGAGACCATCTTCAACCTACGCCTCCCACGGATTGATAAACCTTAGGTCATCCACTTGAGGGAAATTTGCTACTGTCCTACAAACCTCTGCACTTGGAGGCCCAACAACGTCTACAAGAAGAAGGTTGCGTAGTAGACATCAAACAACAGGAGTGTTGTGTGAATTTTTGTGATTTTTCAAGGTTCATTTGGACATTTTTATGCATTAAGTGAGTTTGCAATGCATTTATGTGCATAATTCAAATTTGAACTACATGCACATGCTCCAGTGCATATAAATTGGTTGAAAAATCAAATATGTGTCCTTGGGTGCATGCTTAGGTCCCATGCAAGAAATGGGAATGAATTTCAAACACCGGGGCACCGTTGATTGCCGGCAAAACATTTTGATGCCTAGTTTTAAAATTCTAGTAAATCCAAAACTCGTCTGAAATTCATGAAACTTGGCATGCTATCATGGAGCGGCATCAACATGCGGTGGTACAAATTTTGTCCCATTTGGGGCACGTTTGGGTATATGCTTCTCACAAACCGGGGCTTCTCACAACAAGCATGATGGTTTTCGGTAGGGAACGTCCCACCTTTGGGGACGAAAGGATATACATTGCCTCTTATTGCTTTCAATTTTTTTCTCGTGTCAACATTGAACAACAGGAGTGTTGTGTGAATTTTTGTAATTTTTCGGGGTTCATTTGGACATTTTCATGCATTAACTGAGTTCTCAATGCATTTATGTGCATAATTCAAATTTGAACTACATGCACATGCTCGAGAGCATATAAATTGGTTGAAAAATCAAATATGTGTCCTTGGGTGCATGCTTAGCTCCCATGCAAGAAATGGGAATGAATTTCAAACACCGGGGCACCGTTGATTGACGGCAAAACATTGAGATGCCTGGTTTTTAAATTCTAGTAAGTCCAAAACTCGTCTGAAATTCATGAAACTTGGCATGCTATCATGGAGCGGCATAAACATGTCGTGGTACAAATTTTGTCCCATTTGGGGCAGGTTTCGGTATATGCTTCTCACAAACCGGAGCTTCTCACAACAAGCATGATGGTTTTCGGTAGGGAACGTCCCACCTTTGGGGACGAAACGATATCCATTATCTCTTATTGCTTTCAATTTTTTTCTTGTGTCAACATAGAACAACAGGAGTGTTGTGTGAATTTTTGTGATTGTTCGGGGTTCGTTTGGACATTTTCATGTATTAGCTGAGTTTACAATGCATTTATGTGCATAATTCAAATTTGAACTGAATGCACATCCTCCAGTGCATATAAATTGGTTGAAAAGTCAAATATGTGTCCTTGGGTGCATGCTTAGGTCCCATGCAAGAAATGGAGTGAATTTCAAAAACCGTGGCACCGTTGATTGCCGGCAAAACATTGAGATGCCTGGTTTTTAAATTCTAGTAAATCCAAAACTCGTCTGAAATTCATAAAACTTGGCATGCTATCATGGATCGGCATCAACATGCCGTGGTACAAATTTTGTCCCATTTGGGGCAGGTTTGGGTATATGCTTCTTACAAACCGGAGCTTCTCACAACAAGCATGATGGTTTTCTGTAGGGAACGTCCCACCTTTGGGGACGAAACGATGTCCATTGCCTCTTATTGCTTTACAATTTTTTTTCTCGTGTCAACATAGGACATCGTGAGCGTTGTGTGAATTTTTGTGATTTTTCGGGCTTCGTTTGGACATTTTTATGCATTAACTGAGTTTTCAATGCATTTATGTGCATAATTCATATTTGAACTACATGCACATGCTCCAGTGCATATAAATTGGTTGAAAAATCAAATATGTGTCCTTGGGTGCATGCTTAGGTCCCATGCAAGAAATGGGAATAAATTTCAAACACCGGGGCACCTTTGATTGCCGGCAAAACATTGAGATGCCTAGTTTTGGCATGCTATCATTGAGCGGCATCAACATGCCATGGTACAAATTTTGTCCCATTTGGGGCATGTTTGGGTATATGCTTGTCACAAACCGGAGCTTCTCACAACAAGCATGATGGTTTTCGGTAGGAAACGTCCCTCCTTTGGGGACGAAACGATATCCATTGCCTCTTATTGCTTTCAAAATTTTTTCTCGTGTCAACATAGAACAACGTGAGTGTNTGTCCTTGGGTGCATGCTTAGGTCCCATGCAAGAAATGGGAATAAATTTCAAACACCGGGGCACCTTTGATTGCCGGCAAAACATTGAGATGCCTAGTTTTGGCATGCTATCATTGAGCGGCATCAACATGCCATGGTACAAATTTTGTCCCATTTGGGGCATGTTTGGGTATATGCTTGTCACAAACCGGAGCTTCTCACAACAAGCATGATGGTTTTCGGTAGGAAACGTCCCTCCTTTGGGGACGAAACGATATCCATTGCCTCTTATTGCTTTCAAAATTTTTTCTCGTGTCAACATAGAACAACGTGAGTGTTGTGTGAATTTTTGTGATTTTTCGGGGTTCATTTGGACATTTTTATGCATTAACTGAGTTTTCAATGCATTTATGTGCATAATTCAAATTTGAACTACATGCACATGCTCCAGTGCATATAATTTGGCTGAAAAATCAAATATGTGTCCTTGGGCGCATGCTTAGGTCCCATGCAATAAATGGGAATGAATTTCAAACACTGGGGCACCGTTGATTACCGGCAAAATATTGAGATGCCTGGTTTTTAAATTCTAGTAAATCCAAAACTCGTCTGAAATTCTTGAAACTTGGCATGCTATCATGGAGCGGCATCAACATGCCATGGTACAGATTTTGTCCCATTTGGGGCAGGTTTGGGTATATGCTTCTCACAAACCGGAGCTTCTCACAACAAGCATGATGGTTTTCGGTAACGTCCCACCAGTGGGGACGAAATGATATCCATTGCCTCTTATTGCTTTCAATTTTTTTTCTCATGTCAACATATAACAACAGGAGTGTTGTGTGAATTTTTTTAATTTTCCGGGGTTCGTTTGGACATTTTTATGCAATAACTGAGTTTTCAATGCATTTATGTGCATAATTCGAATTTGAACTACATGCACATGCTCCAGAGCATATAAATTGATTGAAAAATCAAATATGTGTCCTTGGGTGCATGCTTAGGTCCCATGCAAGAAATGGGAATGAATTTCAAACATCCGGGCACTGTTGATTGCCGGCAAAACATTGATATGCCTGGTTTTAAATTTATAGTAAATCCAAAACTCGTCTGAAATTCTTGAAACTTGGCATGCTATCATGGAGCGGCATCAACATGCCGTGGTACAAATTTTATCCCATTTGGGGCAGGTTTGGGTATATGCTTCTCAGAAACCGGAGCTTCTCACAACAAGCATGATGGTTTTTGGTAGGGAACTTCCCACCTTTGGAGACGAAATGATATCCATTGCCTCTTATTGCTTTCAATTTTTTTCTCGTGTCAACATAGAACAACAGGAGTGTTGTGTGAATTTTTGTGATTTTTCGGGGTTCGTTTGGACATTTTTATGCATTAACTGAGTTTTCAATGCATTTAAGTGCATAATTCAAATTTGAACTACATGCACATGCTCCAGTGCATATAAATTGGTTGAAAAATCAAATATGTGTCCTTGGGTGCATGCTTAGGTCCCATGCAAGAAATTGGAATGAATTTGAAACACCAGGGCGCCGTTGATTTCCGGCAAAACATTGAGATGTCTGGTTTTTAAATTCTAGTAAATCCAAAACTCGTCTGAAATTCATGAAACTTGGCATGCTATGATGGAGTGGCATCAACATGTCATGGTACAAATTTTGTACCATTTGGGGCAGGTTTGGGTATATGCTTCTCACAAACCAGAGCTTCTCACAACAAGCATGATGGTTTTCGGTAGGGAACGTCCCACCTTTGGGGACGAAACGATATCCATTGCCTCTTATTGCTTTCAATTTTTTTTCTCGTGTCAACATAGAACAACAGGAGTGTTGTGTGAATTTTTGTGATTTTTCAGGTTCGTTTGGACATTTTTATGCATTAACTGAGTTTTCAATGCATTTATGTGCATCAGTCAAATTTGAACTACATGCACATGCTCAAGTGCATTTAAATTGGTTGAAAAGTCAAATATGTGTCCTTGGCTGCATTGTTAGGTCCCATGCAAGAAATGGGAATGAATTTCAAACACCGGGGCACCGTTGATTGCCGGCAAAACATTGAGATGCCTGGTTTTTAAATTATAGTAAATCCAAAACTCGTCTGAAATTCATGAAACTTGGCATGCAATCATGGAGCGGCATCAACATGCCGTTGTACAAATTTTGTCCCATTTGGGGCAGGTTTGGGTATATGCTTCTCACAAACCGGAGCTTCTCACAACAAGCATGATGGTTTTCGGTAGGGAACGTCCCACCTTTGGGGACGAAACGATATCCATTGCCTCTTATTGCTTTCAAAAATATTTCTCGTGTCAACATAGAACAGCAGGAGTGTTGTGTGAAATTTTGTCATTTTTTGGGGTTCGTTTGGACATTTGTATGCATTTACTGAGTTTTCAATGCATTGATGTGCATAATTCAAATTTGAACTACATGCACATGCTCCAGTGCATATAAATTGGTTGAAAAATCATATGTGTGTCCTTGGGTGCATGCTTAGGTCCCATGCAAGAAATGGGAATGAATTTCAAACACCGGGGCACCGTTGATTGCCGGCAAAACATTGAGATGCCTGGTTTTTAAATTCTAGTAAATCCAAAACTCGTCAGAAATTCATGAAACTTGGCACGCTATCATGAAGCGGCATCAACATGTCGTGGTACAAATTTTGTCCCATTTGGGGCAGGTTTGCGTATATGCTTCTCAGAAATCGGAGCTTCTCACAACAAGCATGATGGTTTTTGATAGGGAACTTCCCACCTTTGGGGACGAAATCCATTGCCTCTTATTGCTTTCATTTTTTTCTCGTGTCAACATAGAACAACAGGAGTGTTGTGTGAATTTTTGTGATTTTTTGGGGTTCGTTTGGACATTTTTATGCATTAACTAAGTTTTCAATGCATTTAAGTGCATAATTCAAATTTGAACTACATGCACATGTTCCAGTGCGTATAAATTGGTTGAAAAATCACATATATGTGTCCTTGGGTGCATGCTTAGGTCCCATGCAAGAAATGGGAATGAATTTCAAACACCGGGAAACCGTTGATTGTCGGCAAAACATTGAGATGCCTGGTTTTTAAATTCTAGTAAATCCAAAACTCATCTGAAATTCATGAAACTTGGCATGCTATCATGGAGTGGCATCAACATGCCGTGGTACAAATTTTGTACCATTTGGGGCAGGTTTGGGTATATGCTTCTCACAAACCGGAGCTTCTCACAACAAGCATGATGGTTTTCGGTAGGGGACGTCCCACCTTTGGGGACAAAACGATATCCATTGCCTCTTATTGATTTCAAAAAAAATTCACGTGTCAACATAGAACAGCAGGAGTGTTGTGTGAATTTTTGTGATTTTTCAGGGTTCATTTGGACATTTTTATGCATTAACTGAGTTTTCAATGCATTTATGTGCATAATTCAAATTTGAACTACATGCACATGCTCCAGTGCATATAAATTGGTTGAAAAGTCAAATATGTGTCCTCGGGTGCATTCTTAGGTCCCATGCAAGAAATGGGAATGAATTTTAAACACTGGGGCACCGTTGATTGCCGGCAAAACATTGAGATGCCTGGTTTTTTAATTCTATTAAGTACAAAACTCGTCTGAAATTCATGAAACTTGGCATGCTATCATGGAGCGGCATCAACATGCTGTGGTACAAATTTTGTCCCATTTGGGGCAGGTTTGGGTATATGCTTCTCACAAACCGGAGCTTCTTACAACAAGCATTATGGTTTTCGGTAGGGAACGTCCCACCTTTGGGGACGAAACAATATCCATTGCCTCTTATTGCTTACAATTTTTTTTTCTCGTGTCAACATAGAACAACAAGAGTGTTGTGTGAATTATTGTGATTTTTCGGGTTTCGTTTGGACATTTTATGCATTAACTAAGTTTTCAATGCATTTATGTGCATAATTCAAATTTGAACTAATTGCACATGCTCCAGTGCATATAAATTGGTTGAAAAATCAAATATGTGTCCTTGGGTGCATGCTTAGGTCCCATGCAAGAAATAGGAATGAATTTCAAACACCGGGGCACCGTTGATTGCTGGCAAAACATTGAGATGCGTGGTTTTTAAATTCTAGTAAATCCAAAACTCGTCTGAAACTTGGCATGCTATCATGGAGCGGCATCAACATGCCTTGGTACAAATTTTGTCCTATTTGGGGCATGTTTGGGTATATACTTCTCACAAAACGGAGCTTCTCACAACAAGCATGATGGTTTTCGGTAGGGAACGTCCCACCTTTGGGGACGAAACGATATCCATTGCCTCTTATTGCTTTATTTTTTCTCTCGTGTCAACATTGAACAACAGGAGTGTTGTGTGAATTTTGTGATTTTTCAGGGTTCTTTTGGACATTTTTATGCATTAACTGAGTTTTCAATGCATTTATGTGCACAATTCAAATTTTAACTACATGCACATGCTCCAGTGCATATAAATTGGTTGAAAAATCAAATATGTGTCCTTGGGTGCATGCTTAGGTCCCATGCAAGAAATGGGAATGAATTTCAAACACCGGGGCACCATTGATTGCCTGCAAAACATTGAGATGACTGGTTTTTAAATTCTAGTAAATCCAAAATTCTATTAACCATTCACATGACGCCACGTGTCTTGGTTTTAATGGCTGTAGGAGGTGCCGTGCGGACAGCTGCTTGACCATGACTGAACGGGAGGCGTGCGAGCACCGTCCGGTGCGCAGGCTGACCAAGAGGTGTGCAAGCTGTCCTTGGGTGCGCAGGCTCACCGGGAAGCGTGCGAGCTGTACGCTGCGCAGGCTCACTGGGAAGCGAGCCCTTTGACTTCCATGGCCGCCCGCATTGCTCGCATCCTCTCCATTAATGGCGCCCAAGCCGCAGTCTAATTTGCTTTTTTAATGTAAAACACTCATGGCAAACGTTTTAGTTAGAACACCCGTATGCAAACCGACAACTTCCCGAGGAAGCCAAGAGAAAATGTGCCAAGCAGGATTTCTGCAGCCCTTGATCGCAAACATTTTAGATAGAACACCCGTATGCAAAGTGAGAGCAGCGTAGGATTTGTGCATTCCTTCAACGCAAACGGTTGTTTTGTATTACCCGTGTGCAACCACGTACAAAAAAATATGTAAGATTTGTCAATCCTTGTAACACTGCAATTTGTCAAAATATGAAGCTAAAATCACTAGAAGTATCTATTTTTTGCAACTAAAATTCAGTAATTAAGCATAGATTTCATTCATAGATTAAGCAGTCGTTCTTAATTTATACAAACAGTTCAAATCGACAGCTAAACCAACCAAACTTTTCCCCAATTGTTGCCAACCACATACTGAATTAGCTAGTTCAACTATATATACTAGCTAATTTTAAGTACATTGTACAGTTCCACCACATATATAGTCAGATGAACTAAACAAAATAGCCCCTAAATACTACTAATGCGGAGGGGCTTTGTACTACTTCCGGCTGCCTCTCCTCTGCCGAGCACGCTCAGTAAGAGGTGGAGGAGGAGGAGCCTACCGATGAGCTGGGCAACCGCAATGCGGTGCTTGCCGCTAATGCAGCTTCAGCGACGCTCACCTCGAACGCCCTCTGCCGCTCTAGACGACCCCTCTTAAAGCTTACATTTTGAAGAAATGCACTCTCATGCTTCACTTAAATCTATTTGAGAGTTGATCAACTTTGAAGAAACATTTGTACTCTCGTACTTCACTTAAATCTTTTTGAGAGTTGATAATAGCAATGGTAATTTGCACGATATATGAATTTGGTCCCAAAGTGATGAATATTCAAGAGGGATATGATAAAAACTTTCATGAAAAGAACATTGGATATGATAAGTTTGATTCCTTGCAATAGTTTTGCGATATGGAGATAATAATATGGGAGTCATATTAGTGAGTAATTGTGGTTTAGTAAGAATATATGTGTTAAGGTTTGTGATTCCCTATGCAAGCACGAAAGTCAATAGTTATGCAACGAAGTTACATCCTACTTGTGGTGCATTATTCAGTGTCAGTTATGTGTAACACATGTTTATGACCGTTTTCCTTTTTTGGTTGGTCGCTTCTCAATCTATTTGCTAGCCTTCATTTGTACTAAGAGGGAATGCTACTTGTGCATTCAATTCCTTAAAACCAAAGTTGTGCCAAATGAGTCCACCATACCTACCTATATGCGGTATTTCCATGTCGTTCCAAGTAATTCTGCATGTGCCAACACTAATATCCAAAATAAATTTGTGTTTTGTGTGCCCGTACCGCTCATGAAGCGGTAGGAGTGGCTAATATTTACCATGCTAGGTATTTTATTCTCAGATGAGTGTTTATTCACTTGTCATTGCACGAGAGTGTGGAAGGTAATAGGGATGCCCAGTCCCGAAATGAAAATAATAATAATATCATGATAATAAATTCATTGGAAAGTGTTGGTAAGGAAGGCACCCGCGGATATAACTAGCTATGGATTGTGTAAGAATGGTGGGAAGTAAATAAACTTTATTTTCTGTAGGGGAACCACCTATAATTTGTCTAGCATGGAAGATATTGGGAATTCCCGGTCGTTTTCGTTGACAGGAAAATCATGCATCTCAAAATAATTTTACTCTCAATTTAAGCTATGAGCTCTCGCACCTCTACAAATCTTTGCTTCCCTCTGCGAAGGGCCTATCTATTTACTTTTATGCAATTTTTTTTATTTTGAGTCTCCATCTTCTCTTATAAAGCGCCAACTAGGGAACATTATTGTCATACTTGTGCATTGGATGTAGCTAATATTTGAGTATGTTTCATGAATGGACCAATGATTGAGCATAATGGGCTAGGGATAACTTTCTTTAGCGTTGATATTCCGAAAGACATGGTTGCTTGCTAGTATGCTTGAGTATTGATGTTTCCATGTCAAATTATAGACTATTTCTTTGAATCATTCAAGTCCAAATGTCCATGCTACAAAGAAAAGAAATATATGATGAATATGATAGGTAGCATTCCACATCAAAAATTATGTTTTTATCATTTACCTACTCGAGGACGAGCAGGAATTAAGCTCGGGGATGCTTGATACGTCTCCAATGTATCTATAATTTTTTATTGTTCCATGCTATTGTAGTATCAATCTTGGATGTTTTATATACATTTACATGCAACTTTATATCATTTTTTGGGACTAACTTATTAACTTAGTGCCCAGTGTCAGTTGCTATTTTCTGATTGTTTTTGACTTTGCACGATATCAGTACCAAACGAAGTCAAAATGCCGCGAAACTTTTTGGAGATTTTTTTCTGGCAATAAGAGACCCTGGAAGCTTCGGGAGGAGACGAGAAGATGGAGCTGAAGGAAATATGCCCTAGAGGAAATAATAAAGTTATTATTTATTTCCTCATATCATGATAAATGTTTATTATTCATGCTAGAATTGTATTAACTGGAAACATAATACATGTGTGAATACATAGACAAACATAGTGTCACTAGTATGCCTCTACGTGACTAGCTCGTTGATCAAAGATGGTTGAGTTTCCTAGCCATAGACATGATTTGTCATTTGATTAACGGGATCACATCATTAGGAGAATGATGTGATTGACTTGACCCATTCCGTTAGCTTAGCACTTGATCGTTTAGTATGTTGCTATTGCTTTCTTCATGACTTATACATGTTCCTATGACTATGAGATTATGCAACTCCCATTTACCGGAGGAACACTTTGTGTGCTACCAAATGTCACAACAGGTGTCTCCAAAGGTACTTGTTGAGTTGACGTATTTCGAGATTAGGATTTGTCACTCCGATTGTCGGAGAGGTATCTCTGGGCCCTCTCGGTAATGCACATCACTATAAGCCTTGCAAGAAATGTGACTAATGAGTTAGTTGCGGGATGATACATTACGTAACGAGTAAAGCGACTTGCTGGTAACGAGATTGAACTAGGTATTGAGACACCGACGATCGAATCGCGGGCAAGTAACATACCGATGACAAAGGGAACAATGTATGTTGTTATGCGGTTTGACCGATAAAGATCTTCGTAGAATATGTGGGAGCCAATATGAGCATCCAGGTTCCGCTATTGGTTATTGACCGGAGACGTGTCTCGGTCATGTCTACATAGTTCTCGAACCCGTAGGGTCCGCACGCTTAAAGTTTGGTGACGATCGGTATTATGAGTTTTTGTGTACCGAAGGTAGTTCGGAGTCCCGAATATGATCACGGACATGACTGTAGCGACCAGACCCGGATGGATCAAGTCTCTGTGCTCAGTGTCATCCTTGGATCAGTAATGCTGACACCACACAGTACTTCGAAGGATTTATAGCAGAGTAGCAATCACACACTTATTACATCGTTGTCCACAAGGGAACTTAACACAATAATATGGCTTAAGGCCATCTAATAATAACAGCGGAAGGCTTGGAAGATAAGCGAGTCCATCAACTCCATCGGCATCACTGAGTATAGAACCACGACCTATCACCTTACTCGTCGTCTGAAAAGTCTGCAACGTGAAAGTTGCAGCCCGAAAACGGGTCAGCACATGGAATATGCTGGCAATGTAACACATAAGAGCAATGAAGGAACAAGCCTATACTACATGCATATTTGGCTGGTGGTAAGGCTCTACGGTTACATTTGCATAAAGCTAATTTTTCCCTACACCAAAGGAATAATTTTATTTAACTATCATGGTGGTTGTTAAACATTGAGAATGGTTGACAGCATCCTCAATCCCAATTAAAAAGTACTCATCAAAACCCAATACATTTATTAGAAGTAACATGTTGAGATTCACATGATATTCAATTACCGGATACTCAAAACGTCCATAACCGGGGACACGACTAATCATGATTAGTTTATACACTCTACAGAGGTTTGCGCACTTTTCCCCACAAGACTCGATCGCCTCCGCTTGGTTCTCGCACTGCATGGTGTTTGAGAAACGGATGACCGAGACATAGTCTTTCAGAAGCGCTAGCACCTTACATGTGGGTAGACCGTACCAACCTACATCCCCTACATCAGCTAGCCTACCCGTAAGAGTTCGCACAACTTAGTCAACTACGCCAGAGCCCATAATTGGCTTGTGGCTGCACACGGAAGTTTCCAGTTTGAATAATCTTATGATCCCTTAGAGCCTGGGTGGCGGTCCGAAGAAATACAGGCAAATCCTGATGGAAACCAGGTGCCTTAATCCACCCAGATGTGTGTTTAGGTTGCCACCTTAGATAAACCATTAATTAACAATCTCACATCTGTCATGGATATTCACTAACCCAATCCACGTCTACTAGCATAGCATGGCATAATAAGCAAACGTAGAAGTAACTCCCAAGGTTTCATAAGTAAAACAGGTAATAGGTACTACCTCAATCTACTTCCCATCCCACAATTTAATTTGATCCTAAACATGCAGGTGTTTGAGGGTTTGATCTAATGCAATAAAACTGGGTAGTAGAAAAGGTATGATCAAGTGTTACTTGCCTTGCTGATGATCCGCGAGATCTAGAGATTCGAAGTAACAAGCGGCGCACTCCGGGTGATCTAACGCAGACAAACAACAAGCATACAATAAGTACTCATCTAATGCACAGGGAAATCTCGAATAAAAGATCTAACCAGATAGTTCATCTTAAGAACCCTGGTTGCAAAAGAATCGAATCAAATAAAGCATCGAAAGTTGAAACTCGAGAGAGAACGACTCGGTTTAGCAATCTGAAACTAGGTCAAAATTT
>LR880968.1:662593721-662617614 GCA_904067115.1 Aegilops sharonensis | reverse complement strand
CAAATTGCAACTTGTAGAGCTAACATGCCACCTAGGAACAAGATAATTTACAATATCAATTCTAGGTGACAATATCTCAAATGTACACATTTTCTAGGCTTGTAATATGCACTTAGCATATTACTCCCCCATAATGTGATACCAATAAGAACTTAACAAGAGGCAATAAGAGGATCCAACACGAGATAATCAATGGAATTTTTAGAATTTGAATTTCTCATGAGAGATATACCACCTAGCGACTAGATAATCTTGTAATATCAATACTAGATGGTATTCCTCATGCACACACATTTATAGGATTGTGAGGTGCACAAAGCACATCACTCCCCCAAAATGGGATGTTCCATTGATCTCTCACACGAGCCAACTAGGATACAAACAGGAAGCAAAAAGGCTCAACGCACGACGCACACGTACATGATGTGCAAACCAACACACACATACTTGATTGCTCAAGATAAGCAAGTTGGAAGCGCAACATATACAAACACATACAAGGAACAAAACTAAAACATGCAAGGGGGCAAGTAACTTTCAAGGTAAACAATTTAAGTACAAGTTACCGCAAGGAGACACATTGGATATAAGATATAAACTTGATGATTCAATTGACTTGAGTTGAGACAATCAGAGTGATGAAGTCCCCTTAATTCTTCATAAAGTATCCAAGTCTCCAAAGCCCTCCAACAACACCTATTGATCAAGTTTGAGCTAGTTGGTCCCCAACCAAGTTGGGTCCTAAGAGGTTAGTCACAATAGGCTTGGCTACCCAAATGGTTCTTTGCTTCAAACCACTTTGAGTACCAACAAACTTGGCAACCACATTGCCAACCTTATCCTTCCCAAGAGAATAGACATCATCAATAATAATTGGGTTGGATAAGTTACCACTAGTGCATGAAGAAGCGAGGTGACCTTTCTCCCGGCATAGGTAGCAATGACTACTCTTCACTTTCTTCTCACTTGATTTCTCAACTTGAGAAGCATTAACTTGAGTCTTCTTGGGAAGAGGCCTTTCTTCAACTTGAGGTTGACCATGTGATTGAACTTGTGCCCTCTTCCCTTCTTGCTTGACACTAATGGCCTTCTTCTTCAATGGGCAAGATCTAACATGATGCCCTTCTTCTTTGCACTTGAAGCAAACAATCTTGGCCGAATTCTTGACTTGTTCTTGGCCCTTCCTTTTGTTCATCTTGGACTTCTTCTTCTTATTGGAGTTGAATCCAAGTCCACCTTTGTCATTGGGGGATTTTTGCACACTCAAGATATTGTTGAGTGTGGATTTCCCTTCATGACACTTTTCCAAGTCTTTCTTCAAAGAAGTGACTTGGGCCTTGAGCTCTTTGATTTCCTCTACACGGTTAGTCTCAACACAAGTACTAGAGGAAGTATAAGCTTCATCGTTAGAGTAACAAGGCAAGGAAAGCAATTCATCACAAGATGTACCAACATTGTGAGTAGATGAATTACAAGGACTAGCACATGGCAATATACTATTTTGACTAGAAGTAGTGCTAGTACCCACATGAGGCTCACTAGATGTTACCTTAGCAATCATGGCCTCATGAGCTATCTTTAGCACACTATGGGATACTAGAAGATCATCATGAGAGCTTGAGAGCTTTTCATGACTTTCTTCCAATTTACCATAATTGCTAGATAGCACCTCAAGTTGAGCCCATAGCTCAACATTCTCCTTCAAAATGGATGCTTCACAAGTAATAGAATTAGTAGCACAAGCATCATCATTAACAACAAGAGGAGAAGGCAACTTGGCAAGCTCTTTTAAATAAGAAGCTTCAAGTTGGGCATGAGACTCGGTGAGTTTGATGAGCTCACCCTTGATGACCCTTGAGCCATTTTCGAGGTGCTCAAAATCCTCAAAGAGTCTAGCATGAGAAACTTCAAGCTTAGAATTTTTAGTTTTGAAATCGTTGGCCACCTTAAGAGCTCTATCATGAGATTCCCTCACTCTAGATAATTCTAGAGCAAAAGTCTCCTCAAGAGATTCGGAGGTGGTTTGTTCATGTTCAAGAGCTTGAGATAGCTCCGCGATCTCATCTGCGTAATCACGCCCATGAGCTTCCATTTTCTCAATGGTGGCCTCATGCTCCTCTAGATGAGATTCCAACTCCTCAATGTATTTCTTGCCATCAATGGCAATGGACATTATTTCCATGAAGTTGGAACGAGCAATTTTATTTTTATGAAGAGCTTTAAAAATCATTTCCCCCTTAGTTTTTAAGGAGGCAACATTATCATTCTCTTCATCCTTATCCTCATCATCATTAGTATCAACATCATCATCAAGAGACATATTGGAGTACAAAGTAGGAGATACCTTTGACGCCTTAGCCATGAGGCAAAAAGCAATAGATGATGGTGTAGGATCCCTTGAGGCACCATTAAACACCACATCTTGTTCCATGGAGTGTTGGGTTTCCTCTACATTGTTAGCACAACAATTCGAGGAAATAGATGCATTTTTATCATGGCAACAAGACATAGCAAGCATATCATCATGAGATTTAGTCAAGCAATTTCTACATGATATGCAAGGACTATCAACACACGCATGTGAAACATTTGGAGTGCTCAAAGTGTTAAAGCCTAAAGAAGGAGCATTGCAATAATATAGTGATGAAGGATCATCCACAATAAGCATACTACCATCATTGCAATGACCAACACTACTCACCATATCATTACCTTGTGGCAGACCACATGTAGGTGAAGTAGAAGAAGTTGAGAAGACTATATGACCGGAGGTGGAGGGAGAACAATCATCCCCACAAATCTTGGCTACACCATATTTATCTTTAAGCTTCGTCCACAACTCATGAGCATCTCGGAACGACATGAGTTGAAATATAACTACATTGCTCAAAGCATCAAAAAGCACATTAGAAGCTTGAGCATTGAGATAAGAGTTTTTATCATCCTCTAAAGATAATCTTTGGGGATCCTTTGGAGGAGAAAAACCCATATCTACAATTCGCTCTAAATTTGGGTCCATGACCCTAAGGAGATTAAGCATGCGAATTACCCAAACATCAAAATTTGTGCCATCGAAACTAAGAGTGTCAGAGAAACCTAATCCTCTAGTCGACATCTTAACTCTCTAGGCAGTAAAGCCTAAAAAAGAGAGACGAGGCTCTGATACCAATTGAAAGATCGAGGATGTCGCCTAGAAGGGGGGGGTGAATAGGCGTTTTAAAATAATTACGGTTTAGGCTTGAACAAATGCGGAATAAACCTAGCGGTTAATTTGTCAAGCACAAAACCTAAAACAACTAGGCTCACCTATGTGCACCAACAACTTATGCTAAGCAATATAAGCAACTATGTGATAGCAAGATATATGACAAAGAACAATATGGCTATCACAAAATAAGTGCATAAGTAAAGGGGCTCGGGTAAGAGATAACCGAGGCACGCAGAGACGACGATGTATCCCGAAGTTCACACCCTTGCGAATGCTAATCTCCATTTTGAGCGGTGTGGAGGCACAATGCTCCCCAAGAAGCCACTAGGGCCACCGTAATCTCCTCACGCCCTCGCACAATGCAAGATGCCGTGAATCCACTAAGGGACCCTTGAGGGCGGTCACCGAACCCGTACAAATGGCGACCCTTGGGGGCGGTCACCGAACTCGTACACTTTGGCAACCCTTGGGGGCGGTCACCGGTACCCGTCAAATTGCTCGGGGCGATCTCCACAACCTAATTGGAGACCCCGACGCTTGCCCGGAGCTTTACACCACAATGATTGAGCTCCGAACACCACCAACCGACTAGGACGCCCAAGCACCCAAGAGGAACAAGCTCAAGGGCACCAAGCACCCAAGAGTAATAAGCTTCTCAACTTGTAACTTCCACGTATCACCATGGAGAACTCAAACCGATGCACAAATGCAATGGCAAGGGCACACAGAGTACCCAAGTCGTTCTCTCTCAAATCCCACCAAAGCAACTAATGCTAGGGAGGAAAGTAAGAGGAAGAACAAGAAGGAGAACACAAAGAACTCCAAGATCTAGATCCAAGGGGTTCCCCTCACATAGAGGAGAAAGTGATTGGTGGAAGTGTGGATCTAGATCTCCTCTCTCTTTTCCCTCAAAAAATAGCAAGAATCCATGGAGGGATTGAGAGTTAGCAAGCTCAAAGAAGGTCAACAATGGGGGCAAAAACGAGCTCAAGAGATAGGGAACCATTGGGGAAGAAGACCCCCTTAAATAGATCCCCAAGAATCTGCCCGTTATGTGCAGAAAACTGTAGGACCGGTACAACCTCTCTACGGGGCGGTACAACCTCTCTATGTAAAACATGCAATATCAAAACAGCCACAACTTTCGCATACGAGCTCCGAATTCGATGAAACCAAGTTTGTTGGAAAGCTAGCAACAAGGGCTAACACAATCTTGATAGAAATATCAATAAGAAGCAAAATAGAAAAGGCCCATAATAAAATGGTGAGAACCCTTCCTAGGAAAAGACCGGTAAAACCTCCAACACCGAAAACATCATAGAAGACGCATGCGAACTCCATTTTCGATGAACTCAAGCTTGTCATCAAGATGACCATAAGCTCTAAGACTCACAAAGAGAACCAAACAAGAACAAGGAAACATGATGCAAGGATGCAATGGTTTGAGCTCTCTACTAACGATACGATCAAGCTACCAACTTGAGAGCCCCCCTTGATAGTACGGCAAACGATCCTATAACCCGGTCTCCCAACTACCACCACAAGACCGGTAAAATAGAAAACCTATCAAGGGAAAACCTTTGCCTTGCACATGGTCCACTTGAGCTAGATGAAGACAATCTTGACTCCCTCAAGCTGGACCACCTTTCTTGATTGTGTTGGCTCGATGAAGACTAGATGATTGCTCCCCCATAGTCCACTATGGGTGAGCGACTCTTCGGCACATCTTCACAAGTCCATTGACACCACAATGGATGGCAAGATTCAAACTTGATTGCTCCCCCATACTCCATTATGGGTGAGCCACTCTTCGTGTTGCTCCACTTGAACTTGCACACAGCAAACTTGATGACAATCACCACTTGATGTCATCCTCCATGGGTTGTATGGGGTCTTCCTCTTGACGCAAGACCATGGAAACATACCTAACCCCACAAAGAACTCTCACGTAGACCATGGGTTAGTACACAAAGCGTAATGGACAATGCTTACCCTACCATGGGAACACTTGGTCCCTCTCAGTACAACTTGTGCGCTTTGTGTGTTGATCAACTTGAATCACTCTCTGTACTTAGGCTAGATCAACCTTGAATCTTTCCAACTCTCTTCATTTGGATGATGTCTTGAAGGTAAACATGAATGATCACATAATCTTCTTCTTCAAGACATGCTTGCAATAAGCTCAACACTCACATGACCAATCTTTGGATAATTCCTTAATAGCACCTTGGTCAACTCATAAACTCCTTGAAACCAACACATGGACTTCAAGAAAAGCCTATGGACAAAAACCTTCAAATATAACTCAAGGCAACCATTAGTCCATAGAGATTGCCATCAATTACCAAAACCAAACATGGGGGCATCGCATGTTCTTTCACGTTTTGATAGTGCGATCAAAGCATATGGTTTTATACAGAATTTTGGAGAAGCCTGTATTTATAAGAAAGTGAGTGGGAGCTCTGTAGAATTTCTAATATTATATGTGGATGACATATACTGATTGGAAATCATATAGAATTTCTGGATAGCATAAAAGGATACTTGAATAAGAGTTTTTCAATAAAGACCTCGGTGAAGCTGCTTACATATTGGGCATCAAGATCTATAGAGATAGATCAAGACGCTTGATNTGACCAATCTTTGGATAATTCCTTAATAGCACCTTGGTCAACTCCTAAACTCCTTGAAACCAACACATGGAATTCAAGAAAAGCCTATGGACAGATCCTTCAAATATAACTCAAGACAACCATTAGTCCATAGAGATTGTCATCAATTACCAAAACCAAACATGGGGGCATCGCATGTTCTTTCACGTTTTGATAGTGCGATCAAAGCATATGGTTTTATACAGAATTTTGGAGAAGCCTGTATTTATAAGAAAGTGAGTGGGAGCTCTGTAGAATTTCTAATATTATATGTGGATGACATATACTGATTGGAAATCATATAGAATTTCTGGATAGCATAAAAGGATACTTGAATAAGAGTTTTTCAATAAAGACCTCGGTGAAGCTGCTTACATATTGGGCATCAAGATCTATAGAGATAGATCAAGACGCTTGATAGGACTTTCACAAAGCACATACCTTGACAAAGTTTTGAAAAAGTTCAAAATGGATAAAGCAAAGAAAGGGTTCTTGCCTGTGTTACAAGGTGTGAAGTTGAGTCAGACTCAATGCCCGACCACTGCAAAAGATAGAGAGAAAATGAAAGATGTTCCCTATGCTTCAGCCATAGGCTCTATCATGTATGCAATGATGTGTACCCGACCTGATGTGTGTCTTGCTATTAGCTTAGCAGGGAGGTACCAAAGTAATCCAAGAGTGGATCACTCGACAGCGGTCAAGAACATCCTGAAATACCTGAAAAGGACTAAGGATATGTTTCTTGTTTATGGAGGTGACAAAGAGCTAGTCGTAAATGGTTACGTCGATGCAAGCTTTGACACTGATCCGGACGATTCTAAATCGCAAACCGGATACTTGTTTACATTGAACGGTGCAGCTATCAGTTGATGCAGTTCTAAACAAAAGCGTCGTGGCGGGATCTAAGTGTGAAGCGGAGTACATAGCTGTTTCGGAAGCAGCAAATGAAGGAGTCAGGATGAAGGAGTTCATATCCGATCTAGGTGTCATACCTAGTGCATTGGGTCCAATGAAAATCTTTTGTGATAATACTGGTGCAATTGCCTTGGCAAAGGAATCCAGATTTCACAAGAGAACCAAGCACATCAAGAGACGCTTCAATTTCATCCGGGACCAAGTCCAGGTGGGAGACATAGAGATTTGCAAGATACATACGGATCTGAATGTTGCAGACCCGTTGACTAAGCCTCTTCCATGAGCAAAACATGACCAACACCAAGACTCGATGGGTGTGAGAATCATTACTGTGTAATCTAGATTATTGACTCTAGTGCAAAGTGGGAGACTGAAGCAAATATGCCCTAGAGGTAACAATAAAGTTATTATTTAGTTCCTCATATCATGATAAATGTTTATTATTCATGCTAGAATTGTATTAACCGGAAACATAATACATGTGTGAATACATAGACAAACATAGTGTCACTAGTATGCCTCTACTTGACTAGCTCATTGATCAAAGATGGTTGAGTTTCCTAGCCATAGACATGAGTTGTCATTTGATTAACGGGATCACATCATTCTCCTAATGATGTGATTGACTTGACCCATTCCGTTAGCTTAGCACTTGATCGTTTAGTATGTTGCTATTGCTTTCTTCATGACTTATACATGTTCCTATGACTATGAGATTATGCAACTCCCGTTTACGGGAGGAACACTTTTTGTGCTACCAAACATCACAACGTAATTGGGTGATTATAAAGGTGCTCTACAGGTGTCTCCGAAGGTACTTGTTGAGTTGGCGTATTTCGAGATTAGGAATTGTCACTCCGGTTGTCTGAGAGGTATCTCTAGGCCCTCTCGGTAATGCACATCACTATAAGCTTTGCAAGCAATGTGACTAATGAGTTAGTTGCAGGATGATGCATTACGTAACGAGTAAAGAGACTTGCCGGTAACGAGATTGAACTAGGTATTGAGATACCGACGATCGAATCTCGGGCAAGTAACATACCGATGACAAAGGGAACAACGTATGTTGTTATGCGGTTTGACCGATAAAGATCTTCGTAGAATATGTGGGAGCCAATATGAGCATCCAGGTTCCGCTATTGGTTATTGACCGGAGACGTGTCTCGGTCATGTCTACATAGTTCTCGAACCCGTAGGGTCTGCACGCTTAAAGTTTGGTGACGATCGGTATTATGAGTTTTTGTGTACCGAAGGTAGTTTGGAGTCCCAGATATGATCACGGACATGACGAGGTGTCTCGAAATGTCCGATACGTAAAGATCGATATATTGGACGACTATGTTCGGACACCGGAAAGGTTCTGGGAGGTTTCGGACATTTACCGGAGTACCGGGGGTTACCGGAACCCCCCGGGGATTTAATTGGGCCTCATGGGCCTTAGTGGGAGAAGAGGAGGGGTGGCCAGGGCAGCCGCACGCCACTTCCCCACTAGTCCGAATTGGACAAGGAGGGGGAGGCGCCCCCCTTTTTCCTTCTCCTCCTCTCTCCCTTCCTTCCCTCTCCTACTCCGACAAGGAAAAGGAGTCCTACTCCCGGTGGGAGTAGGACTCCCCCCTTGGTGCGCCCTCCTCCTGGCCGGCCGCCTCCCTCCTTGCTCCTTTATATACGGGGGCAGGGGGGCACCTCTAGACACAACAATTGATCTCTTGATCTCTTAGCCGTGTGCGGTGCCCCCATTCCACCTCGGTCATATCGTAGCGGTGCTTAGGCGAAGCCCTGCGTCGGTAGCAACATCATCACCGTCATCACGCTGTTGTGCTGACGGAACTCTCCCGTGAAGTTCTGCTGGATCGGAGTTCGCGGGACGTCATCGAGTTGAACGTGTGCTGAACTCGGAGGTGTCGTACGTTCGGTACTTGGATCGGTCGGATCGTGAAGACGTACGACTACATCAACCGCGTTGTGCTAACGCTTCCGCTTTCGGTCTACGAGGGTACATGGATACACTCTCCCCTCTCGTTGCTATGCATCACCATGATCTTGCGTGTGCGTAGGATTTTTTTTGAAATTACTACGTTCACCAACAGGAGCAGTAGCCCACAAGGCACCAGGGCACGCCCTGATACCTTGTAGGGCCAACAAGCCTTTGTTTGACCTAACTCCGCCTCTATAAATTCTCAAAAATCAGGAAACCAATAGGGGAGTCCACGAAATACTTTTTCCACCACCGCAAGGCTCTGTTCTCGCGAGATCACATGTGGGGACCTTTTCTGGCACTCCGCCGGAGGGGGATCAATCACGGAGGGGCCCTACATCAACCTTGCTGCCTTTCCAATGATGCGTGAGTAGTTTGCCACAGACCTACGAGTCCATAGTTAGTAGCTAGATGGCTTCTTCTGTCTTGATGTTCTTCAATATAATGTTCTCCTTGATGTTCTTGGAGTTCTATCTGATGTAATTCTTTGTTGCGGTGTGTTTGTTGGGATCCGATGAATTGTGAGTTTATGATCAGATCTATCCATGAATATTATTTGAGTTTTCTCTGAACTCTTTTATGAATGATTGTTATAGCTTCGTATTTATTCTCCGATCTATTGATTTGGTTTGGCCAACTAGAATGATTTTTCTTGCAATGGGAAGAGGTACTTTGTGATGGGTTTGATCTTGTGGTGCTCAATCACAGAGACAGAAAGGGACATGACACGCATGTGTCATTACTATTAAGGGTAAAAGGATGGGGTTATTCATACGTGAGTTTATCTTGTCTACATCATGTCATCTTGCTTAAGGCATTACTCTATTTCTTGTGAACTTAATACACTAGATGCATGCTGGATAGCGGTCGGTGTGTGGAGTAATAGTAGTAGATGCAGGATCGTTTCGGTCTACTTATCTTGGACGTGATGCCTATATACCTGATCATTGCCTTATATATTGTCATAATTATTTGCTTTTCTATCAATTGCCCAACAGTAATTTATCTACCCATTGTATGTTATTTTCTCGAGAGAAGCCACTAGTGAAAACTATGGCCCTCGGGTCTATCTTTTATCAAATAAAAATCCAAAAAATACTTGCTGCAATTTTACTTTATTTATTTTATATTATATTTTATGCGATCTATTTATCTATCATCATACAATTTAATCTTGCAATTAACCTCCAAGGGATTGATAACCCCTTGTTCGCGTTGGGTGCAAGGATTTGTTATCTTATGTCCAGGTACTGTTTACATAGTGTTGCTTGATTCACCTACTGGATTGATAACCTTGGTTTCATAACTGAGGGATATACTTATCTCTACTGTACTGCATCATCCCCTCCTCTTCGGGGAAATCCCAACGCAGCTCACAAGTAGCAGGTTACACATGGTCAGTTGCCAATCTAGGGATGCGCATGGCACCGGGCCAATGCAAGTCTTGGAGTGCACGTCAAGTCTTCGGCGAAGTCCATCCTGATCATGCCGAAGTGCGGGGCCTCTGGAATCCTTCTTTAAGAGAAGGTGGTGCGTAAGCTCGGCTCATGGACTATGGGCCAACTAGGTTGGTACCCCCTAATCCAGGAGACCGTCACACGGGCCGAGCCCAGGACCTACAATCTCGTAAGGAGGACTCCAAAAGCATTAAACCTTGACATGACCAAGGTCGATTCTGCCAGAGATTTGGCGTGCACTTCAAAAACTACATGGGCCGTCTACATGCGTATCCCTAATTGATAAACTGACCATGTGTAACCTTAGATACCCCCAGTGCCTATATAAGCTGAGGGGTTTTAGTCCGTAGAGGAGGATTTTCATCATTACTCACCTTAGGGTTAGAACACAACATATGGTCTCGAGGTAGTTCAAGTCTGTTCTCGATACATCATCATCAATACAATCAAAGCAAGACATAGGGTTTTACCTCTTCAAGAGGGCCCGAACCTGGGTAATTATTGTCCCCTTTGTCTCCTGTTACCCATCGATACGAGATCCACAGCTCGGGCCCCCTACCCGAGGTCCGCCGGTTTCAGTACCAGCAATGGGTGATTCTGCAGAAAAAAGGAGTACAAAAAATGTTTAAGGAGGCTTTCACAAGGCTATCTTGGCTAGCAAATGAGGTCTACACAAGAGCGTACAGATGAAATCTTTCTGCTCAAAGACTTTGTTTGGTTCTGTCTGAGTAGTGGGTGATCCCTTGTTGCGTCCAGCTTTAGTCCTGTTCTTGTTTTGGCTCATGTACAACAACCTGGAATGTTAAGTATGTTTCTCTCCCTGGAATGGGTGGTTTAGCAATGTTTAGATGTGGTTATATGTCTAAAATGTAGACTTATGTTCTATGGGTGTGGTGATGCATCAGGGCTGTGTAGTAGCAGTAGTTCTGTGTTGATGTTTGCTGTATTCAGACTTCATTTTCGTTATGAAAATGGGGCCTATGAGGCCCCTTTTATCGAAAAAATGGTGCTATATGATGGATATGCATGAATTTGCATGGATGTAACATTGGAATATGAAAAGTGTGATTATGGAGGAGGACAAATAAAGACCCGTCTGGCACTATTCATGGACACGTCCGTCCACATCCGCAGACGTATACGGACTCAAATATGCCACTATGATTATAGATGGTCTTAACGGGATATTGACACCGTGTACCCTCAGCAGGCATGTTTACAGTGACTTTCTATGCAAAATAGGCTTTATGTAGGTATAATAATGACGTGCTAACATTTTGTATTTTATAAGGACATATACAATGGTTGATAAGGTAGTTTTATCTTAAGTCTTGCATATAATTTAGAGATGACAAAACATTTTGTCTATAATGGGTCATCTCTTAGCCTTATCTTCAATAACTAGTCATTTCTAAAAGCGTGGTGAGACATATTGTGCTAAGAGATCATCTCTTGTCTTTCTCTTAAATAAGAGAAGACAAACCTTTTCTTATGAGTTCTCTTTCCTCCATCTCATCACTTATCCTACGTGGCACTGCTAAGATAACACCATTGTACATGCCCTAAGGCGTCGTATCAAGATTCGGCTTTACCCGTGGTATTTTATAAGCGGGCACCATCAAGATTGCCACTTCCGGCTTCACTACGTACTCCCTCCGTCCGGTTATAAGTGTGCATCTAGCATACAAATTTTTCCCAGAAAAAGTGTACATCTACACTTCTTATACAGTTAATAAATGCAATCACCTCCTAGTAATCGCTGCCCCCACTCTATCCTTCAATTCCATTCTTCTCCCCTGCATCAATTCCCAATCCTAATTCTTCTCCTTTAATTTAATTGGTGGAGACTAATAAGAGGAGAGAGAACTAATATGTCATCCATTTTCTAGATGCACACTTGTTACTACCGGACAGAGGGAGTACACCGTAGAGAAATTCAGTCCCCACGCCCCTCTACCATCCTCGCCCAAATCCTCGAAGTACCCCGCAGTGAACGAAGCCTTTCCAAACCCAACCACCAGCACTGCACACTACCCGCGGCACTGCCACTAACTGATTTCAACCGCCACATCGACCGCCGGAGGCCGGAGACGGCCGCCCAGTGAGCCGGCGGCAGCTGGAGAGATGGGCTGCTGCTTCAGCAAGAAGCGCATGAAGCATCCAGACGGCTCTGCTGCCGTCCCTCGCCGCTACAAGCCGGAGGACCGCGACCCCCCGCCCCCGCCGTCGCCGGAGGAGGAGAAGGTCAAGGAGGTGCTCTCGGAGACACCGAGCACCAAGGTGGCGGCCGAGCCTAAGCCCGTCGCCAATGCCGTTGCTGTGGAGGAGCAAGACGTGCTGAAGGTGGAAGTGCTGAAGGTGAAGGCTAGTGTCGATCCCGCTGCGAGCGATCTCGGGAGCTGCCTGTCGATGGCCACCGACGAAAGGTCCGAGGCGGCCTCCGAGTCGTCCGTCGCGACCAGCTCGCTGGCGGGGCCGGACCGGTCACCGGGGAAGCCAGCCAGGAAGCGCGCTGTCTCCGGCGAGCTGGGGCTAGTCCGGCGCGACCGCGCTGTCACCGCCGCCTATGGAGTCCGGTCCCGCAGCTGCCGGGGTTCGCCGTCCCCTCCCCCGCGGCGGGACCCACGGGAACGCTCCGTGCGGAGGTCGCCGTCGCCCGCGGCGAAGCGGGCGTCGCCGGAGCAGCATCGGGCCGCGAGCCCGGTCGCGTCCCTGCAGCGGAAGCCGCCCGTCCCGAGCAGGCCGTGCAGCCGCGCCTCGCCGCGGCGGGCTCGGGAGGCCGAGGCCCCTCCACCGCTGTCTCCGCCGCCGCAGCCGGAAGAGGATGCCGTCACGGCAGGAGGCGAGGAAAGCGTCGCGGAGACAAATGCCGGCGTCGACGGCGAGGGGAAGGAGTCCCTGGAGAACCCGCTGGTGTCCATGGAATGCTTCATCTTTCTCTGATGACGCCGCGCCGGTCCGATTTCCCGCTATCCTCCTTCGAATGCCTCGACTGATCCCTGTTTAGGTGTGGCGTGCTGATTAACCTGGGCTAGCAGCAGTAAAAAAGTGTAGCAGGTTCGCGGTGATGTAACGCTGCCGCCATCTTCCCGCGAAATGCTGGTGCTTTTAGCTTACGCGAAATTCTTCTTTGGCTCTTCGGTGATCTTCGTTGTATTTTGCCTACCTGTTTAACTAAAAATCGTAAAAGTCTTGCTTCTGAGTGCTATACTGCCATTCTTTCGGTTGCTATAACCTCATCTTTGATCAGAAGTTGGAAGAAGATTAGGTTGTGTTGGTGACCCATGCTGTCTCGAACATTGCAAATCGCACTTTGGTAGTGGTCCAGCGCTCAGTTCTGAACCTGAGATGACCTCGGTTTTTGAATAAGTGTGTCAGGCTGAGAGGTCAGACATCGGATGCTTTCCATTTCGCCCGACCATCATCACTGCTGCCCCCACCACGCCACGCCATGCCACGGTGGGGTGTCATCGAACAATGTCTCAGGAACATACACGCAGCTTTCTGATTTAATCAGAAAGAATCAGATCCGCAAAGCGCTCATCAACCTAGGCAAAAAAACAGATCTCCGCAGTGCACTGCATTGCATTGCATCCGATGGGGTGACGACGCCCCCGCCGGTGTTAAAAAATAGAGACGACGACGCGCGCGCGCTGTGAGATCACGAGATCCCGCCTTGTTTTCTTCCGCTGCGCCGTCCACTGGCTGGCCATTTTGGCTTGCAAGTAAAGAAGACCAGCAGAATTGACGTGTCGGCGCAGGCTCGCCCCTCGCCCGTCGCCTCTCCGCTGGCGCTGCGCTCTGCTCTGTCACTGCTGCGCACTGTTTGACCACGTGCCTGCGGCCGTCAGCCACGGCTGCGTTGGACTGTTGGTTCGCGTCTCGCCGTCCAGCTGCAGTGTGCTTCGGTCGATCGGCGCCAAAGGCCGCGTCGTGCTCATTGACCAGTTTCTCCTGTTGTCTCGAGGCCCACGGGAATTCCTCGTGCGAATCAGATGGTCATGTTTGGGCAGAGGAACGGCGGGCGGATTTCTGGCACCCACCTTTGCTATACCACCGGCGAACAGGGTGGGCCGTGATCGCTGGTGAGGACCAGGGACCAGCGCCGTCTTAGCGGCAGCTTTGCTTTGCAACCCATGGCTATGCTGTAGAAGTGGTGCGAAGCCGGTACACGGAACAGATGGTTCGTGTCGGGCGATGGGTAAGCTGCCGCCCTGGCGATTAGTTAGAGCAACAACAGTTTCTCTGTCTCGGAAATATCTGCCTTTTTGCATGAAGATGAACAAAAAAAAAAAACTCTCCAACAGTTTACGTAAACTGACTTTATCTTTAGGTCTTATAATACAATGGTGTTTAAAAAAACAAATCAATTTTTCTTAAGCACTGATGCTTGTTTGTAGATGATAAACGCTTAATTATGCATCTCTGCTATAAAGATAAGCATTGGTGCTAGAGAAATACTCAGTTTATTTTTACTAAACACCTGGTATGGTAATGCGCAAAAAAAGCACCTTGTATTGTACATGGCCTTAGAGGATCCCATAAAAGAGGCCTCTTCTCCCTTCAAATTTATGGGAAGATGTCATTTCTATATTTTTTGGCGGGATTGTAGCCGACTAAAACTTCCACGCGCGGCCCGTCGGAATGCCACCAACCCGCCAGAACCTCGTCCAGTTGTCGCCGCGATCCGCGCCGTGCCGCCACGCCGGGCCGTAGCCCCTCTCCGGCGGCCACCACGCGCATGTCTTGCCGCCCGCTGGCGGACCTCACACCGCCGCCGCCCGCCGATAGCCTTCACGCGTGTCACTGACCGGTGGGCCCCGGGCCATTTTGGTAGTTTTGTTAAATGAAAAATGAAATAAAAATAGATTTAGGAGAAGTTCACGAAACTGATAGAAATCATTTTCAGACAACTTCCCCTAAAGGTTAGAGAAGCCAAAAAAACTAGTTTTATGAAAAGATATTTAGGGAACTGATGGAGTTGTTCTTAACGTTGGCTGGCAGGGTAGGTTTTAGCTAAGAACATGGTGCTGGAGTCATTGAAAGGACTTGATTGCCCGGATAATTAATGTTATGATAAAAAGATGAAATAATAACACTCTACCATAATCGTTATATGCTTCTATATCGTTAGAAAAATAATGTTCTTCAAAATAAGGGTCATAAAACCATGGACATTGTTTTCAAGCGCGCTCCAAACCCAACCGCCCGCATGGAGGGAAGTCTTATATCTCCCTTTCTACATCCGCTCTCGTGCCTCTTTCTCTCTCTCCGTCTTTCTGTCAATAGCGCAGACAACTGTATCACTCTTGGAACCGCTTATCTCACAAGTTCAACATTCACATAAAAAAGGCCCTCCTCGCTAGCCCGTGCCGCTGGCCACTCCGGCCACGACGGCTACCCACCGGCCCCGGCTCCCCCCCACCCTCCTACTCTCCTGGCATCCCTCCCACCGACAACCTTTCCCACTGGCCCCTGTTGACCTCATCATGTCACTATCAAATCTCAACTTCGCCAAGGGACACTCCTTCGAGGAAGAGGTATGGAAGACGTGGGGAGTGCACACCAATTTTGGAGAGGATCAGGAGCATGAGGAGTTCATCTTGGCGGACAAATTCACTCGGTCCAAGATCCACCTCACAGGAGAAGCAATGAGTACAATTCTCTTGTCTTGTTTTGGAGGACGTGCACCGCTTTTCAAAGTCAAGCAGCTACAGAATTTGTCCTTCAAGTTTTTGGTCTCATCCAAAGAAGTGGGTTTCACCATCATAAAGGAGGTAACATCTTTGTGCCAGAATTCAATCTCAACCTCCTTCTCTGAGGCGATGTAGGCCCCAATTCCTCTTATGAACTTGACTTATACCTCTAAGAAAAGGAGGACGAATGGACCCATGTCTTTCGCAAACATCCTAGAAAATCCTACGCTCAAGCGATTACTACTCCTGTTCATTTCCATTCGCGCCTGATGGCTAATCCACCCAACAATCCAAATCGAGCAGTCCATCCTTAGTGGCTAACCAGGGGCATGATCATAGCCGCATGCAATCAATTGTGGTCAATCCCGGGGAGGTTTCTAGTCGGTTTCAAATCTCCCGTGATCACGCATCGGCCTGCTCGCCGACCAGGCCCAACGCGGAGCCTTTCTCCGTTCGGTGTCTCCTAATGGGCCAGTACATGCCCGAATACACGAATAGGATCAAGTGCAGATCATGCAAGAGATGAGTCCCTATAGCCAAAGACTGCTATGGCAAACTGGGCCTGATCCACACCAAACCCAACATAGAGCCCAACATTCTACTTGGCAATCAGCCCCCCCCCCCCCCTTGAACAGTGCGGGACTGGCTCGCTTCCCATGGCGGACATGACCAGACCCACTGTTAATGCCACTAATCCTGCCAGTCTTCATTTTCTTAACTTCTCTGCCCCTCCCCTAGTTGGTACTAGCCATTACCGCGCCGCTCCAGCTTCTCAGAGCCCTCGCCCCTCTGCTTCTGCAATCTTGTGCCACCCGCCCACCTCTCCGACGAGCACCATCCTCCACCCTCCTCCTCGCAATCAGATGGCTGCTTTTCGCTTTGATCCCACCCATTTCATCCCGCCCAATCATCAGATAATCGACGTGGAAGGTCAACCTGCGCGCGTGAGGGTTGTGGCCGGTGCAGTGGCGCGGGTGCACGAAGAATGGGTCATTGCTATAGTCGTCCCCATGCCCAATCTTCCAGTGGCCTTCAACAATGTCCATGAGGTACTGGCAGATTTCCTCTCTGAAGTCAAGCACATAGGGTTTTCAGAAATCATCCCATACCCATTTGGTCAAGCATACGTCAAGCTAGACAACGTGTTCGACAGAGACGCACTGCTCGGAGACAACCCCCACCCCTTCGCTGATGTGCATGTCATTTTTTCCAAAATCTCACCGATGGCTCGACAATGGCGCCACATATGTCCCTGCCGGCTGGGCTCGGCGTCAGCCGGAGTGAGGCCGAAGGCGGTGTTGTAATCGTGGTGAGCGGACTCCATCTGGCGCTGCGCGGCGGTGAGCTCGTTGGCCTCAGCAAGCAAGTGCTTGCAGGCCACCTCGAGCTCGGCCGCGGTAGCAGTGGGATCATCGCCCAGCGCAATGGGGCCACACAGGTTCTGCACCGCAGCTTGCTAGGTGTTGGACTGGCCGATGTGACCCGCGGCCTTGGCAGTTGCAGATGCTTCCATGGCGCGAGCAGAAGCCCGGCTGGAGCCGGTGGTCAGGACCTTCACGCAAACACAGAGATCGCCGATGATGCTGGAGCTGCCGCTGCCGCTGGACAGCGGTGGGTCGAAGAAGGTGAGCACCTCGCTAGAGTACTCGTTGGGGACGAGCACGACATAGAGGCACAGTGATGCGGCTAGAAACTGCGTCGGTATTTCCCCAAAGAGGAAGGGATGATGCAGCACAACTACGGTAGGTATTTCTCTCAGTTATGAAACCAAGGTATCAATCCGGTAGGAGGACCAAGCCAGGCTGTGGAAACGGTACCTGCACAAAAAGAACAAATACTTGCAACCCGACGCGTAAGAGGGGTTGTCTATCCCTCTCGGGTAAATGATTGGTAAATAGATAGATTAGTATATGCAAATAGTATAACGGCAAATATAATTCAGTGAGGTATTTTTTGTTTTTGATAATATAGATCTGAAAATAAAAGATGCTAACAAAGAAAAAGGCAAATAGCAATGTAGATCTGAAAGTATATGATGGGAAAATAGACCCGGGGGCCGCCGATTTCACTAGTGGCTTCTCTCGAGAAAATAGCACACGGTGGGTAAACAAATTACTGTTGGGCAATTGATAGAAGATCGAATAATTATGACGATATCCAACGCAATGATCATTATATAGGCGTCACGTCCAAGATTAGTAGACCGACTCCTGCCTGCAGCTACTAGTATTACTCCACACATCAACCGCTATCCAACAGGCATCTAGTGTAAGTTCATGGAGAAACGGAGTAATACACTAAAAACAATGACATGATTTAGACAAGATCTATTCATGTAGGAATAGACCCCATCTTGTTATGCTTAATAGCAACGACACATGCGTGCCACGCTGCCCCTTCTGTCACTAGGAGAGGACGCCGCAAGATCTAATCCATCACAAAGCACCTCTTCCCATGGCAAGAAAAATTGATCTAGTTGGCCTAACTAAACCAAAGATTTGGAGAAGAAATGTGAGGCTATAAATAATCATGCATATAAGAGATGAAAGAAAACTCAAATAATATGCATGGATATAGATCTGATCATAAACTCAAAGTTCATCGGATCCCAACAAACACACTGCAAAAAGGTTTACATCAAATAGATCTCCAAGAGACCATTGTATTGATAAGCAAAAAGAGAGAAGAAGCCATCTAGCTACTGCCTATGGCCCCTTAGGCCTATGGTGGACTACTCACGCATCATCGAAGAGGCACCAATGAGGATGGTGAACCCCTCCGTGATGGTGTTAGATTGGATCTCTTGGTTCTGGAACTTGCAGCGGCTGGAATTGTGTTTCGTCGACTGCCCTCGGGTTTCTGAAATATTTGGGAATTTATAGGGCGAAGAGGTGGTGCAGGAGACCCCGTGGGCCCCACAACCCACCAGGGCGCGCCTAGGCTCTTGGGCGCGCACTGGTGCTTTGTGGTCCCCACAGGATTCCTTCCAGGTGCTTACTTGTCCCCAAGGTGTCTTCTGGTCCCAAAAAAGTCTCCAAGAAGTTTCGCTGCGTTTGGACTCCGTTTGGTACTGATATTCTGCGAAGTAAAAAAACAAGCAAAAACAGCAACTGGCAGTAGGCACTATGTCAATAGGTTAGTCCCAAAAAATGTTATAAAGTTGTTATAAAATGATTGTAAAACATCCAAGAATGATAATATAACAGCATGGAACAATAAAAAATTATAGATACCTTGGAGACGTATCAGCATCCCCAAGCTTAATTCCTGCTCGTCCTCGAGTAGGTAAATGATAAAAACAAAAATTTTGATGTGGAATGTTGCCTAACATATTCATCACATATTCTTTTCTTTGTAGCATGGACATTTGGACTTTTAGATGGTTCAAAGCAATAGTGTAGTTTTGACATGATAACTTCAATACTCAAGCATATTAATAAGCAACCATGTCTTTAAAAATATCAACACTAAAGAAATTTATCCCTAGCCCATCATGCTCAATCATTGATCCATTCATGAAACACACTCGAATATTAGCTACATCCAATGCACAAGTATGATCATAGTGCCCCTTAGTTGGTGTTTTGTAAGAGAAGATGGAGACTCAAATAAAAATAAAAATAGCATAAAGTAAATAGATAGGCCATTCGCAGAGGGAAGTAGGGATTTGTAGAGGTGCCAGAGCTCAAAGCTTAAATTGAGAGATAATTTTTTTTGAGAGGCATGCTTTTCCCGTCAACAAAAATGACCGAGTAATTCCCAACACTTTCCATGCTAGATATATCATAGGCGGTTCCCAAACATAAAATAAAGTTTATTCCTTTTTCCACCATACTTTCACAATCCATGGCTAGCCGTATCCACGGGTGCCTTCCATACCAACACTTTCCAAGGAATTTATTATTTGACAACATGAAGTAAATTTCTTTTTCACTTCGGGAATGGGCATCCCTATTATCGCCGTACTCTCGTGTAATGACAAGTGAATAAACACTCATCTTGAGAATAATACATCTAGCATGGAAAATATTGGCCACCCCCTGCCGCTTCATGAGCGATACAGGCACACAAAAAGGAAATTCATATTGAAAATTAGAGTTGGCACATACAAATTTGCTTAGAACGGCACGTAAATACCACATATAGGTAGGTATGGTGGACTCATATGGCCAAACTGGTTTTAAATATTTTGGATGCACAAGTAGTATTTATACTTAGTACAAGTGGAGGCTAGCAAAAAGATTGAGAAGCAACCAACCAGGAAACGAAAATTCACATAAGCGAGCATTAAGCATAACTAACACCAAATAATGCACCACAAGTAGGATGTAATTTCATTGTATAACTATTGAATTTCATGCTTTCATAGGGAATCACAAACTTTAACACCAATATTCTTACTAAAGCATAATTACTCACCAACATGACTCACATATTACTATCATCATATCGGAAAACTATTACAAAGAATGAAGTTTATTTTGTCCAATGATCTTCATGAAAGTTTTTATTATCCCCCTCTTGAATATCTATCACTTTGGGACTGTTAGTGAACTCTAGCCGGACCACGTTGATGTCGGTCGCTCTGGTCAGTGATACATCTCCAATGTATCTATAACTTTTTATTGTTCCATGCTATTATATGATCCGTTTTGGATGTTTAATGGGATTTACTATACACTTTTCTATTATTTTTGGGACTAACCTATTAACCCAAGGCCCAGTGCAAATTGCTGTTTTCTGCCTATTTGAGTGTTCCGTAGAAAAGGAATATCAAACGGAGTCCAAACGGAATGAAACCTTCAGGAGCGTGATTTTTGGAAAAAACGTGATCCAAAGGACTTGGAGTGGACGTCAAGAAATCAACGAGGAGGCCACGAGGCAGGGAGACACGCCTGCCCCCCTAGGCGCGCCCCCACCCTCATGGGCCCCTCGTGGCTCCACCGACCTACTTCTTCCTCCTATATATACCCATGTACCCTGAAACCAACCAGGAGCACCACGAAACCCTATTTCCACCGCCGCAACCTTCTGTACCCGTGAGATCTCATCTTGGGGCCTTTTCTGGCGCTCCGTCAGAGGGGGAATCGATCACGGAGGGCTTCTACATCAACACCATAGCCTCTCCGATGATGTGTGAGTAGTTTACCACAGACCTCCGGGTCCATAGTTATTAGCTAGATGGCTTCTTCTCTCTCTTTGGATCTCAATACAAAGTTCTCCTCGATCTTCTTGGAGATCTATTTGATGTAACTATTTTTGCGGTGTGTTTGTCGAGATCGGATGAATTGTGGGTTTGTGATCAAGATTATCTATGAACAATATTTGAATCTTCTCTGAATTCTTTTATGTATGATTGGTTATCTTTGCAAGTCTCTTCGAATTATCAGTTTGGTTTGGCCTACTAGATTGATCTTTCTTGCAATGGGAGAAGTGCTTAGCTTTGGGTTCAATCTTGCGGTGTCCTTTCCCAGTGACAGCAGAGGCAGCAAGGCACGTATTGTATTGTTGCCATCGAGGATAAAAAGATGGGGTTTATATCATATTGCTTGAGTTTATCCCTCTACATCATGTCATCTTACCTAATGCGTTACTCTGTTCTTATGAACTTAATACTCTAGATGCATGCTGGATAGCGGTCGATGTGTGGAGTAATAATAGTAGATGCAGGCAGGAGTCAGTCTACTTGTCACGGACGTGATGCCTATATACATGATCATGCCTAGATATTCTCATAATTATGCACTTTTCTATCAATTGCTCGACAGTAATTTGTTCACCCACCGTAATACTTATGCTATCTTGAGAGAAGCCACTAGTGAAACCTATGGCCCCCGGGTCTATTTTCCATCATATTAATCTTCCGTCAACTAGATATTTATGTCGCCGTTTATTTTGTAATCTTTACTTTTAATCTTTATCATAAAAATACCAAAAATGTTATCTTATCATCTCTATCAGATCTCACTTTTGCTATTGTCCGTGAAGGGATTGACAATCCCTTTATTGCGTTGGCTGCAAGGTTCTTATTTGTTTGTGTAGGTACGAGGGACTTGCGTGTGGCCTCCTACTGGATTGATACCTTGGTTCTCAAAAACTGAGGGAAATACTTACGCTACTTTACTGCATCACCCATTCCTCTTCAAGGGAAAAACCAACGCATGCTCAAGAGGTAGCAAGAAGGATTTCTGGCGCCGTTGCCGGGGAGTCTACGCACAAGTGAAGACATACCAAGTACCCATCACAAACTCTTATCCCTCGCATTACATTATTTGCCATTTGCCTCTCGTTTTCCTCTCCCCCACTTCACCCTTGCCGTTTTATTCGCCCTCTTTTTCCGTTCGCCTCTTTTTCGCTTGCTTATTGTTGCCTGTATGCCCTTATGGCCTTGCCTAAAAACATTGATCCTTACCTTAAAAGGTTGGAAGAAATTGAAAATAACGTCAGAAGCTTTATGACTTTGCAATTTGAGCATAGTAATTTCTTTAGAAACGAGCTTAAAGAACAAAAGAGCTTTATGGAGTACATGAATAAAGAGCTTGATGATATGTCTAAGGAATTTTATGGCTTGAGATCTCAGTTTGCTCATCTTGAAAAATTAATAGCCCAAATTTCGGATAAGCAGGCCACCTTAGTCAATAAGATGGCCGCTAAACCGGAAGATTTAGAAGGTAATAAGAATGAAGATATAAAAGTAATTGATGTGTCTCCTATTAAATCTTTGTTTTGCAATATGAATCTTGATAATGATGGGACTGGAGATGAGTCAACTTTAGTTAAAAGGCGTCCCAATGATTCGGAGTTTTTAGATCTTGATGCAAAAATTGGTAAAAGTGGGATTGAAGAGGTCAAAATTTTACATAGTAATGAACCCAGTATTTTGGATTTCAAGGAATTTAATATGATAATTGTTATTTAATAGATTGTATTTCCTTGTTGCAATCCATGCTAATTTTTCCACATGCTTATAGTCAAAATAAGGCTTTTACTAAACATATCTTTGATGCTTTAATGCAATCTTATGAAGAAAAGCTTGAATTGGAAGTTTCTATCCCTAGAAAACTTTATGATGAGTTGGAACCTACTATTAAAATTAAAATTAAAGATCATGAATGCTATGCTTTGTGTGATTTGGGTGCTAGTGTTTCCACGATTCCAAAAACTTTGTGCGGTATGTTGGGTTTCCGTGCATTTGATGATTGTTCTTTAAACTTGCACCTTGCGGATTCCACCATTAAGAAACCTATGTGAAGAATTAATGATGTTCTTATTGTTGCAAATAGGAATTATGTGCCCGTAGATTTTATTGTCCTTGATATAGATTGCAATCCTTCATGTCCTATTATTATTGGTAGACCTTTCCTTAGAACGATTGGTGCAATTATTGATATGAAAGAAGGGAATATTAGATTACAATTTCCGTTAAGGAAAGTCATGGAACACTTTACTAGAAAGAAAATCAAATTACCTTATGAATCTATTATGAGAGCCACTTATGGATTGCATACCAAAGATGGCAATACCTAGATCTATTCTTGCCTTTATGCCTAGTTAGGGGGCGTTAAACGATAACGCTTGTTGGGAGGCAACCCAATTTTATTTTTGTTTCTTGCTTTTTGGTTCTGTTTAGTAATAAATAATCCATCTAGCTTCTGTTTAGATGTGGTTTTATGTTTTACTTAGTATTTTTGCCAAGTAGAACCTTTGGGAAGACTTGGGTGAAGTCGTTTTTATCTTGTTGTAAAAAACAGAAACTTTAGCGCTCACGAGATTAGCTACAACTTTCTACTGGAGAGTGATATTTAGTTGATTATTTTTTAAGATGATTAATAGATAAATTCCTCACGTCCAGAAATTTATTTTAGAATTTTTGGACTTCCAGAAGTATTCGTTTGATACAAATTACTACAGACTGTTCTGTTTTTGACAGATCCTGTTTTTCGTGTGTTGTTTGCTTATTTTGATGAATCTATGGCTAGTATCGGAGTTTA
>LR880968.1:662575504-662587825 GCA_904067115.1 Aegilops sharonensis | reverse complement strand
ATGTGTGGAGTAATAGTAGTAGATGCAGGCAGGAGTCAGTCTACTTGTCACGGACGTGATGCCTATATACATGATCATGCCTAGATATTCTCATAATTATGCACTTTTCTATCAATTGCTCGACAGTAATTTGTTCACCCACTGTAATACTTATGCTATCTTGAGAGAAGCCACTAGTGAAACCTATGGCCCCCGGGTCTATTTTCCATCATATTAATCTTCCGTCAACTAGCTATTTCTGTCGCCGTTTATTTTGCAATCTTTACTTTTAATCTTTATCATAAAAAAACCAAAAATATTGTCTTATCATCTCTATCTTATCTCACTTTTGCACGTGGCCGTGAAGGGATTGACAACCCCTTTATCGCGTTGGTTGCAAGGTTCTTATTTGTTTTTGTAGGTACGAGGGACTTGCGTGTGGCCTCCTACTGGATTGATACCTTGGTTCTCAAAAACTGAGGGAAATACTTACGCTACTTTGCTGCATCACCCTTTCCTCTTCAAGGGAAAAACCAATGCATGCTCAAGAGGTAGCAGTCAGCGGAGCTGTGCGCTTTGTAGCCACGCCTCCCCTGGTCAGTGGTGAGGGGCACACTATTGCCATGATCTCTCCATCATGGGGGAGCGGTCTTGTCGTGCGATTGGATGGAACGGGCACTGAACCAGCTTGTCGGCTCGCGGCCAGCCGGTACGGGCTTTGTCGCCATTCCGGACCGGTTCGGAGCCAGATGACCGGCTGGAGGGCTAGCAGAATTGAGGGGCGCTTGCTGATAACCCACAAGTATAGGGGATCGCAACAGTTTTCGATGGTACAATATTCAACCTGAATTCATTGATTCGACACAAGGGGAGCCAACGAATATTTGCAAGTATTAGCAGTTGAGTTGTCAATTCAACCACACATGGTGAACTAAATATCTGCGGCAGAGTGATCAGTAGCACAGTAATATGATAGTTTAATAGCAATGGTAATAGTAGCCGTAGCAGTTTTATAGTGATTGTAGCAATAGCAACAACGAAAGTAACTTAACAAAGATCAATATGCGAAAGTCATAGGCATTGGATCACTGATGGACAATTATGTTGGATGACATTCATCATGTAACAATCATAACCTAGGTGACATAGAATTAACTCCAATTCATGAATGTAATGTAGGCATGTATTCCGTATATTACGTGCTTGTAATAAGAATTTGCATGACATCGTTTGTCCTACCCTCCCATGCACTAAAAAATACACTTCCGTGATGATACGTGTTTCTCACAGTAGGTTTACGTTTTCTGTCATGCATGTACATCCATGAAGATTTTATGGCAGCATCAAGATAGTCATATATGTGCTGTCGTAGAAGTGTTCCATCACATTACCAAAATTATCATCACGGAAGTGTCCACTTCTATGACGATAAATGTCGCGTCATGGAAGTGTTTTCATCAAGGGTGACCGACACGTGGCATCCACCGTAACGGGTCGCCGTTAGGCTATCGGGTCCGGTTTTGGATCCGATAACCCGCTAACAGCCACGACCAATGCCGATTTTCCACGTGTAATATTCTCTTTGGCCGACGGAACCACGTGTCAGCTCCGCGTTGGCACAGGTGTCATTCATCCAATGGGCGAGATGCGCCTATGATATGTTGACACGTGGACCGTGTTGGGGAACGTTGCAGAAAATAAAATTTTCCTACGGTTTCACCAAGATCCATCTATGAGTTCATCTAGCAACGAGTGATAGGAGTGCATCTACATACCTATGTAGACCGCGAGCGGAAGCGTTCAAGTGAACGGGGTTGAGGGAGTCGTACTCGTCGTGATCCAAATCACCGATGACCAAGTGCCGAACGGACAGCACCTCCGCGTTCAACACACGTACGGAGCGGATGACGTCTCCCACGCCTTGATCCAGCAAGGAGGAGGGAGAGGTTGATGAAGATCCAGCAGCACGACGGCGTGGTGGTGGATGCAGCAGAGTTCCGGCAGGGCTTCGCCAAGCGACTACGAGAGGAGGAGGTGTAGCAAGGGGAAGGGAGGCGCCAAGTGCAAGGGTGCGGCTGCCCTCCCTCCCCCCTCTATATATAGGGTCCCCAGGGGGGCTGCCGGCCCTAGGAGATGGGATCTCCTGGGGGGGCAAGGGGGGTGGAGTGCCCCCCAAGGCAAGTGGGGCGCCCCCTCCCCTAGGGTTCCCAACCCTAGGCGCAGAGGGGGGCCCAAGGAGGGGCGCACCAGCCCACCAGGGGCTGGTTCCCCTCCCACTTCAGCCCATGGGGCCCTCCGGGATAGGTGGCCCCACCCGGTGGACCCCCAGGACCCTTCCGGTGGTCCCGGTACAATACCGGTGGACCCCGAAACTTTCCCGATGGCCAAAACTCGACTTCCCATATATAATTCTTTACCTCCGGACCATTCCGGAACTCCTCGTGACGTCCGGGATCTCATCCGGGACTCCGAACAACTTTTGGTTTGCTGCATACTCATATTCATACAACCCTAGCGTCACCGAACCTTAAGTGTGTAGATCCTACGGGTTCGGGAGACATGTAGACATGACCGAGACGGCTCTCCGGTCAATAACCAACAACGGGATCTGGATACCCATGTTGGCTCCCACATGCTCCTCGATGATCTCATCAGATGAACCACGATGTCGAGGATTCAAGCAACCCCATATACAATTCCCTTTGTCAATCGGTATGTTACTTGCCCGAGATTCGATCGTCGGTATCCCAATACCTCGTTCAATCTCGTTACCGGCAAGTCACTTTACTCGTACCATAATGCATGATCCCGTGACCAAACACTTGGTCACTTTGAGCTCATTATGATGATGCACTACCGAGTGGGCCCAGTGATACCTCTCCGTAATACGGAGTGACAAATCCCAGTCTCGATCTGTGACAACCCAACAGACACTTTCGGAGATACCTGTAGTGCACCTTTATAGTCACCCAGTTACATTGTGACGTTTGGTACACCCAAAGCACTCCTACGGTATCCGGGAGTTACACGATTTCATGGTCTAAGGAAAAGATACTTGACATTGGAAAAGCTCTAGCAAAACGAACTACACGATCTTGTGCTATGCTTAGGATTGGGTCTTGTCCATCACATCATTCTCCTAATGATGTGATCCCGTTATCGATGACATCCAATGTCCATAGTCAGGAAACCATGACTATCTATTGATCAATGAGCTAGTCAACTAGAGGCTCACTAGGGACATATAGTAGTCTATGTATTCACACGTGTATTACAATTTCCGGATAATACAATTATAGCATGAATAAAAGACAATTATCACGAACAAGGAAATATAATAATAATCCTTTTATTATTGCCTCTAGGGCATATTTCCAACAGTCTCCCACTTGCACTAGAGTCAATAATCTAGTTACATTGTGATGAATCGAACACCCATAGAGTTCTGGTGTTGATCATGTTTTGCTCGCGGAAGAGGTTTAGTCAACGGATCTGCGGCATTCAGATCCGCATGCACTTTGCAAATTTCTATGTCTCCATCTTGAACATTTTCGCGAATGGAGTTGAGGCGACGCTTGATGTGCCTGGTCTTCTTGTGAAACCTGGGCTCCTTGGCAAGTGCAATAGCTCCAATGTTGTCACAGAAGAGTTTGATCGGCCCCGATGCATTGGGTATGACTCCTAGGTCGGTGATGAACTCCTTCACCCAAATTGCTTCATGCGCTGCCTCCGAGGCTGCCATGTACTCCGCTTCACATGTAGATCCCGCCACTACGCTCTGCTTGCAGCTGCACCAGCTTACTGCTCCACCATTCAACATATACACGTATCCAGTTTGTGACTTAGAGTCATCCAGATCTGTGTCGAAGCTAGCGTCGACGTAACCCTCTACGACGAGCTCTTCGTCACCTCCATAAACGAGAAACATGTCCTTAGTCCTTTTCAGGTACTTCAGGATATTCTTGATCGCTGTCCAGTGTTCCTTGCCGGGATTACTTTGGTACCTTCCTACCAAACTTACGGCATGGTTTACATCAGTTCTGGTACACAGCATGGCATACATAATAGATCCTATGGCTGAGGCATAGGGGATGACACTCATCTCTTCTTTATCTTCTGCCGTGGTCGGGCATTGAGCCGAGCTCAATTTCACACCTTGTAATACAGGCAAGAACCCTTTCTTGGACTTATCCATTTTGAACTTCTTCAATATTTTTTCAAGGTATGTGCTTTGTGAAAGACCTATGAGGCGTCTCGATCTATCTCTATAGATCTTGATGCCTAATATATAAGCAGCTTCTCCAAGGTCCTTCATTGAAAAACTCTTATTCAAGTAGGCCTTAATGCTGTCCAAAAGTTCTATATCATTTCCCATCAAAAGTATGTCATCTACATATAATATGAGAAATGCTACAGAGCTCCCACTCACTTTCTTGTAAACGCAGGCTTCTCCATAAGTCTGCATAAACCCAAACGATTTGATCATCTCATCAAAGCGAATGTTCCAACTCCGAGATGCTTGCACCAGCCCATAAATGGATTGTTGGAGCTTGCATACCTTGTTAGCATTCTTAGGGTCGACAAAACCTTCCGGCTGCATCATATATAGTTCTTCCTTAAGATAGCCGTTAAGGAATGCCGTTTTGACGTCCATTTGCCATATCCCATAATCATAGTATGCGGCAATTGCTAACATGATTCGGACGGACTTCAGCTTATCTACGGGAGAGAAAGTCTCATCGTAGTCAACCCCTTGAACTTGCCGATAACCTTTAGCGACAAGTCGAGCTTTATAGATGGTAACATTACCATCCGCGTCCGTCTTCTTCTTAAAGATCCATTTGTTTTCTATCGCTCGCCGGTCATCAGGCAAGTCTGTCAAAGTCCATACTTTGTTTTCATACATGGATCCTATCTCGGATTGCATGGCTTCAAGCCATTTGTTGGAATCTGGGCCCGCCATCGCTTCTTCATAGTTCGAAGGTTCACCGTTGTCTAACAACATGATTTCCAGGACAGGGTTGCCATACCACTCTGGTGTGGAACGTGTCCTTGTGGACCTACGAAGTTCAGTAGCAACTTGATCCGAAGTACCTTGATCATCATCATTAATTTCCTCTCCAGTCGGTGTAGGCACCACAGGAACATTTTCCTGAGCTGCACTACTTTCCGGTTCAATATGTAGTACTTCATCGAGTTCTACTTTCCTCCCACTTACTCCTTTCAAGAGAAACTCTTTTTCCAGAAAGGATCCGTTCTTGGCAACAAAGATCTTGCCTTCGGATCTAAGGTAGAAGTTATAACCAATAGTTTCCTTAGGGTATCCTATGAAGACGCATTTTTCCGACTTGGGTTCGAGCTTTTCAGGTTGAAGTTTCTTGACATAAGCATCGCATCCCCAAACTTTTAGAAACGACAACTTAGGTTTCTTCCCAAACCATAATTCATACGGTGTCGTCTCAACGGATTTAGACGGTGCCCTATTTAAAGTGAATGTAGTTGTCTCTAGAGCGTATCCCCAAAAAGAAAGCGGTAAATCTATAAGAGACATCATAGATCGCACCATATCCAATAGAGTGCGATTACGACGTTCGGACACACCGTTACGCTGAGGTGTTCCAGGCGGCGTGAGTTGTGAAACGATTCCACATTTCCTTAAGTGTGTACCAAATTCGTGACTTAAATATTCTCCTCCATGATCTGATCGTAAGAACTTTATTTTTCGGTCACGTTGATTCTCTACCTCATTATGAAATTCCTTGAACTTTTCAAAGGTCTCAGACTTGTGTTTCATCAAGTAGACATACCCATATATACTCAAGTCATCAGTGAGAGTGAGAACATAACGATATCCTCCGCGAGCCTCAACGCTCATTGGACCGCACACATCGGTATGTATGATTTCCAATAAGTTGGTTGCTCGCTCCATTGTTCCGGAGAACGGAGTCTTGGTCATTTTGCCCATGAGGCATGGTTCGCATGTGTCAAATGATTCATAATCGAGAGACTCTAAAAGTCCATCATAATGGAGCTTCTTCATGCGCTTGACACCAATGTGACCAAGGCGGCAGTCCCACAAGTATGTGAGACTATCGTTATCAACTTTACATCTTTTGGTATTCACACTATGAATATGTGTGACATTACGTTCGAGATTCATTAAGAATAAACCATTCACCATCGGAGCATGACCATAAAACATATCTCTCATATAAATAGAACAACCATTATTCTCGGATTTAAATGAGTAGCCATCTCGTATTAAACGAGATCCTGATACAATGTTCATGCTCAAACTTGGCACTAAATAACAATTATTGAGGTTTAAAACTAATCCCGTACGTAAATGTAGAGGTAGCGTGCCGACGGCGATCACATCGACCTTGGAACCATTCCCGACGCGCATCGTCACCTCGTCCTTCGCCAGTCTCCGCTTATTCCGCAGCTCCTGCTGTGAGTTACAAATATGAGAAACGGCACCGGTATCAAATACCCAGGAGTTACTACGAGTACTGGTAAGGTACACATCAATCACATGTATATCAAATATACCTTTAGTGTTGCCGGCCTTCTTGTCTGCTAAGTATTTAGGGCAGTTCCGCTTCCCGTGACCCTTCCCTTTGCAATAAAAGCACTTAGTCTCAGGCCTGGGTCCATTCTTTGACTTCTTCCCGGCAACTGGCTTACCGGGCGCGGCAACATCCTTGCCGTCCTTCTTGAAGTTCTTCTTACCCTTGCCCTTTTTGAACTTAGTGGTTTTATTGACCATCAACACTTGATGTTCCTTCTTGATTTCTACCTCTGCTGACTTCAGCATTGAAAATACTCCAAGAATAGTTTTCACCATCCCCTGCATATTGTAGTTCATCACAAAGCTCTTGTAGCTCGGTGGGAGCGACTGAAGGATTTTGTCAATGACCGCCTCGTCCGGGAGGTTAATGTCCAGCTGGGACAGGCGGTTGTGCAACCCAGACATTTTGAGTATGTGCTCACTGACAGAACTATTTTCCTCCATCTTACAACTATAGAACTTGTCAGAGACTTCATATCTCTCGACCCGGGCATGAGCTTGGAAAACCATTTTCAGCTCCTCGAACATCTCATATGCTCCGTGTTGCTCAAAATGCTTTTGGAGCCCCGGTTCTAAGCTATAAAGCATGCCGCACTGAACGAGGGAGTAATCATCAGCACGAGACTGCCAAGCGTTCATAATGTCTTAGTTCTCTGGGATGGGTGCTTCACCTAGCGGTGCTTCTAGGACATATTGTTTCTTGGCTGCTATAAGGATGATCCTCAGGTTCCGGACCCAGTCCGAATAGTTGGTGCCATCATCTTTCAGGTTGGTTTTCTCTAGGAATGCGTTGAAGTTCATGGTGACACGAGCGTTGGCTATTTGATCTACAAGACATTTTGCAAAGATTTTAGACTAAAGTTCATGATAATTAATTTCATCTAATCAAATTATTTAATGAACTCCCACTCAGATTTGACATCCCTCTAGTCATCTAAGTGTTACATGATCCGAGTCGACTAGGCCGTGTCCGATCATCACGTGAGACGGACTAGTCATCGTCGGTGAACATCTCCATGTTGATCGTATCTTCCATACGACTCATGTTCGACCTTTCGGTATCTTGTGTTCCGAGGCCATGTCTGTACATGCTAGGCTCGTCAAGTTAACCTAAGTGTTTTGCATGTGTAAAACTGTCTTACACCCGTTGTATGTGAACGTAGGAATCTATCACACCCGATCATCATGTGGTGCTTCGAAACGACGAACTTTAGCAATGGCGCACAGTTAGGGAGAACACTTTCTTGAAATTATTATAGGGGATCATCTTATTTACTACCGTCGTTCTAAGTAAACAAGATGCATAAACATAATAAACATCACATGCAATTATATAGTAGTGACATGATATGGCCAATATCATATAGCTCCTTTGATCTCCATCTTCGGGGCTCCATGATCATCTTGTCACCGGCATGCCACCATGATCTCCATCATCATGATCTCCATCATCGTGTCTCCATGAAGTTGCTCGCCAACTATTACTTCTACTACTATAGCTAACGGTTTAGCAATAAAGCAAAGTAATTACATGGCGTTGAATCAATGACACGCAGGTCATACAATAATTAAGACAACTCCTATGGCTCCTGCCGGTTGTCATAATCATCGACATGCAAGTCGTGATTCTTATTACAAGAACATGATCTCATACATCACACTATATCATACATCATTCATCACAACTTTTGGCCATATCACATCACAAGGCAATTGCTGCAAAAACAAGTTAGACGTCCTCTAATTGTTGTTGCATCTTTTACGTGGCTGCAATAGGGTTCTAGCAAGAACGTTTTCTTACCTACGAAAAAGCCACAACGTGATTTGTCAACTTCTATTTAACCTTCATAAGGACCCTTTTCGTCGAATCCGCTCCAACTAAAGTGGGAGAGACAGACACCCGCTAGCCACCTTATGCAACTAGTGCATGTCAGTCGGTGGAACCTGTCTCACGTAAGCGTATGTGTAAGGCCGGTCCGGGCCGCTTCATCCCACAATACCGCTAAAGCAAAATAAGACTAGTAGCAGCAAGAAAGTTGACAACATCTACGCCCACAACAAATTGTGTTCTACTCGTGCAATAGAGAACTACGCATAAACCTGGCTCATGATGCCACTGTAGGGGAACGTTGCAGAAAATAAAATTTTACTACGGTTTCACCAAGATCCATCTATGAGTTCATCTAGCAATGAGTGATAGGAGTGCATCTACATACCTATGTAGATCGCGAGCGGAAGCGTTCAAGTGAACGGGGTTGAGGGAGTCGTACTCGTCGTGATCCAAATCACCGATGACCAAGTGCCGAACGGACAGCACCTCCGCGTTCAACACACGTACGGAGCGGATGACGTCTCCCATGCCTTGATCCAGCAAGGAGGAGGGAGAGGTTGATGAAGATCCAGTAGCACGACGGCGTGGTGGTGGATGCAGCAGAGTTCCGGCAGGGCTTCGCCAAGCGACTACGAGAGGAGGAGGTGTAGCAAGGGGAAGGGAGGCGCCAAGTGCAAGGGTGCGGCTGCCCTCCCTCCCCCCTCTATATATAGGGTCCCCAGGGGGGGCGCCGTCCCTAGGAGATGGGATCTCCTGGGGGGGGCAAGGGGGGTGGAGTGCCCCCCAAGGCAAGTGGGGCGCCCCCTCCCCTAGGGTTCCCAACCCTAGGCGCAGAGGGGGCCCAAGGGGGGCGCACCAACCCACCAGGGGCTGGTTCCCCTCCCACTTCAGCCCATGGGGCCCTCCGGGATAGGTGGCCCCACCCGGTGGACCCCCGGGACCCTTTCGGTGGTCCCGGTACAATACCGGTGGACCCCGAAACTTTCCCGATGGCCGAAACTCGACTTCCCATATATAATTCTTTACCTCCGGACCATTCTGGAACTCCTCGTGACGTCCGGGATCTCATCCAGGACTCCAAACAACTTTTGGTTTGCTGCATACTCATATTCATACAACCCTAGCGTCACCGAACCTTAAGTGTGTAGACCCTACGGGTTCGGGAGACATGTAGACATGACCGAGACGGCTCTCCGGTCAATAACCAACAACGGGATCTGGATACCCATGTTGGCTCCCACATGCTCCTCAATGATGTCATCGGATGAACCACGATGTCGAGGATTCAAGCAACCCCGTATACAATTCCCTTTGTCAATCGGTATGTTACTTGCCCGAGATTCGATCGTCGGTATCCCAATACCTCGTTCAATCTCGTTACCGGCAAGTCACTTTACTCGTACCGTTATGCATGATCCCGTGACCAAACACTTTGTCACTTTGAGCTCATTATGATGATGCACTACCGAGTGGGCCCAGTGATACCTCTCCGTAATACGGAGTGACAAATCCCAGTCTCGATCCGTGACAACCCAACAGACACTTTCGGAGATACCTGTAGTGCACCTTTATAGTCACCCAGTTACGTTGTGACGTTTGGTACACCCAAAGCACTCCTACGGTATCCGGGAGTTACACGATCTCATGGTCTAAGGAAAAGATACTTGACATTGGAAAAGCTCTAGCAAAACGAACTACATGATCTTGTGCTATGCTTAGGATTGGGTCTTGTCCATCACATCATTCTCCTAATGATGTGATCCCGTTATCAATGACATCCAATGTCCATAGTCAGGAAACCATGACTATCTATTGATCAACGAGCTAGTCAACTAGAGGCTCACTAGGGACATATAGTAGTCTATGTATTCACACGTGTATTACGATTTCCGGATAATACAATTATAGCATGAGTAAAAGACAATTATCACGAATAAGGAAATATAATAATAATCCTTTTATTATTGCCTCTAGGGCATATTTCCAACAGACCGGCCCAAAAGTGGCTTATAAATATTAAATGGGTCGGCCCAACTAAAGGCCCACAAGATTTTGCGGACCATAATGGGCTGGCCCAGCTAAAGGCCCACAAGATTTTGCAGACCATAATGTGCCGACCCAGCTGAAAGCCCACAAGATTTTGAGGACACTAGTGGGCCGTGCCGTTAACAGGCTGCCATGTTTTGGGCCAAATGCTGGCCCATATTTGATCCGGTCCATTAACAGCCTGCCATGTTCTGGGCCTAATGAAGGCCCATATGAGATCCGTCCCATTAATAGCTTACCACGTTCTGGGCCATATTACGGCCCAGATCAGATCCGTCCCTTTAAGAGCCTTTGGGCTAAATTATGGCCCATATCAGATTTGGCCCATCAACTGGACGCTGTGCTTTTGGGCCCACCTGAGGCCTGGTCAGGATTTCTGTTTGCTAAAGGCCCATTTAGTAATACGACCTGATATTAGTTTCTGCTTGTTAAAGGAGCCCTATATTCATTTTGGCTTGTTAAAAGCCCGTCATATAGTTTGGCCTAACTATGGCCCACTTTGCATCCGGCCTGCTCATAGCCAATAATCTAATTGGGCCAAACAAGGGCCGTCACAATTTTGTCTTGTTAACGGCCCGTGATGTGATTGACACAATCAAGGGCCGGGGTCTATTTTGGCCTGCTGTCGGCCCGTGAGCTGTTCGGCACGTTTCATGCCCAACCTACTTTTCAGTCTACTAAAAGCCCATTAAATTTTCTTGCGAAAATAGGGCCAGTGGTTTACTCGGCCTATTAAAGGCCCGAAACTACTAGTGGGCCAGTTTACATTTAGGCCTGTTAACGGACCAAGATGACTGGGCCCATGATGCGGATCATACATAGTGATTTGCATGACGGCCCGATTATGTACCGTAATTTTACGGTTTGGCCGGTTTACTGCGAAGACAGGATATATATACAGTAAAATAACTGCAGCATCGTGAATAAAAAAACCTAGACTATACAATAAAGAAATTACGGCATATTACATCCACTGGGCATCAAAATTTGCCACTATGATAATAAAGCACAAGCAGACATCATATTACATACACTAGGCATCAAAGATCGCCAACAGTGCAAATAAACACGTCGACAAAATAATATACAAAACATACAACACTTCAATAGAGTTCAAGAAAGGTTAGCCCTGCTCGGGAGCTGCAGAGCAAGCAGCTGAGCAAGCTGATGAGACCGCGCTTGTTTGACGCTTATATCCTCCTCACTCTGAAAGAGAAAGAAGCATACAGATGACATGTTTTGCATATAAGTATCAGTGTTGAAAATTAATCACATTTCTTATTGACGAATAAAGTGACACAGTTTAAAATAGCAATAACACAATATGGTATTGTTTAGGTTAAGACATGGCAGGAAATGACATTGTGAAGGAGTTGGCAGCTTCACGACACCACTGGATTACAGATCAAGAACTCATAACGATCAATGGTTAGTGTGCTGTCAATTTATCCCATTTCAGATTGGCAAATAAAGAGACGGTTTAAATAATAGTAGAATGATATGACATTGTTCATAGTTAAGACATTGCAGAATATGACATTGTGTTGTAGTGGGTAGGTTCACCACACCACTTGATTATGGATCAAGAACAGAAGCATACATGCAGTGCAAAAGAAGATCACTTGCTATGTATAGTTTAATTTACATGGTATGAAGAAGGAACTTGGTTGTACAACTGAAAACTTAAATTGAGAAGGACAAACTTTTGTTTATGAACTACATAATAAACTTTAAACATGCAATTTGATGCAAACATCAAAAAATAAACAGCTGTTGCAGTCATGCCTAACCAAATATACACAACAAAGTTTGAAGGCTTGAGAAGGACAAACTTACAGTGGTGAAGACAGGCTCTATAAAGCCCTTGTCCATGCTGATGGGGGGGGGGGGGCAA
>LR880968.1:662530000-662575161 GCA_904067115.1 Aegilops sharonensis | reverse complement strand
CCTTGTCCATGCTGATGGGGGGGGGTGGCAATTCAAGAAGTTTACCACAGAATCTTCTTCATAAGCATTGCCTTTATTCTACATTTTGTTAAGAGTAAATATAGATGTGATAATATAAGAAAAAATGGAGAATATTTAAGATAAGATGAAGAGTGATGGTACATAACCAAGTAGCTATAAATGTAAGTACAGCGATACAGACAAAAGGTACAGCCAAGAGCAATGCAGAGCTAAACTTCTTCAGTACCATCGGTGTTATCCAACCTTATGGTAAGAGTAAATATAGATCTGATGTGTAGAAAATGGAGGGCAAAGGAAAATAAGCTACAGAGTGATGGTACATGAACAACTAGTTGTCAAGATAAGTACACTGATAAAGGACAGCAGGTACTTACAAGAACAATGCAGAGCTAAAAGATTTCATTGCCATTGGATATATTCTACACTAATATAACCATTCATACAGATCAGATAATTTGGAATGCACAATTTATAAGCAAGCTATCATGCATACTGCTTTCACATAATGAACCAGGTATGAATGCAAGTACAGTGATACAGGACAACAGGTACTAACAAGAGCAAAGCAGCGGGCAGCATATTTGCGATATCATGTCGTCCTTTTCAAACCGGAATTCTTCTTCGAGCAGATTTCCTGCAAAAGAGATCTGTAAGGCACATGGGGAAAAGTAGAATTCAAATTGTCATGTGATATCATAGATAGTACCTCATCCTGGGAACGAGACCAGTGCATAACAAGGTTTTTCCATTCAATGTCTTCTAAATTTAGCACAAGAGACTTCACCGGAAATTCGTTTATAGACTTGCCATCAAAGTTTGATTTCCTCAGGTAACACCGATACTGCTGCAATGCTTCCTTGAAAACTGCAAGCAAGCTTTGCTCGTCATGACTATGTAGATTGACCCTCTCCTACTTACAACAATGTAATGTAAATCATTGATGTGTTGAATCAGCAGAAAACAGGAAAATATTCACCATGAATAATAGCACTTACACGTAAGTGGGACAGGAAGATGTGAAAATGGTGTTTGTCTTCACTATAATCTTCCCATGATGGGAATATATGCACGTAGTCCCTAAGAACATTGAAAGCATTGTCTTCTAAACTGGGAACAACTGGAATGGGGTTCCAATCTGCAGGAATTGGTCGTCTTTGCAGTTGGGATAGGTCTTCGGCCGGTGGACTTGCTGTACTTTTTGCTGGAGTGGGATTTTTCTGTGGTACGGCTGGTGCTATGGCAACTGAAATCGGCATACCTTTTGCTGGAGTGCAGGTCCTATGTGGTGGGGCTAGTGGTGTGGCCAGTGAAGTATGGGTACAGTCTGCTGGAGTCGGTCCTACATTTTGTGTCACTGGTTGTAGAGCCAATATAAGTGGGGTGATGTCTGATTTCTCCGGCACCACCACATTTTTCAAGGACTTTGCTGGTGCTCCTTCAGGTTCGGCAATCACCCTCTTCCTTTTTGATGTCTGATGCACAAGAACATCATTTGAGTGGAAAAACATGGTATGATGACAGATGGAATATATATTGATAATGGATGGGCATGGCATCTTGACATATATGATGAGTAAACTAAGCAGATGGCGGTGCAACAAAGTAGAAGAAATGGAAGACACCTTATGCAAGATACGTGCACTCAATAAAACCTTGCCAAATTAGAACATGCACCTTGATGGGTGAATAGGACAGGCCATCTGTCTTTGACTCCTCGAGGTCAGAATAGTCATTAGGATCATATTCTGAACAAGAATCTACAAGTGGGTGATAACCCACAAGTATAGGGCATCGCAACAATTTTCGAGGGTAGAGTATTCAACCCAAATTTATATTATCGACACAAGGGGAGCCAAAGAATATTTGAAGGTATTAGCAGCTAAGTTGTCAATTCGACCACACCTGGAGATTAATTATCTGCAGCAAAGTGATCAGTAGCAAAGTAGTTTGATAGTTTTGATAGTAGTGATAGCAACAATAGTAATAGTAACAGTGATAGCAGTAATTTTGTAGCAAGTGTAACAGTGATGATAGTAGTAGTAACTTAGCAGAAACAATGTAAGATAAATTCATAGACATTGGATCGGTGACTTGTTGGATGATATTCATCATGAGACAGTTATAACCTAGGGCGATACGGCACTAGCTCCAGTTCGTCAATATAATGTAGGCATGTATTCCGTAAATAGTCATACGTGCTTATGGAAAGAACTTGCATGACATCTTTTGTCCTACCCTCCCGTGGAAGCAGGGTCCATATTGGAAACAAGGGATATTAAGGCCTCCTTTTAGTAGAGAACCGGAACAAAGCATTAACACATAGTGAATACATGGACTCCTCAAACTACGGTAATCACCGGAAGAAGTCCCAGTTTTTGTCACTCTGGGGTTACCAGATCATAACACGTAGTAGGTGACTATAACTTGCAAGATCGGATCTAGAACATGGATATAATGATGATAACATAAACGGTTTAGATTTGAAATCATGGCACCAGGGCCCAAAGTGACAAGCATTAAGCATGGCAAAGTCATAGCAACATCAATCTTAGAACATAGTGGATACTAGGGATCAAGCCCTATCAAAACTAACTTGATTAGATGATGAATCTCATCCAACTCCTCACCGACCAGCGAGCCTACGAAGGAATTGCTCACTCCCGGTGGGGAGCATCATGGAATTGGCGATGGAGAAGGGTTGATGATGACAAAGAACGAAGATCCCCCTCTGCGGAGCCCCAAACGAACTCCAGATCTGCCCTCCCGAGGAAGAACAGGGCTTGGCGGTGGCTCCGTCTCGTGGATCACGATAATTCTTTCTCCCTGATTTTTTCTGGAATAATGTGATTTTGTAGCATCGGAATCACGGACTACGGGGCCACCAGGTGGGGACAACCTACCTGGGTGCGCCAGGAGAGGGGGGCGCACCCTGGTGGGTTGTGCCCACCCAGGGGGCCCTCTCCGGTAGGTCTTGGCTCTAGAAATTCTTATATATTATATAAAAATTCCTCGCAAAGTTTCGTTCCATTCTGATAACTTTTATTTTTGTACAAAAACAACACCATGGTAGTTCTGCTGAAAACATCGTCAATCCGGGGTTAGTTTCATTCAAAGCATGCAAATTAGAGTCCAAGATAAGAGGAAAACGTTAGGAAAAGTAGATACATTGGAGACGTATCAACTCCCCAAGCTTAAACCTTTGCTTGTCCTCAAGCAATTCAGTTGATAAACTGAAAGTGAAAAAGAAAATCTTTTACGAACTCTTTAGCTTTTGTTTGCATAGATAGGCTTGAACAGTACCCAGGTTTTGAGCCAACATTATAACTAACCATGCCGACAATAACTCTTAAAGATTACAATGACTCATATCAATGACATAATCAGCTAGCGAGCAATAATAAGTTATCTCAAACGGCAACACGTTGTCAAAACAACCATGATATAATATGACAATAGTGGTATCTCGCTAGCCCTTTCTGAGACCTCAAAACATAAATGCAGAGCACCTCCAAAGTTCAAGCAACGACTAAACATTGTAATTTATGGTAGAAAAGATCCAGTCATGATGCACCCAACATTAGCTACACACAATGCATAAGTCATGGCAGTTGTGCTCTCAGGTTCTAGTGCTTGTTTTAGAAGGTGATGACACAACATAAAAGTAAATAGATAGTCCCTTCGAGAGGGAAGTAGTGATTTGCAGAGGTGCGAGAGCTCAAGTTTTTAAAACAGAGACATGCACCCTTCTCATTTACTTCACGACCATCAGTTATCAATATCTTCCATGCTAAGCACGCTAGTGGCGGTTCCCAAGCGATAAAAGTAAAGGTTTACTCCCCCTCCACCAACAATCACATTCCACGGCTTGTCCGAAACAACGGGTGCCGTCCAAACCAACAACAGTCCGGGGGAGTTTTGTTTAATTATTTGCATTTTGAGTTCGAGACTGGGAATCCCTATTACCGCCCTTTTCTCGTGCGATGGCGAGTGAATAAACACTCAAACTGAGAATAACCCGCTTAGCATGGAAGATACCGACCACCTCCTGTCGTTCCATGAACGATCCAGGCACACAAAAGGGATATTTTTTAGAAGTTTTTAGAGGTGGCACATGCAAATTTACTTAGGACGGCAGGGTAATACCGCATATAGGTAGGTATGATGGACTCATCTGGAATAACTTTGGGTCAAGGTTTTTGATGTACAAGCAGGATTCCCACTTAATACAGGCGAAGGCTAGCAATTAGGTTGAGAAGCGGCTAGCTAGAGAGCAACAACGATCATAAACATGCATTATGCATAAGTAACATTGGACACTAGCATGAGTAGGATATGAACAACATGAACATAAGTATCATAGAGGCTATGTTGTTTTTGATTCAACTACATGCATGGACATGTGCCAAGTCAAGCCACTCAAACATTAAGAGGACGATACCATATCATCATACTACATCGCAATCACTTTAACGCAATGTTGATATCCAAGATAAATCATTATCCACTCCCAACTACTTATGCATGGATGAGAAACTATAATCTCTAATTGTCATTGCAAACATGTTTAATCATAATGAGCTGAATCATGGATACTAGGTTAAACATATTTACAGAAACAGAACAAGTCGAGTTCATACCTGTTTCTCTCTGCCACGGCCAGTTCATCGAATGTCGTCATTATTGCCTTTCACTTGCACGACCGAATGATATGAAAATAATAATAGTGCAAGAGTACCGTGACTAAGCTGGAATCTGCAAACTATTTATTCAGCAGGAGAAGACAAGGTAAAATGTGCCCTTTATTAGATGAACAATTATTCATATGAGAGCCACTCAACATTTTCATCGTGGTCTTCTCCTCGGTACAACTTGAATAAAAAGAAAATAAATTCAAAGAAACACACTGAAATATTTTTGGAGTTTTTGGTTTTCTTGAACAAGCAAATAAAAGAAAAAACGAGAAAAACTATTTACATGGGAAAGCTCCCAACAAGCAAAAGAAGAACAAGGAAATATTTTTGGGTTTTCTTTTTAATATTACAAAGCATGCATAGAAAGCAAATTAACTACAACTAATTTTTTTGGTTTTTCTAAAGTTTTTCAAACACACAAGAAGAAAGCATGAAAAATAAATCTAAGCATGGATGATACAATTAAAAAGTGTGAACACCGACTGATGGAATATGTGGATATGAATGTAAAGTCGGTAAGAAACACGTACTCCCCCAAGCTTAGGCTTTTGGCCTAACTTGGTAGTCGATCAGTAGCATGGAGGGTAGTAGGGGTGCTGAGGAGCGGGCATCCACTCATCCCACTGCTGAGGCTCCTCATGTGCTGCCTCCGCAGCAGCCTGAGCGTTCTGGTAGGTGATGATGTCTGCAGGCATGATCTTATATCTGCCCCTGGCAACAGAATCAAATAAAGCAGGAGCAGGCAACAGAATAATATCCCGAGTTTCAACGCTAAAGACCGGGTTATAAGGCATAGGAATGTTAGGATAATCTCGTTCAAGAAAATGATGGTGTTCCATGGCTGCACGGTCTAGGTAAACCTTGGTCAGAGGGTAATCATGAGGGCATATCTCAACATTAAAGTGAGCCGCCAAACGAGTAGCGTAAATCCCACCATGTATTTTACCCTGGGATTTATTAAGATGGAGGCGACGAGCCACAATAGCTACCAAGCTATAAGTGTTGTCGCCCTCTAATGCACGTCGTAAAACAGCAAGGTCTGGTGAACTAAGTGCACCCACCTTCTCCTTAGCAAGCAAGCATTTTGCAATGAAAAGTGTAAAGTAATGAACAACAGGAAAATGCAAGCCAGCGACAGTGGTAGCTGACACCCCTCTCTCATCTCCCAATGTCAAACTGCAATAAAAGGCCTCAAACCCAGCTGGCCTAGGCTCGACTAAGCTCCCATCAGAAGGGATCATGCATATGTCACAAAATATAGTAAGTGGTATCTGATGGTTTTCAGCATATAAATCAAAGCTCACTTCAGGAGGATTATTCCTAGGTAGGAAAGTAAAACTTTGAACAAAGATGTTTATGAGGATTTGGTGCTGTTCACACTCATCTGAGATGGAGTCGGTGAGGCCGGCATTAGCAGCATATTGTGTGAACTCCTGAAGGATTCCAGCCTCTTCCAGGAACGGGGTGTGCGGCCATTCACACGGCCGTACTTCCGCCAACCTCTAAGGGCGGAGATCACTATCATATGACTCCCCAATAACACCCTTGGATTTCTTGTTGGAGCCAAACTTCCAAAAGATATTCATGGTTTTCCTATGAACAAAATTCTAAAATTTATTAGCCCACAAAATTTTCTCAACAAAATTGATACCAACTACTCATAGGGATGCATAGAGGCCATAGCAAGCATTCAAACTACTTAGAACTCTAAGAATTCAACATGCAAGCACATCTACAACAACACCAAGAGTAACTAATTATTCAAAATATAACCCACTAAATAAAAACTAATTGGACAAACGGTAGAGTCACATACGAAGCAACAATCCCTCGAAACAGTTTCGGAAATAGAGCTTCAAGCAAAGAGATCAAAATCCGCGGGTTTGAGAGCAAGAACACGGGAGAGAGAGCAAGGGAGATTTTTTTCGGGAGGTGAGTGATGAAGTGGGCTGAAGGGATAAGTGAGGGGGCCCACGTGGGGACCACAACCCACCAGGGCGCGCTTGGGGGTCCTGGCATGGCCAGGTGGGTTGTGCCCACCTGGTGCACCTCCCTCTAATATTATTTGCACCAGAAATTCAAAAATATTTAGAAAAAAATCGTATTAAATTTTCAAGGCATTCTGAGAACTTTTATTTTTGGGTCATTTTTTTATTGCACGGGAAATTCATAAAACAGAGAAAATATGGTATTTTATTTTATTTAACTAATAAAAACCTAAAACAAAAAGTAGGGACAGAAAGTAGTGCTTAGTAAATTCATCAACTTCATACCGCTAAAAAATGATCCGTTAATTAGGTTGATCTGGTCTTATTAACAACCACTTTCGATTAGCATGAAACCGAAGAACTTTCGTAAATCACAAAGTTACCTCAATGGGGATATGCATTTCCCCAAGAATAAGCATTTCATATTTCCCCAAGAAAACTTCCAATAGTGTTTGTCGGAGATTTTTCAATAACATTAATACCATTCACTTGGAATTGTTTCTTCGGAAAGTGCATCGTATGCTCATTACATTGATATGAAAAGTGACCTTGCTTTTATTGCAATCAATAACAACCCCTGCATTATTAAAGAAGGGTCTACCAAGGACAATCAACATGTTTTCATCCTCGGGTATCTCAAGTATAACAAAGTCGGTTAAGATAGTAACATTAGCAACAACAACGGGCACATCCTCACAGATACCGATAGGTATGGCAGTTGATTTGTCAGGCATTTGCCAAGATATTTCAGTAGGTGTGAGTTTATTCAAGTCAAGTCTTTTATATAAAGAAAAAGGAATAACACTAACACGAGCTCCTAAATCACACAAAGCAGTTTTCACATAATTCTTTTTGATAGAGCAAGGTATAGTTAGTATCCCCGGATCTCCAAGTTTTTTAGGCACTCCATCTTTAAAAGTGTAATTAGCAAGCATAGTGGAGATTTCAGCTTCCAGTATTTTTCTCTTATTAGTGATGATGTCTTTCATAAACTTTGCATAAGGAGGAATTTTCAAGATATCAGTCAAGCGAGTTCGCAAAAATACTGGCCTCAGCATCTCAGCAAAGCATTCAAATTCTTCATCATCTTTCTTTTTAGTTGACTTGTGGAAAAGGCATAGGTTTTTGAAACCACGGTTCTATTTATTTACCGTGTATTCTAGCAATGAAGTGTCTTTTATCATATCTTTTATTCTTAGGTTGTGGGTTATCAAGATCAGTAGGTCGTTCTATCTCAACATCATTATCTAGTTCTTTTTCATTATTTGGTTGGGATTCTTCATGAACCTCATCATTATCTTTTTCATTATCACTAGGTGAGTGTTCATTACCAGATTGAGTTTCAGCATCAGAGATAGAAGTTTCATGATCATTATCAAGAGGTTTTTCTATTTCAGGTTCACTTGAAGTATGCAAAGTCCTATCATTTTTCTTCTTCTTTTTCTTTCTAGAAGGACTAGGTGCATCAGTGTTAACTCTTTGTGAATCTTGTTCAATTCTTTTTGGGTGTCCCTCAGGATAAAGTGGTTCCTGGGTCATTTTACCTCCTCTAGTTGCAACTCTAACATCAAAGTCATGTATATTATGATTCATTTCATCAAGCAATTCTCTTTGTGATTTAGCAACTTGTTCTAACTGAGTTTGAACCATAGAAGCATGTTTTCCAACACCTCTTACATCATTTGAGATTCTAAATAACAAGTCACTCAAGCGAGCAATCATATCAGAATTGTATTTCAATTGTTTCATAACATTTGCATTGAAGTGATCTTGTTTTCTAATATAGTTTTCAAACTCATAACGGCATTGTCTAGGGTGCATATTGTGAGGATTCTCATTATCATTGAACTCAATTAGAGAATTTACCTCTACCACCTTAGGCAGTGGTGGTGTATTAAGCCCATGTATTTCTTCAATAGGAGGTAAAATTTTAACATCCTCAGCTTTAATACCTTTTTCCTTCATAGATTTCTTTGCCTCTTGCATATCTTCAGGACTGAGATATAATATACCCTCTTCTTCGGAGTGGGTTTAGCCGGTGGTTCAGGAAGAGTCCAATCATCATAAATTTTCAATATGTTATTCAATAATTCTTCCGCTTGTCCAACAGTTCTTTCCCTGAAAACACAACCAGCACAACTATCTAGGAAGTCCCTAGAAGCATCGGCTAGTCCATTATAGAAGATATGAAGTATTCTTAAGAGGATGATCAGGCAAAGAATTAAGTAACTGGCAAAGCCTCCCCCAAGCTTGTGGGAGACTCTCTTCTATAGTTTGAATAAAGTTACATATTTCCTGTAAGGCAGCTTGTTTCTTATGAGCAGGAAAATATTTTCAAAGAAGTAATAAATCATATCCTGGGGACTACGCACACAACCAGGAGCAAGAGTATTGTACCAAGCTTTAGCATCACCCTTTAATGAGAAAGGAAATAATTTGAGAATAAAGTAGTAGCAAGTTTTCTCATCATGAGTAAAAAGGGTGGCTATATCATTCAACTTAGTAAGATGTGCCACAACAGTTTCAGTTTCGTAACCAAGGAAAGGATCAGATTCAACCAAAGTAATTAACTCTGGGTCGACAGAGAATTTCCTTATCATCAATAAAGATAGGTGAAGTAGCAAACTTAGGATCACATTTCATTCTAGCATTCAGAGATTTTTCTTTATACTTGTGTAATAATCTCTCTAGATCATCTCTATCCTTACAAGCAAGAATATCTCTAACTGGTGTGTTGCCCGTTTGGCTCAAAACATCGTGGACCCCAGCCGCGGTCGGCATTAGAAATTATACCTGCTTCCATAAGTTATTCGCGATTAGTCAAAAAATGACCAAAATATAATTAATTATGCATGGTCTTGACTTGTTGTGCTCAGGGTCCAGGGGGCGCAGCCCCTACGGGGGCCAGCAATGAAGATCCCGAATTATCCGGCTTACAGCCGAAGATGACTCTAGGGTCGAGCCGATGTACTTCCTTGAAGGGAAAGCATACTCCCGCAGCAGCCTCCAGGAATCCGGAGGTGCCGGATACTCTGGCGAGCACATTACAAAGTGTGTCCATTGTAGAGGAACATCGTACCTTAATTGGTACGGTATTTGAAAGGGTTCTGTCTAGAAGCTTTCATGGGCCTGTTGAGAGGCTTCGAGGTAAGCAATGTAATAGCTTAACTATTTTTACATGCACAATGCGCCCGTGTATAGATAGTAGCCCCTGAGGCTCTGGTCGGCTTCCACAGGGAGGCGATCAGAGGATCAGAGTTAGCGGATGAGGACATCACTCTTATTAACAGGTGGCTCGACGAGGCACAAGGTATGTGTTCGGGCAGCTTGTTTATGCATGTAGACTAGTATGAGCACGAGGCTAAAAATCATATACTGTGACATGCATAACTGTAGATGGTGCTGCCGCGGTTGAGACCCTTCGGGCCAAACTTGCCCGGGCCAAGGAGCTGGCTAGAGTGAGCGAAGCGGCTGCCAAGAAGGCGGCTGCGGATTTAAAGGCCGAACAGGCCGCTCGGCGCCAGTGCCAGGAGAGAATATCTACCATGGAGCGGGAGATGAAGGATGCCACTGGCAGGTGCAAATCTCTCGAGGAGGATAACAAAACCAAGGCAGCCAAGCTCAACAAGGCCTTACTAGAGGCGAAAGAAGCGCGATTCGAATCTAGAGCGGCTCGGGAGGAGATCCGACAGGCTGGGGAGATAGCGGCTGGTAAGCCCTTTCTTTTACAGACTAAGTTAGGCGACCCAAAGTATGCTCTGCTTAACCAAATGTGGAGTTCTCTAGACGCGTTCTTGGATCTGCCGAAGAGTATTTCTGACGCGATGTAGTTCTTCCAAGCACAGGAAGGTCATGCAGCGGAGAGTCTTTTCTGGTCACAATTTGGCGTGGCGAGGCGTCCGGTGCCGCTGAACGAACAGATGGCCCAGTGGGCCGAGCTACACAAGATGTACGGAGCTGTGATGAAGGACGTCGTGGTTCGGCTATGGCCAGCTGGACCCGTTCCGAGAAGCTATTTCGGTTTGGTGCAGCGGCTTGTCAATGCAGTGCCGCGTATTGACGCTATCAGGCGGTCGGTGTGCATAGAAGGTGCCCGGATGGCCTTCGCCAGCGTCAAGATGTACTGGGCAAATATGAAGGCCGTCGATGTTGCAACCAAGGGTCCGCCCGGAGGCAAGGACCATCGCACCCCGGACCATTATTTGGTGGACGTCTTAGAGGGCACCCGCTTGATAGAGGGTCAGTGCTCGAAGGATATTATATTTGAATAAATGTACCAGGATTGTGAAAACAATATTGTGATACGTTAAAGCTTTATTATATACCTTTGCCATTATTTCCTCCTGTGCGGCCGTTTCTTATAACCTGAAAGTTTGCCAGTCGTCGTCTTCGGCCCCCTCGCGTATAATATGGGGGTGTTCGGAATAGCACCTGATCACTCTTGACCCAACATCTTGGTCCGGAACGGAGGTGTCAGTGCGGCGAACTAGGCAATCAGACTATAGGGCTTTAACACCTTCACTTAACCATAGGAGTTTTACAGCGGGTCTACTATGTAGCCCCTGGTATGTACGCAGTTATCCGAATACAGTTGTGTTACATAGGTGACCAGAAAAATGGTCCTTCGTGTAATACGAAAGAAATCGCAAAAGATTCCAATAAGTCACTGCGTGGTTGACCAGCTCTCGCCGCATCATGACAGTCAGTTTTCGGCTTTCTCTACTGAGGTGTTTGACCAGGTAAGCCGGAAACACAATCACAGTAGTTCTCCCTTTACTACCCTAGCCGATAAGACGGAACGTAGGGTAGCAAGCATAGGAGCCGGGCAACCCAATTATTGACCAAAGACTTGATTCGGAGCTAATGCATATAATGCCAAAACTCGTGATGCCGAAGTATGCTATAGAGCTGTTCGGACTTTTTCGGCAACCCATATGTTGCCGTATCAAGCCCCTGGTGATTTGGGCTGAGGTGTCTGCGTGAAAAAACCAAAGAAGCAAGGTACGCTTGTATGCAGAAAAGCAAATACTGAACACGCATTGTGTTCACTAAAATCTGGTTGATACGTTGAACGTAATCTTACAGATTATGACGCCACCACCCAGGCCATTTTACGTGCCAGAGGTCGAGGGCTGAGGGAAAAGGCTCTGTACAGGTTTCAAATAGAGTTTTTGGTCTTACAAAAATCTTTTGGACCTCCTGTCGCACGTCTGCGCTGCCTGTGCTTCCGCGAAAAGTTTTCCTTAACGGGAGCAATCCCCGGTTATTTGTAGGAAAGCCGGGCTCATAAAGAGTCCTTGCAGGTCCATAGGACGGACAGGTATTGATTCACCTGCGGCAAAAAGATAAGAAAATAGTTAGAAAAAAAAGATAAAATGCCAAAGCCTGGACGAACCGCTTTGTAGGCCTGTCCGTATTGTGCCTCCGCCGATGACCAAGGTATTTTGAGTGCATAATTATGTATGCGCGGTGCAAATCCCATGGGTATAAGAGGCGAACGACAGAGGCGGAGCTGCTAATCCAGCTCTAGGGTTGACCGGTCCTGTGTAGCAGAGGCCGGCGGTCTAATGACCGATGAAGTATGCGGCTTGAGGAGGCCGCTGTGTACTTCGGCTGTGATTGCCACAGTGTGCCCCTCAGTTCGGAGGGGGTGTTCCGTGTTTCCGTTGACCGTTATGGTGCCGCGTGGACCGGGCATCTTAAGCTTTAGATAAGCGTAGTTTGGGACCGCATAGAAACAAGCAAAAGCGGTCCCACCGGGCAGGGCGTGGTAGCCAATACGGAATGGGACAATATCGAAGATCAAGTCTTCGCGTCGGAAGTTTTCCGGTGAACCGAAGACGACTTCCAGTGAGATTGAGCTTGTGTCGTGAGCTTCTACGCCGGGTATTACTCCCTTGAAGGTAGTTGTGGTGGGCTTGATCCTTGAAGGGTCAGTGCCCATTTTGCGGACAATGTCTTGATAGAGTAAATTGAGGCTACTGCCCGCCGTCCATGAGGACGCGTGTGAGATGGAATCTGCGGATAATTGGATGGAGGACCAGAGCTGCCGAACCTCCGTGACAGATACTGGTTGGGTGGTCCTTGTGATCAAAAGTGATTGAGCAGGCCGCCCATGGGTTAAATTTTTGGGCGTCTGGCTTTATGGCGTGGTCGTCTTGTAGTTCATGCTTGCACACCCTTTCAGAGGTATGCGTCACGTATATCGCGTTTACTGTTTTTACTTCGGGGGGAAATTGCTTCTGTCCCCCGGTGCTCGGTAGGCGAGCCTCCTCTTCTTCATTGTCACTGGGCGGCCCCTTCCCTTTGTGTTCGGCATTGAGCTTGCCGACTTGTTTGAAAACCCAACAATTTCTGTTGGTATGGTTGGCGGGTTTGTCGGGGCTGCCATGGATCTGACAGGGCCGATCCAGTATCTTGTCTAGACTGGATGAACCATCTCTGTTTGCCTTAAATGGCTTCTTCCGTTGACCGGTTTTGGAGCCACTAAATCCTGCGTTGACCATTTTGTCTTGGGTTCCTGCATTATTGTTGTGACGCTTGTCTTCCTTGCGTCGTGGCTTGCCATTGCCGTCCCTGACTTAGAAGGTACCAGGATCGCTCGCGCTATTGCTTCTACGAGTGAGCCAGCTATCTTCTTCCGCGCAAAAGCAGGTCATTAGTGCGGTGAGAGCTGCCATGGACTTTGGCTTTTCTTGGCCGAGGTGGCAGGCGAGCCACTCGTCGCGGATGCTATGTTTAAAGGCCACGAGTGCTTCGGCATCCGGACAGTCTACAATTTGGTTCTTTTTAATTAGGAACCTAGTCTAGTGTTTCCTGGCTGATTCTCTGGGCTGCTGGATGATGTGACTCAGGTCATCGGCGTCCGGAGGCTGGACATATGTACCTTGGAAATTGTCGCGAAAAGCGTCTTGCAAGTCTTCCCAGCTGCCAATGGAGTTCTCTGGGAGGCTGTTTAGCCAGTGCCGGGCTGGTCCCTTTTTAGTGGGAGGTATTTAATGGCATGGAGATCATCACCGCGGGCCATGTGGGTATGGAGAAGAAAGTCGCCAATCCATACTGCAGGGTCAGTTGTTCCATCATATGATTCAATGTTCATGGGTTTAAACCCTCCTGGGAATTCGTGCTCCATTACTACATCAGTGAAGCAGAGGGGGTGTGCGGCGCCTCTATACCGGGCCAAGTCCCGACGTAGCTCGGATGGAGTCCGTCTGTGGTTTTCGGCCCGGACGTGGGTATGCTTGTCACGTCCAGCTAGATAGTCGTCATCGCGCACTGGGGCATGCCCCCGCGATCCGTAGATCGATCTGGTCTGACCTGCTCTATTTCCAGGTCCTGCCGCAGGTCATATGTAAATCCCTGAGCTGTTGTGTCTCTATCTTTACGGCGAGGTAGTATGGGCTGGTGTTCGGCTTGAGTTGCCATTTTTTCCCGGCCGCGTGGTGGTCGGTCAGCTGCATTACGCGCTGATGGTACGGGCTCTAGTGACTCATCGTCGAATTGAGGTAGCAGCTTACGCTTCGGGTAGCTTTTGGTTGGTCGTGCAAGGTCGTATTCCTCGGCTATCAGGACATTAGTCCATCTGTCATTGAGCATATCCCGTTCGGCTTGAAGCCGTTGCTGCTTCCTTTTTAGGCTTTTCGTGGTTGCGGTGAGCTGTTGCCTAAGGCGTTTTTGCTCGAGGGGCTCCTCTGGCACGATGAGATCTTCGTCACCGGGGCTTATGTCATCTTCGGAGGGTGGCATGTAATTGCTGTCCTCCGAGTCCTCGCTTCCGCCTGGCTCGTCAGGGTTACCCTGCCCCTGCTCCCTATCATCATGTTCGGGTGTTGGATCGACGGGCGCATCTGGGTCTTCGGCGTACTCCGGACTTTTATTGTCTCCATTGCCGGTATTTCTTTCCTTGCCGCGGTGTGATTTTGAACAGCATCGCTGATGCCGCTTTTTTGGTGGTTTATCAATGTTGTTGTCCTTGATTGGATCCTTACTGCCTTCACCGCCATCCTCTCTTGGCGTATCTACCATGCATACGTCGAATGTGGAGGTGGCCGCCCAGCGTCTGGTATGCGGCACGGGTTTTGGCTTTGTTCGTCTCCGGCATCAATGTCCATACCATAGATGTCTTCGGAGTTACGGTCAGGCATGTCGGTAAGGTCTTCGACAGTGGCTACGAAGTGGGTGGTGGGTGGGACGTAAAATTTCCTGCCCTCAGCCCCTAGCCCGGGCTGAGCATAATTCGGACTTTGCTCCTTTGTAATGACGAGGGGTCGCATAAAGTCCAGAGACTCGCTTAAAGGCGAGGTTTGGCGAGGGGAAAGAGGGTCCATGGAGTTCGACGGGAAGAGAATCCCTTGGCCGGGCTCACATAATGCGGACTCCGAGGGTTTGGGGCCATTGTTCGGAGAAGTGTCCGGCTTCATGACGATTGACGTTGATACTACTTCCTCTAGCTCTCCCATGCTAGGCTCAATGGCCGCAAAGAGTCCGGCGGGCTCGAGAATCCCGTCTTCGGACCCGGTGATGTGCTCCAGATCTAGGGCCAGAGCGGGGGTTGGGGTCGCGAACCCTTGGTAGATCAAGTCTCCTTGGATATCAGCGACAGAATCCAGGCTTACAAAACTAATCTGGTGATATGGGGCGTAGATGTCGATCTGCTCTGGACAGCCAGGCGAGTTGGCCCGCAGTGTGAAGCCGCCGAACGCAAAGATCTAGCCGGGGAGGAAGACCTCCCTCAGGGTAGTGTGTCGGTGTACAAAAAGAGGGGCGCACTTTTGTACCCCTTTACCTGTGCATGGGCAGTCGGAGCCACGCCCGCGGTCGCACCAAGCAGAGCAGGGGAGGTAAGCTAAGGTAAGACCGAAGCCCAAGACAATCAGAGCAATGACAAGGCCAAGACCACAAGGAGCAGAGGGACGAAGCAGGTTCCCCCGGCAAGACCCTTTCGCTCGAGGAAGAGCTTCCATCGTCGGAATCTCCATCAGAGGAGCTCTCCACGCAGCACTTCAGGCGAGTTCCAAACTCCCGGAAGACCTTGACGGAGAGCAGGCCACCCGCAGGCCCTCCATTAATTTGAAGTAGAGGACGAGCCCCGCCCTCAGGCTGTCGATGCGAGCGAACGTCTTCCATCCACGGCGGAGGTACATGACCCGAGGAGCCGGGGAGTCGACGTCGACCCGCGTGCCCCCATTCCCACAACCCCTCATGTGCAGTCTGAGGGATTGGGGCCAGTAACGCTCCATCTCCCGAGAAAACGGGACGGGAAGACAGAGACGGCGATGCGGAGGCCGGCGCAGCCTGATGAAGAACTCGCGGGGCTGGTCTCCGACATGGCCTTCCATCGGGAAAGGCACCATTGGCGGGGGGCGAAGCCGGCGCACCGCCCCGTCCTCCTCTTCCCCGAGCAGTACGACCTCTACCCTGGCCTCGCCCACGGCCTCACCCCCTCCCGCTTCCCCTCGCGGCCGGTTCCACCACCACAGGCTCGGGAGGAGGAGGGACGCGCTGTCGAGCAGCGACCCTCGCCACCACTGTTGAAGGACCAGGATTCCCTTTCTCCATGGCGAGCGAAAGGAAGAAGCAGAAGCGAGAGGAGATAGATGACTGAAGAGTGCGGGAAGCCATCTCCCCTTCCCCCTCCTTATAAAGGAGCGGGGTCGGGGCCCGGCAGCCCCGCTCGGCCAATCCAGCCACCAGAGGTGCAGGGAATCGGGACTGACCCGCTGCCCCAACCAGCGACAGCCAGTTTCCCACCTCCACCGTTTGCCACCCCAAGTGCAAGACGGATGCGTGGCGAACGTGCAGAATCGAGGGGACGGGTGAGGCGACCTCTCCCCACCCCATGATCGTGGGGTGTGGACGCCTTGAAGGCCGCGACCCGGCCCCGCGCGGTAAATGATCCGCGCCTCCACGCCTCCCTCTTTTTATGCGAAAGGCGCGAGCCGCCTCTTTACTATGATATGACGCATGCATGCGGGAATCGCCCCACGCATGCCGCCCACGTCACGCACACCCCTCCACGCCGCGCCGCGCGCGCGGGTCGTGGGGGCGAAGCGCGCGAAGAGTTTTACCATGGTAAAAACCGCCCCGCCTGCCCGCGCACCATTTTGGGCCTGGCCCAACAACGTGTCGCGTTTATGTGTGGCCCAGGCCCGGGGGATCCTGTTGGTGTACAAAAAGAGGGGCGCACTTTTGTACCACTTTACCTCTGCACGGGCAGTCGGAGCCACGCCTGCGGTCGCACCAAGCAGAGTAGGGGAGGTAAGCCAAGGTAAGACCGAAGCCCAAGACAATCAGAGCAACGCCAAGGCCAATACCACAAGGAGCAGATGGACGAAGCAGGTTCCCCCGGCAAGACCCTTGTCGGGGCAGCCTCAGCAGCCCCGGCAAGACCCTTGCCGGGGCAGCCCGCCCCACACCAACAGAGCGAGCCACCCTTGTGCCCACGGTCCCCAACGCCATCATCCACGTGGGGCCAGGGCTCGGGAAGACACCTCTGTGGTGGCATGCAAATCTTTGTGAAGACATCTTCAAGATCAGATGAGGATTAGAATACGATGATCCTCGGCAAGATCCTTGCCAAGGAAGGCCACCAGATACTCGGCAAGGCCCTTGCCGGGGACGACAGCACGCCACGGCAAGACCCTTGCCGGGCCACCCGGCAAGACCCTTGCCGGGCCACCCGGCAAGGCCCTCACCAAGGACGCCAGCAGGGCCACCACCAGGTCCACGCCAACCAATCTTCCACCGCCGTTCACATGCAGCTGCCAGCCCAACCAGCTGGGTGGGCACCTGCGTGGCAACATGCAGCCCCCAGGCCAACTCTTCAAGCGCCTGCGTGGTGGCATGCAGATCTTCGTGAAGGCTCCACCACCGCGCCACCTTAGCTACCTGCATTGCGCTGCACGCATCACTGGCCAGAGCGCGTGTCAAAGCGAGGAGGAGCGGCGACGGACGGGACGGGCCTCGCCCCCATCCCTAATAAAGCAAGGGGACACCTAAGCTACGCATTAAATGCGGCTTGTCCTGTAATACGAGCGATAAGCTCAGGGCACTGTACGCCTTTCCACCTCCTGTGTGCCACTGTGGCAGCCCCTTTCGACTATAAAAGGAGGCCCATGGCATACTGGAGAAGGATTCGGCTCTTACGAACCACGCACTGACCACAACTAGTTCGAGAGCTCAAGAACTCTCTGAAATACACCCACCAAAGCAGGACTAGGGTTTTACGCATCCTTGCGGCCCGAACCTGGGTAAACGATCCTTGTGCTGTCTACTAGCCCTGCTCTTCTCGCAACCCCGCACCCCGGCAACCGTAGTAGGGATTCTTGTGATCCCATAGGTGTCGTTCCACACCGACATCTTTGGCGCGCCAGGTAGGGGGCGGAATTGTGAGAATCTGGTCTGGTAGTTAGCCCAGCAGTTCTTCGTCGCCATGGCTCCTAAGAAGAAGACGGCCACGGCGGTCGGCTCGTTGGGAGCCGAACGGCCCGTGCCAGTGCGAGCGGGCAGTGGACCGGTCGCAGACAGGACCCGGGCCTCGGTCCGCGAGCACCAGCATCGCCCTGGTAGTCAAAGCCTGGGGAGTGGCGCCGTTCGCGCACCAGACGACTGGCTACACATCACCGGATCCAAAGACGGAGCTGGGCCCCCCGCAGGCGGCGCGGGGCCCTCCAGGGGTGTCGTCGTGCCACCTTCGGGCGGCGCAGCGACCTCCAGGACGCCCACACAGGCGACCACTGCGCGCTCTTCCCATGGTGTGTGTGTCGAGCAGCGTCACCGCGTTGATGACCCTCGGCACCGCCGTGGGAAGAGCCCCGTGTGTCGTCCGCAGGATGAAGGGGTTCAGCACGCCCGTCGAAGCGCTAGAGAAAATGGCACGCAGCCGCTGGGTCATGACGGAGCACCTTCTAACGTAGTTAGGAGTAGAAGCGCGCCGCGATCCACGCAGCTGTCACCGCCGCCCACGCCGGCAGAAGCTTTGGCGCTCGCGCAGCTACTCCTCGACTTCCCTCCTGCTGCGGAGAAGCTTGACGAGTGGAGGGCCACCATCCGGAGCCTCGTCGCCGTCGCCAATAAAGACAATCTGTGGCCGGCGGGACCCTCGGGTCAGTGCTCCACCGAGCCACCGCATGCTGGCGCTGGAAGGACCGGGGGAGTTGCGGCCACGACGCACTCTCCTCCTCCTCGCCAGCCGCCGCGGGCATCGGCCCGTCGTGACGATGCTTGTGATAACATCTCCATCGCGTCGTCCGACCCGCGGACCCTCCGCGACCAGCGCTAGGTCCTTCGGGAACGAGCCCACGAAGACGCTCGAACCACCGTCGAGCGATGGCGCGAAATGCGCCGCCGGTCGGACAAGCGGGCGGGACCCGCTATGGACCACCCGGCACCAGGGGGCTCCGGCGGCCTACCTTACGAGGTGGGCTGCCCGGCCTTTACCCGTGAGTTGTGGCAGTTCCAGTGGCCGTCCCACCGCACGTTCAAGCCCGACGTCGCGCGAGAAGTACACTGGCAAGACCCATCTGTCCGAGTTCCTCAGCATCTATACCATCGCGATGCAGGCTGCTGGGGCTCGCGACGACAAGGTGTGTGCCAACTATTTCCCGCTGGCGCTCAAGCCCAATGTGATGTCTTGGTTGATGCACTTGCTAGTGGATTCCATTTCTTCCTGGTCGGATATGTGCCATGAGTTTGTTGGCGCCTTCACAGGAGGCCACCAAGCTCATGGCCAGGCCAGTGATCTGCATATCATTCCCCAGAAGGAAGGGGAGACCCTGCGCAAGTACATCCAGAGATTCAGCCGGGTGCAGTACAACATCCCCGACGTTCATCCCGCCGCCGTGATTAGCGCGTTCCACCAGAACGTACGCAATCGCAAGATGCACGAGGAGCTGGTGATGACCAAGGTTAAGGATGTGGCCGAGCTCTATGTTCTGGCCGATAGATGCGCCCGGGCTGAAGAGGGAAGGAAGTACCCCGGCGAGGACGCCGGCGCGGAAACCGACTCTACCGATGAGGTTGCCGCTACCCCAACGAAGAAGGGCCAACATCGCAACAAGAAACGCAAGGGCAAGGCCGTGCTTGCCGTTGAGGGATCTGACAACACTGGTGCCAGTAAGAAGGTCAAGGCGGGCGCTGCCGAAAAAGAGATTGCCGGGTGCGCCGCCTGCCGGGCCTTGGCGGCTAACGACAGGCCAGGGAGCTCCGGCAAGCAATACTGCAAGATCCACCGCACCAAGGGCCACGACCTCCAGAACTGCCGACAAGTCGAGCTGCTTGCTGAGAAGCAAAAGTCTGAGTACGAGAGGCGGGACAAGGAGAAGGACCAGGACGGTGCCGAGGGATCCGGCAAGAAGCATGGCGGCCAAGGAGGCCGCCTCGGCAAATACAACTAGCAAGAGAGGCCCGCCCAGGGCCATGACAAGAAACAAGAAGACAATGACCACGACGAGGACGACGAGTCTGGCGGGCAAGGGTTCCAGAAGGCTACGAAGGCCATGTGCATCGATGGCGGCGCTTCGCTGCATACCTCTCACCGCCAGCTCAAGCAGTGGGCGCGTGAGATTACAGCAGCGGAACCGTCGTTCGACGCTCAGATGTCGCTCAAATGGTCCAGCACGCCCCTCATCTTTGACGTCGAGGACCACCCTGACCGCACCACCGCGGTCGGGTGTTTTCCATTGTTGGTCTCACCAACGATATGCAACCTCAGGGTGAACAAGATGTTGGTTGACGGCGGGGCCGGCCTGAACCTGATCTCGCCTGTCGTGATCAAAAGATTGCAAATCCCTGATGGAGACCTCGAGGAAACAGGCACGTTTCAAGGGGTCAATCTGGGGAGGAGCCAGCCGAAGGGAAAGGTCACACTGCCCGTGATATTTGGAGGAGAGTTGAAGCATGCAACTTGCAAGAATGTAAAGGGAAGGGTTTGGAGTGTGCAAACGCAATTTGGAGACACGAAGATTTTTGAGACGTGGTTCCGATAGGTGGTGCTATCGTACATCCACGTTGATGGAGACTTCAACCCACGAAGGGTAACGGTTGCGCGAGTCCATGGAGGGCTCCACCCACGAAGGGTCCACGAAGAAGCAACCTTGTCTATCCCACCATGGCCGTCGCCCACGAAGGACTTGCCTCACTAGCGGTAGATCTTCACGAAGTAGGCGATCTCCTTGCCCTTACAAACTCCTTGGTTCAACTCCAAAATCTTGTCGGAGGCTCCCAAGTGACACCTAGCCAATCTAGGAGACACCACTCTCCAAGAAGTAACAAATGGTGTGTTGATGATGAACTCCTTGCTCTTGTGCTTCAAATGATAGTCTCCCCAACACTCAACTCTCTCTCACAGGATATGGATTTGGTGGAAAAAATATTTAAGTGGAAAGCAACTTGGGGAAGGCTAGAGATCAAGATTCATATGGTAGGAATGGAATATCTTGGCCTCAACACAAGTGTAGGTGGTTCTATCTCAGAAAATGTAGGTTGGAAGTGTAGGTTCGTTCTGATGGCTCTCTCCATGAATGAAGAGGAGGTGGAGGGGTATATATAGCCTCCACACAAAATCTAACCATTACACACAACTTGCCAAACTCGGTGGGACCGAATTGATAAACTCGGTCAGACCAATTCAGCAAATCTAGTGACTGTTAGGATTTTCGATGGGACCGACATGCAACTCGGTAGGACCGATATGGTTAGGGTTAGGGCATAACATGATCTCGGTGAGACCGATTTTGGTAACAAGCTAACCAGAGAGTTGGTCAGGTAAACTCGGTTGGACCGATTCGCTCATTTCGGTGAGACCGAAATGTTACGAAAAGGAAGCAGAGAGTTTACATTGCAATCTCGGTAGGACCGATTACGCAAACTCGGTGAGACCGATTTTGGTGATGGATCCAGACAGAGAGATTGCAATCCCATCTCGGTTTGACCGAGATCCCTATCGGTGAGACCGATTTGCCTAGGGTTTGTGGCAGTGGCTATGACATCTGAACTCGGTGGCGCCGGATAGAAAGAATCGGTGGGGCCGACTTTGACTTTTGGTTTACATCATATGTGGAAGTGAGAAAGTAGTTGAGGGCTTTGGAGCATATCACTAAGCATTTTGAGCAAGAGCCTCATTAAGCAACACCTCATCCCTCCTTGATAGTATTGGCTTTTCATATAGACTCAATGTGATCTTGGATCACTAAAGTAGAAAACGTAGAGTCTTGAGCTTTGAGCTTGAGCCAATCCTCATTTTGAAGAGGTTTCACATCCTCTAGTCCATGCCACTTCATTGTTGAACTTATCTGAAACATACTAGGTAAAAGTGTTAGTCCAACAAGAGATATGTTGAAATTAATTACCAAAACCACCTAGGGAGCAATTGTGCTTTCACCCAGGCGCGGGGCGTCCGACACCTAGTCGGACTCGTCCCCGTCATCTGCCCCGCTGTCCTACTCATCACTTTCGCTCGAGGAAGAGCTTCCATCATCGCAATCTCCATCGGAGGAGCTCTCCACGCAGCACTTCAGGCGAGTTCCAAACTCCTCGAAGACCTTGACGGAGAGCAGGCCGTCCTCCATTAATTTGAAGTAGTGGACGAGCCCCGCCGTCAGGCTGTGGATGTGAGCGAACGTCTTCCATCCACGGCGGAGGTACATGACCCTGAGCCGGGAAGTTGACGTCGACCCGCGTGCCCCCATTCCCACAACCCCTCATGTGCAGTCTGAGGGATTGGGGCCGGTCACGCTCCATCTCCCGAGCAAACGGGGCGGTTAGACGGAGACGGCGACGCGGAGGCCAGCACAGCCTGATGAAGAACTCGCGGGGCTGGTCTCCGACATGGCCTTCCATCGGCAAAGGCACCATTGGCGGGGGCGAAGCCGGCGCGCCGCCCCGTCCTCCTCTTCCCCGAGCACTATGACCTCTGCCCCGACCTCGCCCACGGCCTCGCCCCCTCCCCCTTCCCCTCGCGGCCGGTTCCACCACCACAAGCTCGGGAGGAGGAGGGACGCGTTGTCAAGCGGCGACCCTCGCTGCCACCATCGAAGGACCAGGATTCCCTTTCTCCATGGTGAGTGAAAGGAAGAAGCAAAAGCGAGAGGAGATAGATAACAGAAGAGTATGGGATGCCATCTCCCCTTCCCCCTCCTTATAAAGGAGCGGAGTTGGGGCCTGGCCGCCCCGCTCGGCCAATCCAGCCACCAGAGGCGCAGGGAATTGGGACCGACCCGCTGCCCCAACCAACGACGGCCCAGTTTCCCGCCTCCACCGTTTGCCACCCCAAGTGCATGACGAACGCGTAGTGTACATGCAGAATCGAGGGGACGGGTGAGGCGACCTCTCCCCACCCCGTGATCATCGGGTGTGGACGCCTTGAAGACCGTGACCCGGCCCCGCGCGGTAAATGAGCTGCGCCTCCACGCCTCCCTCTTTTTATGGGGAAGGCGCGAGCCACCTCTTTACTACGATATGACGCATGCATGCGGCAACCGCCCCACGCATGCCGCCCACGTCACGCACACCCCTCCACGCCGCGTCGCGCGCGCGGGTCATGGGAAGTGAAGCGCGCGAAGAGTTTTACCACGGTAAAAACCACCCCGCCTGCCCGTGCACCGTTTTGGGCCTGGCCCAACAACGTGTCGCGCTTATGTGTGGCCCAGGCCCGGGGGCTCCTATCGGTGTACAAAAAGAGGGGCGCACTTTTGTACCCCTTTACCTGTGCACGGCAGTCAGAGCCACGCCCGCGGTCGCACCAAGCAGAGCAGGGGGGTAAGCCAAGGTAAGACCGAAGCCCAAGACAATCAGAGCAACGCCAAGAGCAAGACCATAAGGAGAAGAGGGACGAAGCAGGTTCCCCCGGCAAGTCCCTTGCCGGGGCAGCCCGCCCCACACCAACAGAGCGAGCCACCCTTGAGCCCACGGTCCCCAACGCCATCATCCACGTGGGGCCAGGGCTCGGGAAGGCACCTCTGTGGTGGCATGCAGATCTTTGTGAATACATATTCAAGATCAGATGAGGATTAGAAGACGACGATCCTCAGCAAGATCCTTGCCGAGGAAGGCCACCAGACCCCCGGCAAGGCCCTTGCTGGGGACGACAGCACGCCACGGCAAGACCCTTGCCGGGCCACCCGGCAAGGCCCTCACCAAGGACGCCAGCAGGGCCACCGGCAGGTCCACGCCAACCAAGCTTCCACCGTCGTTCACATGCAGCTGCCAGCCCAACCAGCTGGGCGGGCACATGCGTGGAAACATGCAGCCCCCAGGCCAACTTATCAAGCGCCTGCATGGCGGCATGCAGATTTTCATGAAGGCTCCACCACCGCGCCACCTCAGCTGCCTGCCTACATGGCGCCATACGCATCGCTGGCCAGGGCGCGTGTCAAAGCGAGGAGGAGCAGCGACGGTAGGGACGGGCCTCGCCCCCGTCCCCAATAAAGCAAGGGGACACCTAAGCTACGCATTAAATGCGTCTTGTCCTGTAATACGAGCGATAAGCTCAGGGCACTGTATGCCTTTCCACCTCCTGTGTGCCACTGTGGCAGCCCCTTTCGACTATAAAAGGAGGCCGATGGCATACTGGAGAAGGATTCTGCTCTTTTAAACCACGCACTGACCACAGCTAGTTCGAGAGCTCAAGAACTCTCTGAAATACAGCCACCAAAGCAGGACTAGGGTTTTACGCATCCTCGCGGCCCGAACCTGGGTAAACGATCCTTGTGCTGTCTACTAGCCCTGCTCTTCTCGCAACCCCGCGCCCCTGCAACCATAGTAGGGATTTTTGTGATCCCATAGGTGTCGTTCCACATCGACACAGTGTTGTTGTAGATGATGGGTGGAGCCATCGATCCTTCAGATGACAACACAGCGGAACTCTCAATGAAAGCACCAATGTCGGTGTCTAAACCGGTGGATCTCGGGTCGGGGGTCCCGAACTATGCGTCTAAGGTCGATGGTAACAGGAGGCACGGGACACGGTGTTTACCCAGGTTCGGGCCCTCTAGATGGAGGTAATACCCCACTTCCTGCTTGATTGATCTTGATGAATATGAGGATTACAAGAGTTGATCTACCACGAGATCGTAATGGCTAAACCCTAGATGTCTAGCCTATATGATTATGATTGCCTCTACGGACTAAACCCTCCGATTTATATAGACACCGGAGGGGCCTAGGGGTTTACAGTGTCGGTTTACAGAGGAAGGAATCTTCATATCCAAACGCCAAGCTTGCCATCCACGCAAAGGAGAGTCCCATCTGGACACGGGAAGAAGTCTTCTGTCTTGTATCTTCATGGCCAATCAGTCTGGCCCACGTCACATAGCCCGGACGCCCGAGGACCCCTTAATCCAGGACTCCCTCAATGGTGCTCGTTGACGGTCGTGACAGCTGGATGCTCGTGGAGGTCTACACCCGGCAATTGATCCCCCTTCCTTCGATTAACACTGCACTGCTTTGGCACCGCGGCCCAGAATACTCGAAATCTTACAGTAGCCAACATGATACCAAGTTTGATTTTCTCAAGGTTGTAATCTGCCAAGTGCCCACAAGATCTGCGAATTATAAAGACTTCAGGCTAATTGCGTTCTTCAACAGCGGTCTCGCCTATCTGACGGGTCACTGCGGTAAGTGGATAAATCTGCACGTCCATTGCAGGATCATACATCCTCCATGGTTCTCTGATGCCATTGAACACAAGGGCTTCATTTACGTTGTCGACTCCTTCTATGGTTGGACGTATTGCTGGCCTACTCCAGGTATCGCTACAAATGGCTTGTTACAGCAGTATGTTACTTTCCTATGATATCATGATGGCTTGCTTATATTACTGTCAACATTTACTGAAAAATATTGATGCTCATAACATGATGTTCTTAAGATTGACTATAGTAAGAGCCCTTTTTTATTTGACTCCAACTTGATATGATGTTGTAGGCCGCCTGGTGTCCCTACCCTTTCTAATCCCAGAACCTTTCAAAGCAAAGCGGCATGGCAGTTGCAGGTGGTTCCTGTCTCGATCAGATGACGGCGAACGATTGATGATCGTTCGCATGTACTGGACGTGTTGTTTCGCGGAATACAATCACAATCACTGCAAGGTCTTTGAGCAGGATCCCAGCTTCTTTGGGCCTTCAGGAATTTTTGACTGGAGGCTGGTAAGTAGCCTATGTACATGCTCTTTGTTTCTCGGACTGAATTATCCGATTAACCAGGAGATAACCGACGGCAAGTGTCGTGGGTTTGTCACGACAGATGTCCTCGTGAAAGGACTTAGTCGTGGAGTCATTGCTACGGGTTAACTTGAAGGGCTTAAAGCGGACACAAGGACACGAGAGTTTATACTAGTTCGGCCCCTTCGATGAAGGTAAAAGCCTATGTCTAGTTGTGATGGAATTGATGGGGTTTCGATGACTAGGGAGCAAACAAGCTTCGCCTAGGCCTCGAGTTGTTGTTGTCTGTCCCAAACCGCCGCCGGGCCGTCCCCTTATATACTCGGGTGACGCCCATCGATTTACAGATTCCCGACGCCGGTTCACAGACATATCCGGCTCGGTCTCTACTATTCCTAACTTACAACACAAGATACATATTGACGCCGGTTTACAGCTACAGGAGTGAACCGGCTATGGGCCATAAGCCCTCTGCTATCTACTTGGGCTTTAACATGTTCAACTACTGGTGAAGTTAACCCGGCCTGCTCTGGCCGGTTTACCCCTAGTGGTAATATCCCCAACATTAGGCCCCAGATTGATTTGAACAGGTTCATGTCAATCCTTAGTAAAAAACTTCGTCTTCTGCATCTTTGTATTGTCTGGTAAACCGCCGTGATGTCATCTTCTCTGACTGTCGTGAACCGGCATGACGTCACTTGTCATAAAGTTATCCACAGTATCTTTTGTTAATAGATCTGCGAGAATCGAGGCGGTAGCTCCGCTTCCAAGCCCCACTGCTCCTTGATTTTCGCGCCTGACACATGTTCCTTGCCTTATAAATAGGCCCGAGGGGTCATTTCTTTTTCCCCTTCGTTCCTTTCTTCTTCGTCTTCCTTGCGCCGCGCTGCTTCAGAGCTCCGCCGCCGCCGTCGATCTCAGCTCCGTCCTTGGCTGCTGCATCAACCTGAGCGTACCAGAATAATGCGGCGACATTCCTTTTCTTCCTCAGCTCCGGTAAGCCTTCTTTCCTTCCCCCCATAGATCTATTCTAGGGTTCTTGTGTTCTTCAGCGTTCATCAGATGCTTCTCGTTCGTATAGCAGTCTTCAGAAAAACCTGTAAACCTTGGTCTCATGAATCGACAACTTGTACCATACGTTTGTCCTTACACCTCTCAGGGCCATAGATCGGTCTGTATCTTTGCTCATGGATTCAGCATCTGCTCCTTTTCAAATCTTGAATATTCACTTATTTTTCTGAACATGCTCCAGATCCGATAACTGTTAAGCAATACTGTGAAACCTGTTTTCACCGCAGTTCTGACTCTACATCATTGCTAAATCGGGCGGTTTAGCTCTGTAGAAAAATCTGATAACTCAGCATATACCATTAGCCCCCGTACTGAACCGCCAGTGATTAGCTAAATAGTGCCGCTTTGCAGAACTCCGGTTTATAAATAACTTCTTCCGGTTTAATACTGAATGCATTGGTGTATATCTTTCCAACATATCTTTGAACCGGTGTAAATATTCTGCAGACTCTACCATGGCCAAGCAAGTATATGAGTGCAATTGGGTCGCTTCTCGAGTGACCGAGACGCAGCTGGAGAACTTAGTCAAAATTGGCACTTTGGGCAAAAAAGATGTCATTCACTGGAGGGTCCCTGGCCCGGAAAGTGCTCCGGAACCCAAAGATGGAGAAGTTGTTGTATTTGCTGACCATCTGGCCCGGGGTTTCAGTCCACCCGGTTCAAAGTTTTATCGGGATGTCTTGGCCAACTTCCAATTGCATCCACAAGATATTGGCCCTAACTCCGTAACCAATATCTGACCCTTCCAAGTGCTTTGTGAGGTGTTCTTTCAAGAGGAGCCCTCAGTTGAACTATTCAGAGATTGTTTCCATCTAAACCGCCGCATCGAATTCTCAGACGGCCCCAACACAGAACTAGGCGGCATGGCGATTCAAAAGCGAAAAGAAGTCACTTATCCTCACACCAAACTGCACAGCCATCCCAAAGAATGGAATGCTACATGGTTCTACTGCAAAGATACTTCACCTGATGGAGAAAACCCCTTACCGGGTTACCGTCCGGAACGGTTAAGCAATACACATCCTCTCCCTCAAAGATTGACTGCAAGGGAGAGAAGCAAATATGCTCCTCAATTATCCAAACTACGGGCCTTCATGGCTAATGTTCCGACCGGAGTTGACCTTGCCCGCTGCTGGATATCTTGGAGCGTACTACCCTTAAGCCTGCGCTCCGGTTTGATGTGCGAATACACAGAAGACTTAAAAGACCCTCTACGGCACATTGAAGTCCAGCTATCAGACTATGAAGTCACTGAGGCTGTTAAGAAGATGTTGAATGAACCTGAGACTGCCTGCGCTCAAACCGGCCTGCTTCCTTTTTCTGCCAAGAACAAACCGCCAGCTGTAAGCCTCATATCATATATCTTTATGAAATTTTTCCATGTTTTTAAATACCCTATGTTAACTTTAACGCCTTTCAAATAGGGTGATGATCCATTTTGGAGCAAAAAGACTCCTCAGGAGAAACCGGAGAAGGCAATCCGGCCCAAGACCCGAGTTGTGAAGAAACCGGCCCACCGAAAGAGAACCACTGCCTCCTCCGATCCTCCAGCTGACGACGATGTGGGTAATCCGGACCTTGAGGTAGAACTTGACCCACTTGGTTTACTTTTCACACGCCTTATTGATAATAATTATTGTCAAGATGAAGCTGAGGTCAGTCATGCTGACGCTGTAGAGGTAGTCACTCTTTCTTCCGATTCAAATCCTTTACCTTCACTAAAAATCCGTCGGGCAAACCGGAAAGTTAAATTGTCTCATCCCCTTGCTTACTTGGACCAAAACTTTCTTATGAAGACACAACAGCACGAAGCTCGCCGCACAACCCGGCATAGCGGTCAGGTAGTTACCTCCGCCGGTTTACCGAACAGTCCGGTTCGGAAACGCCGTTCAGAGGTCTCTAACTGTTTCGTCAATGCTTATCCTAAAGCGGGTTGTTTTCGACAACCTCTTAATCCCTCTGACTCTGATTATCAGGGCACTTCTCATTCTTCTTCCGGCGAGACCTCGGCCACCCAGCTCCCACCACTCAAGATTGTGCTTGGGTGAGCCGTTTTACTGATAACTCTGCTTGATATAGTACTTTCCATATTTACTGGATTCATTTATTTTTTCACTTTCAGGACCAAGCCTAGGCCCAGCAAAAAAGCTCGTCTGGACAAAGCGGCGGAAGAAGATGACACTCCTGAACCGGCCAGAACGATAGATCCGGAAGAACCTATCCATGATGATGTGATGAACGACCCACCACCGCAAGACCACGATGTTGTTGCTGAAGATGTGCATGTTGATGCCTCAGGCCCAGTTAATCAACCCACGAGCCCTGTCCAAACTGATAAGACAGCGAGCCCTTCCAAGCAGACCGACAATCCGGCGACCCCAATGCGAACCGGCGAAGCCAAGGATGATGATGTCATTATTACTGGCTTCGGTCATTCTGATCCGGGCAATCCTGTCGTTTTGTCCAAGCACACCGCAAAAGACGAGTTTGCCGCTTTTGGTAAAGGCAAATGGAACACTGATTTAGCTACTTTTGCTACTCTGGACCCACAGGAACTTTATTCCGGCTATCTGAATCGGCTGCATACCAGCCGTTATTGTGAAGCTGGTTTGGTAAAAATGATGAAGGATAAATATGAGGTAAATTTCATACAACTCTCCTTGCATATTTCAATCTGTCAACTCCAATAGCCCCCAAGTGATGGTTTGAAGATAGTAACTTAAACCGGGACTTTCGGACTTGAACCTTTTTTGAATGAAGTTTTACTTTGAGGCTGTAGCCCCCAAGGGCCGGTTTAACTTAAATAAGCTAAACCGGGACTTTGTACAGTAAGAATTCCAGTGCCACCAGAAGGTAGAACAAATACACATTAGCCCCCAAGTGCCAAGTTGAATACTTGTATTGATCTTGGGACTTAGATGAAATTTGTAGGATAAAAAGCAACTATGCATTAACCCCCAAGTACCAAGGGCCTAACCTGTTATGTGGTTGGTACTTCAATTCTGCATCATAATCTTTAATCAATGACCTGTGTGCAGGGTGACCTGATCAAGAAAGAAAGCCAAGTTGCTGATCTTCAAGAAAACCTGAAATCTCAACAGACTGAAACCTCAAAAGCCAAAGACGAATTAACCAGCGCTTTAAGCGTCATGGAAAAGCTTAAAGAGGATTTCAACAAGGAACGGGCAGATTGGGCCAATGAAAAGGCCGCTTACTTCAAAGGGCAGAAATGGCTGAAGCTGCACTCAAACCGGTGGTAGATGAGCTGACCAGCGTAAAGCGTCAAGTGCATGCTATGACCGCTGCCGTCTTTGGTAAGCATTTTTATGTTCTGCAGTAATGATATCTCCTCATATTGTAGCCGGTTTACCAATCCTCTGAATGATTCAGGGACACGTATTGGCCACTTGGGATCAGACGTACGGAAGAAACTGAAAGCCTCCTATACATTGATAGAACAACTGTATACAGGCGCGCAACGGATCATTAGCACTGCTTCTCACAACAACCCGATCCCGACCTTGATTCAGGACACCATCAAGAGGTTGTCAATGCTTCCTGCCCGGATTGAAGAATTGAAGAAATCTGCTGCCAGAACCGGCGCTATAAACGCCTTAATCCGGGCAAAAGCATGGGTTCCATACTTTAATCCTGTTGAAGCGGCCCAAGGCTTCCCAAGTGTGAAGGAGGACGGGACAAAATTCAGTGAAGAGGATCTCCGAGCTATAAACCGGGAAGTGCGCCCTCTGGCTTGTCAATTGGCTGAAGAGGCAAATTTGTCCCACTATCAAGCTCAATACGATGGTCAAAATAAACGAGTGGCTGCACCAGTTCCTGAAGCGGAGAATCTTATCCCTCCAATACGTAAGCATACTTATGCTCCTGACATTGAACCGTCCTTGCTGATCGACGATGAAGCTGTATTTCAAGCATTAATGGGAATCGACTGGACAACTTTTGATTTCCAGCCGCTGGGTAGAGGAGCATATGCTGAAGCGGCGCAGAATGATCCGCAACCATCAGAGCAAGCTGGCGACCAAGCGTAAACCGGAAGCCAGTTTATATTTGCTGTTTCATTATGATATGATGGAAAACAATTATCTCATCTGGGCACCATGCTGCCGTGTAATAGACTAGCTGCCACACTTGGTGCTGATATGTCTTCATGCATACGTATTGCAACTTATGCTTCCTTTGAATCATCAATGTTAAACCGTTATCTGCAAAAAAGGTCTTAAAACGCCGTTGTGGTTGTACCACCAGGCATGTCATAATATTGATTGTATATGAAATCAAAGATAACTTCTTAGATTTAAACATATGATCAAATATAACAATATATGATAACTGCCACCATAGGCCATGAAGTTGGCTGTGCCAATCGTAAACCGGAGCATTTTAAGAAAAACACTGTCGCAGGCGAACAACTCCTGTGAATATAAGGTCGGGTTACCGAGTAACCGTTCCGGTGTATAGAAAAGACTAGCATTACCCCAAAATAGGAGGTTAGCAGAAAATCAAACCGGGCAAGATGTCTCCGGATCAAGAATAGTCCGTGCTCCGTCAATTGACAGTCGAACCGGCTTAGCAGTCGTTGGTATAAGAACACAACAAAACATATGCAAATAAGAGAAATATATCTCAAGCAAAGACAAACAAAATCATTTGCAAAAAAGAGGCTATCTGAGCCGATCAAGTGGCATTACTGTGGTCGGACACGACCAAGCCCCCGACAGGCGTAGCTATGGTTCAAGTCAGCCAAGGTCTCCAAATGATGCAGTGGCATGACGTCGATCAAGAGGTGTAGCGATGATTCGGGTTCGACCAAAGCCCCCAAGTGATTATGTGGCCTTAGGCCGATCAAGAGGCGTGATTGGTTCAGACATGACCAAATCCCCAAGTGATCTTGCGGCTTTCCCCGGTATAAAGGTGTTGCATTGGTTCAGATACAACCAAGCCCCCTAGAGACATGATACAAAGCTTGTTTGAAAAAGCTAATTCAAGGGGTAAACCGGAGGTCGCTTTAAGATTAAAAAAACTCCGTGTAACCACACATGATATAAAAATAACAGAGACCCCTCTTTAGCTAAGGCTCCGATTTATTATATTGATCATAATATATACATTGTCTTAATATGTACATAAGCAGAGCCTATGGCTCATGTATAGTAAGGCCGAAGATGAGCTATGTTCCAGGGCCTGTTGGTCTCCTCCTCTGACGTGCGTGAGTCTTTATGCTCTCGAACATCGATCAGATAGTACGACCCATTGTGCAGATTCTTGCTGACCACGAAAGGTCCCCCCCAAGGTGGGGATAACTTGTGCATATCAGTCTGGTCTTAGATGAGTCGAAGCACCAGATCTCCTTCTTGAAAGGTTCTGGTTTTAACTCGGCGACTGTGATATCGACGAATATCCTGCTGGTAAATCACCGAACGAGCGGCGGCGGTGTCACGCTCCTCGTCCAACGGGTCCAAAGCGTCTTGCCGTGCTTCCTTCTTGTCTGCTTCAACATACGCCGCTACACGAGGTGAATCGCGATGGATATCACTGGGGAGGACCGCCTCCGCTCCGTAGACCATGAAGAACGGTGTGTATCTTGTCGATCTGTTGGGCGTGGTGTTGATGCTCCATAACACAGATGGTAACTCCTCAACCCAACATCCCGGCGTTCGTTGTAAAGGAACCATAAGCCGAGGCTTGATGCCTCGTAAGATCTCTTGGTTAGCCCTCTCTGCTTGGCATTGGACTGTGGGTGAGCTACTGATGACACGTCAAGTCAGATGTGCTCGCGCTCACAAAACTCCTTCATAGCACCCTTGGACAAGTTGGTACCATTATCAGTAATGATACTGTGTGGAAAGCCAAACCGGAAAATCACCTTTTTAATGAATTGAACCGCCGTGGCTGCATCACACTTGCTCACGGGCTCCGCTTCAACCCACTTTGTAAACTTGTCCACTGCCACCAAAAGGTGGGTCTTCTTGTCCTTGGACCTTTTGAAGGGTCCAACCATATCCAGCCCCCAAGTCGCAAACGGCCAAGTAATTGGAATCATTCTCAATTCTTGAGCCGGCACATGAGCGCGCCTTGAGAATTTCTGACAGCCATCGCATCGTCTCACTAGGTCCTCCGCATCAGCATGGGCAGTCAACCAGTAGCAACCGTGACGAAACGCCTTAGCTACCAGCGATTTTGAACCGGCATGGTGACCACAATCCCCTTCATGTATTTCACGCAAAATTTCACAGCCTTCCTCAGGGGACACACAGCGCTGAAACGCTCCTGATACGCTGCAATGATGCAACTCGCCATTGATAATAGTCATGGACTTGGATCGCCGGACTATCTGCCTGGCCAGAGTCTCGTCCTCTGGTAACTCGCCCCGGTTCATGTACGCAAGATAAGGAACTGTCCAATTCGGTATGACATGTAAGGCTGCCACCAACTGAGCCTCCGGATCAGGAATAGCCAAATCCTCTTCACCAGGGAGCTTGAGAGACGGGTTATGCAGAACATCTAAAAAGACGTTAGGCGGGACCGGTTTACGCTGAGAGCCCAGCCGGCTTAAAGCGTCCGCCGCTTCGTTCTTCCGTCTGTCCTCATGATCCACCTGGTAACCCTTAAAGTGGCCCGCAACAATATCCACCTCACGACGATAAGCTGCCATGAGCGGATCCTTGGAATCCCAAGTGCCAGAAACTTGCTGAGCCACCAGGTCCGAGTCACCGAAGCATTTAACCCGGCTGAGATTCATCTCCTTTGCCATCCGAAGACCATGAAGGAAAGCTTCAAACTCAGCTGCATTATTAGTACAAGGGAACATTAAGCGGAGAACGTAACAGAACTTATCACCTCGTGGGGAAGTTAATACGACTCCAGCCCCCGAGCCCTCCAATTGCCTGGACCCATCAAAATGGATAGTCCAATAAGTGTGATCCGGCTTCTCTTCAGGTGCTTGTAGCTCTGTCCAATCATTGATGAAATCAACAAGTGCTTGAGATTTGACCGTCGTCCGAGGTACATATTGCAAACCGTGCGGTCCAAGCTCTATAGCCCACTTGGCAATCCGGCCAGTCGCCTCCCTGTTCTGAATTATATCTCCCAAAGGAGCAGAGCTGACCACTGTGATAGGATGTCCCTGGAAGTATTGTTTAAGCTTCCGGCTCGCCATGAAAACCCCATACACTAGTTTCTGCCAATGCGGGTACCTTTGCTTGGACTCAATAACTACCTCGCTGATATAGTAAACCGGACGCTGAACCGGATACTCTTTGTCTGCCTCTTTGCGCTCCACCACAATAGCCACGCTGACTGCACTAGCATTAGCCGCTACATATAGTAGCAATGGTTCCTTGTCAATCGGAGCTGCAAGAACGGGTGGATTGTCTAATTGCCGCTTTAAGTCCTCAAACGCTTCATCAGCAGCCAAACTCCAGACGAATTGATCCGTCTTCTTCAGCATCTAGTACAAGGGGATCGCCTTCTCACCGAGGCGGCTGATAAACCGGCTTAGCGCGGCAACCCGTCCTGCCAAGTGCTGAACGTCATTGATACACTTCGGTTTAGCCAGGGAGGTGATAGCTGTAATCTTCTCCGGATTAGCTTCAATTCCCCTGTTGGACACAAGAAAATCCAATAACTTGCCTGCCGGTACACCAAAAACGCTTTTGGCCGGGTTGAGCATCATCTTGTAAGTCCGTAGGTTATCAAAGGTTTCTTTCAAATCGTCAATCAGCGTCTCCTTCTCCCTTGACTTGACCACAATATCATCCACATAGGCATGCACATTACGGCCGATCTATTTATGAAGGCAATTCTGTACACACCGTTGATAAGTTGCCTGGGCGCTCTTGAGCCCAAAAGGCATAGATACATAGCAGAAGGCTCCAAAGGGAGTTATTAACGTTGTCTTCTCTTGGTCCTTAACTGCCATCTTGATCTGATGATAACCAGAATATGCATCCAGAAAACTCAAATGCTCACATCCCGCGGTGGCATCGATAATCTGGTCAATGCGGGGGAGGGCAAAGGGGTCTGCTGGACAGGCTTTGTTAAGGTCTGTGTAATCCACACACATGCGCCAAGTGCCGTTTTTCTTAAGAACCAGCACCGGATTAGCAAGCCATTCTGGATGGAAGACTTCAACAATAAAACCGGCTGCTAAGAGCTGGCCACCTCCTCTCCAATAGCTTTGCGTCGTTCCTCATTAAACCGGCGGAGAAACTGCTTCACCGGTTTGTACTTAGGATCAACATTAAGAGTGTGCTTAGCGAGTTCCCTCGGTACACCTGGCATGTCAGAAGGCTTTCATGCAAAAATGTCCCGATTCTCATGAATGAACTCGATGAGCGCGCTTTCTTATTTCGGGTCCAAGTTGGCACTGATAGTGAACTGCTTGGACGAATCGCCAGGCATGAAGTCAACAAGCTTAGTCTCAGCCGCCGATTTGAACTTTAAATCCGGATCATGCTCTGTAGTTGGCTTTTTCAACGGGGTCATGTCCGCCGGATCAACATTGTCCTTGTAATATTTTAACTCTCCCGCAGCACAAACCGACTCTGCATAGGCCGCATCACCTTCCTCGCATTCCAAAGCAATCTTGCGGCTTCCATGAACCGTTATCGTTCCCTTGTGACCCGACATCTTGAGCTGTAAATAGATATAACAAGGACGTGCCATGAATTTGGCATAAGCCGGCCGCCCAAATAGAGCATGATATGCGCTCCGGATCTTCACCACTTCAAAAGTCAGCGTCTCGGACCGGGAATCATGATCATCCCCAAAGGCCACCTCCAGAGCTATCTTGCCAACAGGATATGCTGACTTGCCAGGTACCACACCATGGAATACTGTATTGGACGGTCTAAGATTTTTATCTGTCAGCCCCATACAGCGGAAGGTCTCATAATATAAGATGTTAATGCTGCTCCCCCCATCCATGAGCACTTTGGTGAATTTATAACCTCCCACCTGAGGGGCTACGACCAATGCTAGCTGACCCGGATTGTCAACCCAGAGAGGGTGATCCTCTCTGCTCCATACGATTGGTTGTTCCGACCAGCGTAAATAACGTGGTACGGCCGGTTCAACAGAATTCACCACTCGCTTATGGAGTTTCCGGTCTCGCTTATCCAAGCTAGTCGTGAAAACATGATATTGCCCACTATTCAACTGCTTTGGATGGCTCTGATAACCCGACTGCTACTGCTGGCTGTAACCACCTTGGTTATTCTGATTATTCTGATTGTTATGTCCACCCTAATTGCCATTGAAGCCTAAACCGGAAGCTCCTCCATCGTGACCCGGCCCATGGAAACCGGATCCTGAACCGCCGCCTGATCCATGATCATAATGGAAAGCATTAGAATTCTTGAACTCCTGCATAATGTAACAGTCCTTCCAAAGGTGGTTGGCCGCACCTCCTTCCTCCCGTGCTTCGGACAGGGCTGGTTCAACAAATAGTTTAGGCGATCCGGGTTAGGATTCTGAGCTCCAACACGATTCGCCGCTTTACCCTTACGTCGCTGACCCTTGTCCTGCGCGTTAGTATTAGCCACAAAATCCTCTGCTTTACGTTTGCCTCCGTTCCCATGACCTGCCGCGTTGTGTTGCTGACCCTTGGAGTTGCTGTTCTTTTTTCCCTTCCCTGCCTTGTCATCCTCAGACTCGGGATCCTTGGTACTATAAGAATCAGCATACTTCACTAAAGCACCCATGAGGGTGCCCATGTCGTTACAAAAACGCTTCATTCGTCCCAATTTTAACTTTAGAGGCGTAAACCGGCAGTAGCCTTCCAGTGTTATAGTCGCAGAATCAGCGTTGATACGGTCTGACGAGTGCAAAATTTCCGAGACACGGCGTACCCAATGGGTTGTTGACTCTCCTTCCTCCTGGACACAGGCCGCTAAGTCCACTATTGACATGGGCTGTTTACAGGTATCCTTAAAATGTTGTATAAACCGGGCTCGCAACTGGGCCCATGAGCTGATAGAATTGGGCGGCAAACCCTTTAACCAGGTACGAGTCGTCCCTTCAAGCATCATGGTAAAGTACTTTGCACACGCGGCCTCATCCACATCTAGCATCTCCATGGCCATCTCGTAACTCTCTACCCATGCTTCTGGAGACAAATCGGCAGTGTAATTTGGTACCTTGCGCGGACCCTTGAAGTCTTTAGGTATGCACACATTGCGTAGAGCGGGGACGAGACAGGGCACCCCCAAGGAGCTAGAAGTGACCCCTGGCTCGACTGAAATAGTGGGACGAACCGGCGTAAGTTGACGTGCCTCATCTTGTGCTGCTAACTTGGCCTCCCTACGTGCCCAGGCCCGGTCTACCACTTCCTGAGCATCACGAAGACCGACTGCCGGGTTATTGCCACGGGCCGCTTCACGGTTCCGTGCGTTGCTTGATACGGCCGGCTCCTCCACACGCCTGCTGTAGCTCCGGCTCGGACGAGGGGTGGAATGAATCCGGTCACGGCTGTATGAGTATGCCTCCTGTTGAATCAAAGCGGTCCGAAGGAATTCCTTGACCCGGCGTGTCTCCACCGCCTGCGGGGAATCACCTTCGATCGGGATGGCCTCCAATCGTGAAGCGGCTGCGACAAGATTGTCCATAGGATTGGAATAATGACCCGGAGGTGTCTGGACCGGCTGAGGTACGATATTGCTCCGCCGAGGAGGTTCCATTAGGCGAGGTTGGACCGGCGCGCCTGGCCCCGGCGCCTCCGCCTGGCTTACCTCTGGCGGATTACTGGTTCCTGCTCCTGGGGTGTGAAAGAGGTTTCTGGCGTCGAAAACCAAAGGCAAACGGGACATGTGCTTCCGCTTCAAGACCTCATATGACGCGTTCTGATCCAGCATAAGCTTATAGGCCTGGGCGTCTAAAGCAGCCCGCTCTGCGGCCATCCTGTTGTTCTCAGCTGCCAGGTCGGCCTTGGCCTGAGCGATCTGCTCCCTCACCTTTGCAATTTCTGCATTGTGGGCATCCTGATCCACCGGGTTGGCCTCAGCCATGAGCACAGCTAGCACATCAAACAGATCAGATAAGACTTGAGCCGGCGGGCGCACGGGACCTACTGCCCCGGCTGCCGCTGCCGCTGATGATTCGGAGAACATTGCTGCTGCGGTCGAAGAGTGGATCGCCGCTTGTGTACCGGCCATGAATATTCCAACCCGGTTGGGCAGATCGGAGGGGTCCAGAATACTGTCACCATCGGAACAGCCCCCAATCCGGTCATCTTGCAACTGATACAGCGATTCGGTTTCTCCGGTTGAGGACTCGTCGCCGGAATAGACGACGGTCTCGCTACCATATCCCGATCCGTCCTCATATTCTCCTCCGTGGATAACCCCCATGAAGGCACGCTTCACGGCCGGTTTAACATGGGCAGATCTCGCACGCTGAGCCGTCTCGACGAGGTCGGTGCAGATGTCCGGCTCAAGACCCGGTTCACCGATCTTGCCGATGAAGACGTGTATGCCCCCAAAGGGGACCCGGTTCCCGTACTCAATTGAGCCGGCCTCGGGGCCCCATCCCGCGTCGTCAATGTAGAGCTTGCCGCGACGACTCTTGGTCATCCGGCCCACAGCATAGCCCTTGAGTCCTTCAAACTTGCCATCCAAGAACGTTAAACCATCGTGCGATAGCCCCAACTGTCGTGGGTTTGTCACGGCAGATGTCCTCGTGAAAGGACTTAGTCGTGGAGCCATCGCTGCGGGTTAACTTGAAGGGGTTAAAGCGGACACAAGGACACGAGAGTTTATACTAGTTCGGCCCCTTCGATGAAGGTAAAAGCCTACGTCTAGTTGTGATGGAATTGATGGGGTTTCGATGACTAGGGAGCAAACAAGCTTCGCCTAGGCCTCGAGTTGTTGTTGTCTGTCCCAAACCGCCGCCGGGCCGTCCCCTTATATACTCGGGTGACCCCCATCAGTTTACAGAGTCCCGACGCCAGTTCATAGACGTATCCGGCTCGGTCTCTACTATTCCTAACTTAAAACACAAGATACATATTAACGCCGGTTTACAACTACTGGCGTGAACCGGCTATGGGCCATAAGCCATCTGCTATCTACTTGGGCTTTAACATATTCAACTACTGGTGAAGTTAACCCGGCCTGCTCTGGCCGGTTTACCCCTAGTGGTAATATCCCCAACAGCAAGGATCATGATCGCAGCGCGGTTTCGTTCATCAGGCAAAACTGTGTGTACACAGCGTACCATGCATCTCTGCATGCACCATACCCTGATATGTGCCGCCACGCTCTGCAGCCCAAAGTAGGAGCGGGAGTTGCAAGTATCAGACTTCGACCTGCTGGCTGGAGTTTCCCCCGTCAGCCACTCATCTGGTTCAAGTCATCAGCCAATATCCACATCTTAATAAATAGTAACGTCTAACTGAGCCGGTTAGTTAGATGCGTACACTTGGTGTAGTAGGATCTTTATTTTGTTTGATGCATTCGCTTGTTCTTTTTTGGTATCCCTTTTGTAATGATGGCTGATGTTTGGTTTGGAAGAGAGAGTTGCGTCTTTACTCTTCTGGCCTGCTTACTTCTTCTGTTGTACCCCTAGCCTTGGTTGTTGCTGCTGCTGTTTTCAATGTACAATCAGTAGTATATTTCGTCTGTTGGTTGAATAAATGTGTTGTTAGAACGACAAACACAATGTTTTGGAAGTCGTTGCATGGTCCGATCCTTTAGTTCCCTGTACCGTACGTAGCGTATACTATTTTTGGTACGGAACACATTTTCCACTTGTCGATAACATGCAACCCATTGATGAAGGCCCAATAGAGGAGCCCATATTTAACTGGAAGGAAGGCTCTCACATGAATCCGGCCCAGGTACATGCTCATGGTCCCCTAAACATAAATAAGTAAATAAATAAATAAATAAAGCTAAATGCTCATGCATCAGTTCTTTATATTCACGATTTGAAAAGTCAAATTTTAACAGGAGGATATTATTTCCTATGATAGTGTCATTACATTCAGTCGATATTATTCTTAGGCAAAGATAGCGACCAATCTTCTTTCTCCCACCATTTTCTTCCTGCAACTAGCGGACCCTTGCAAATCGTAGTCAACGTCGTAAATAGTTCTGGTCCATTTTTATTTTTTGATAAGAATGTCAAACCCAGCCCAACACATTGGCGACAACACTTTATCCTCCGCCTTGGTGCGCTCGCCGCGGCGCCGCCGTCCGGCCCTGTGAACATAGTGAATCGGGAGAGGACTATAGTTGTGAGTATGATAGTACGGACCCGCCAGGTCCACTCCAAACACAAGCAAGCGCCTCTTTTACTACTCAGATGCACCCCTCGTCTTTTTACTCTAATCCACCCTGCTAATATCTGGGGCCCACATTATTGTCAACGTATAGTCAATTAACGACATAATTGCACAACTTTTTTTTGAGGATTTGTTTGGAGGAGCAGGCTATAAACTGGGTCATGCGGTCTCTGTGGCCCGTCCAACGACATGACCAGCCCAGCAGTTTTTTTCTTTGGGAAAATAGGTAGCCCACTATTTCTTTTTGAAGAATACCCAAGCTAGGCCTATTTGTTTTCTCCGACTTACTGGGCTACAAATCTTTCAAGACGAGGAGGGATGCATTTCGGCCTGGCCAAATAGTATGGTCAGCATATCTTAAAATTAATATCAAAGGGGTTGCAAATTCCAAAAATATTATAGCAAATGGGCAATTAGTTTCTTTTTTTGTTTTTGTTCTTCACTGATATTTTATATTTTATTGCATTTTAACATGACATAGTACTAATTTATTTTTAAATTTGTTTTAGTATGGCTACTAATTTTTGGATTAAGAATATTTTGTTCCCCAGCAAAAATAGGCTAATTTTTAAAATTTCGCACATTTTTTAGTTCAATTTTTTAACCCTGGCACTAACCAGAAAATGGGCAGCAATTCTAAAAATGGAAAATGGGCTGCAATAAATTCCATATGAATTAGCAAATGAGTAAAAATTATAAAAATAATAGCAAATGGGTTGTACATGCCACAGATTTCGAGGCTGGCTTGTTTACGCAAGGCTTTGTCAGTCAACACACGATTCTAGTAGCAGTGACTGTTGGATGTCCATCCAACGGCCGACATGCTTCTTTAATCTCTGATCTTCATGCTCTAGCCGCCTAAACCAACGCCGGTGGGACTGCCTACTCCCTCCTCTTGTGGCCCGCTGTGATGCCGCGCAGGCTTCACCGGCCCACCCTATTCCCTCCGCTGACCTGGCCGCACACAATCAACTACTTCCTTTTTACACGAAAACAAATGATTCCTCCCACTGACATCTGGGCGCACCGATTCACAGGCTGACCTATGGGCCTACTAAGTTGACGTGTACGCAGGGCTTTGTCAACTTAGTCAACAAACGATTTTAGCAGCAGTGACCCGTTGGATATGAATCGAACGGTCATGTTGCTTCTTCAATTGCTGCGCTTATTGCACCAGCCGCCAAAAACAGCGCCGGCAAGACCGCCTGCTCCTGCCTCCAGTGGCGGGCTGTGTCGCCGGGCAGGCCTCACCGCCCCACCCTGCTCCCACCGCTGGCCAGGCCATCCCTCTACTGTCTACTCACCCACAACCTGTGTTATTCTGCGGCGACGGCAGCCTCACACCGCAGTCGAACCAGTCAACCCTCGTACTCCTCTCCGCGTGGGCATCCACTGTCGCGTCTTCCCCGGCTCCACGTCATCCCCTTCTAGGCCTCGTCGTCGTCCATCGCCTTGGTGCTCTTGGCGTGGTGTGGTCAAGGTGGTCAAGGAACGACTTCCATCAGAAGAGGACCGAACATGGAGAGGCTGATAGCTAGGTCCATGGCCGCGGCAAGGAAGTGCAACCTTATTACGTGTAAAATAATTATTCCTCCACCTGACAGCTGGGACCCACCGGAAGGGACTCTATATTTTGCGAAAAAACATTTCCCCCTGACAACTGGGACCTACCAACTACATCTTCGCATGCAAGGAAGTGCCTCCATATTATGCGCGAAAACAATGAATCCTCGCCCTGACTGCTGGGACCCACCAGCTACATCTTTGCACGCAAGGAAGTGCCTCCTTATCCTCCCTGACAGCCGGGACCCACCTGGTCGAAGCGTACATAGCGTTGTCATTCTAGCTGCGAACGTGTATGTACATACTGGTCGATCGGTCTGTCTGCAGGCTGCAGTGATGAACCATGGCCAGGTAAGAAAGGGCATGTGTCGTAGTAGAGGCACGGACGTAGCATGTACACATACGTACAGCCAGGGTGCAAGAAAGTAAATACGGCGACGTACGTACATGCGGGCGGGGTCTTGAACGCCTAATCGCACATACGTACGGCCAGGGCTCGTGTACATGGGGAGGCAGCGACGGCGTCCTGTTCTTCGGCAGCCAATCGACTGGGTCGGAACGGACAAGCTGCGTCTTCGTGTTCATCAGGAGCCAACCGTCTTGGACGGAACAGCCAATCGAAACGAGGCCTGGCTGTTGGGAAACGTAGCATGCAATTTCCAAAAAATTCCTACACTCACGCAAGATCTATATAGGAGATACATGGCAACAAGAGGGGGAGGGAGAGTGTGTCCACGTACCCTCGTAGACCAAAAGCGGAAGTGTTTGACAACGCGGTTGGTGCAGTCGAACTTCTTCTCGTTTCGACCGATCAAGCACCGAACGTACGACACCTCCGAGTTCTGCACACGTTCAGCTCGATGACGTCCCTCGAACTCTTGATCTAGCAAAGTGTCGAGGGAGAGTTCCGTCAGCACTACGGTGTGGTGACGGTGATGGTGAAATGATCAGCGCAGGGCTTCGCCTAAGCACTACGAAGATATGACAGGAGGCGTAAACTGTGGAGGGGGGCACCGCACACGGCTAATAATTGTTGGCGTGTGTTCTAGCGGTGCCCCCCCTCATATATATAGGTTGGAGGGGAGGACAGGCAGCCAAGGGGGCGCCCCAAGTAGGAGGAATCCTACTTGGGCACCTCCCAATTCGGCCTCCCCCCTTTCCTACTCCTATTCATAGTAGGAAGGGATGAGGTGGAAGGGGGAATCTTATTCCCTTTTTCCTTTCCTCCTTCCCCTTCCCTTCTCCAATTTGACCAGCCCATATGGGGGGAGCGCACAAGCCCCTTTGTGGCTGGTGTGTTTCCCCTCTTGGCCCATAAGGCCCATATCTTTTGCCGGGGGGTGCCCGGAACCTGTTCTGATGACCCGATAAGTACCCGGTGCTTCCCAGAACACTTCCGGTGTCCGAATACCATCGTCCTATATATCAATCTTTACCTCTCAACCATTTCGAGACTCCTCATCATGTCCATTATCTCATCCGGGACTCCGAACAACATTCGGTCACCAAATCACATAACTCATATAATACAAATCTTCATTAAACGTTAAACGTGCGGACCCTACGGGTTTGAGAACTATGTAGACAGGACCGAGACACCTCTCCGGTCAATAACCAACAGTGGAACCTGGATGGTCATATTGGTTCCCACATATTGTACGAAGATCTTTATCGGTCATACCACAATGACAACATACGTTATTCCCTTTGTCATCGGTATGTTACTTGCCCGAGATTCGATCATCGGCAAGTCTCTTTACTCGTTCCATAATACATCATCTCGCAACTAACTCATTAGTCACATTGCTTGCAAGGCTTATTATGATATGCATTACCGAGAGGGCTCAGAGATACGTCTCCGATACTCGGAGTGAAAAATCCTAATCTCGATCTATGCCAACCCAAAAAAACACCTTCGGAGATACCTGTAGAGCATCTTATAATCACCCAGTTACGTTGTGACGTTTGATATCACACAAGTTATTCCTCCCGTATCTGGGAGTTGCATAATCTCATAGTCGAAGGAATATGTATTTGACATGAAGAAAGCAATAGCAATAAAACTAAACAATCAAAATGCTAAGCTAACGGATGGGTCTTGTCCATCACATCATTCTCCTAATGATGTGATTTTATCAATTGACAACACATGTCTATGGTTAGCAAACTTAACCATCTTTGATTAAAGAGCTAGTCTAGTAGAGGCTTACTAGGGACACTGTGTTTTTGTCTATGTATCCACACATGTATCAAGTTTCCAGCTAATACAATTCTAGCATGAATAATAAACATTTATCATGATATAAGGAAATATATAATAACAACTTTATTATTGCCTCTAGGGCATATTTCCTTTAGTCTCCCACTTGCACTAGAGTCAATAATCTAGTTCACATCGCTATGTGATTTAACACCAATAGTTCACATCTTTATGTGATTAACACCCATAGTTCACATCGCCATGTGACGAACACCCAAAGGGTTTACTAGAGTCAATAATCTAGTTCACATTGCTATGTGATTAACACCCAAAGAGTACTAAGGTGTGATCATGTTTTGCTTGTGAGAGAAGTTTAGTCAACGGGTCTGACACATTCAGATCTGTATGTATCTTGCAAATTTCTATGTCTACAATGCTCTGCATGGAGCTACTCTAGCTAATTGCTCCCACTTTCAATATGTATCCAGATCGAGACTCAAAGTCATGTGGATCAGTGTCAAAGCTTACATGAATGTAACTCTTTACGACGAACTCTTTATCACCTTCATAACCGAGAAATATTTCCTTAGTCCTCTAAGGATAACTTTGACCGTTGTCCAGTGATCCACTCCTAGATCACTATTGTACCCCCCTTGCCAAACTCATTGGCAAGGCACACAAGAGGTCTGGTACACAACATAGCATACTTTATAGAACCTATGGCTTAGGCATAGGGAATGACATTCATTCTCTCTCTATCTTCTGCCGTGGTCGGGTTTTGAGTCTTACTCAACTTCATACCTTACAACTCAGGCAAGAACTCCTTCTTTGACTAATCCATTTTGAACTCCTTCAAAATCTTATCAAGGTATGTACTCACCGAAAGTCTTATCAAGCGTCTTGATCTATCTTTATAGATCTTGATGCCCAATATGTAAGTAGCTTCACCGAGGTCTTTCTTTGAAAAACTCCTTTCAAACACTCCTTTATGCTTTCCAGAAAATTCTACATAATTTTCGATCAACAATATGTCATTCTCATATACTTATCAGAAAGGATGTAGTGCTCCCACTCACTTTCTTGTAAATACAGGCTTCACCACAAGTCTATATAAAACTATATGCTTTGATCAACTCAATAAAGCGTATATTCCAACTCCGAGATGCTTGCACC
>LR880968.1:662513794-662524110 GCA_904067115.1 Aegilops sharonensis | reverse complement strand
ATATAGGCTGGAGGGGAGGAGAGGCAGCCAAGGGTGCGCCCCAAGTAGGAGGAATCCTACTTGGGCACCTCCCAATTCGGCCTCCCACCTTTCCTATTCCTATTCGGAGTAGGAAGGGAAGAGGTGGAAGGGGGAATCCTATTCCCTTTTTCCTTTCCTCCTTCCCCTTTCCTTCTCCAATTTGACCAGATGACGACCCACAAGTATAGGGGATCTATTGTAGTCCTTTCAATAAGTAAGAGTGTCGAACCCAACGAGGAGCAGAAGGAAATGATAAGTGGTTTTCAGCAAGGTATTCTCTGCAAGCACTGAAATTATAGGTAACAGATAGTTTTGTGATAAGATAATTTGTAACGAGCAACAAGTAACAAAAGTAAATAAAGTGCAGAAAGGTGGCCCAATCCTTTTTGTAGCAAAGGACAAGCCTGGACAAACTGTTATATAGAGAAAAGCGCTCCCGAGGACACATGGGAATTATCGTCAAGCTAGTTTTCATCACGTTCATATGATTCGCGTTCGGTACTTTGATAATTTGATATGTGGGTGCTGCCCTTACTTGGACAAACATCCCACTTGTGATTAACTCCTATTACAAGCATCCGCAACTACAAAAGAAGTATTAAGGTAAACCTAACCATAGCATGAAACATATGGATCAAAATCAGCCCCTTACGAAGAAACACATAAACTAGGGTTTAAGCTTCTGTCACTCTAGCAACCCATCATCTACTTATTACATCCCAATGCCTTCCTCTAGGCCCAAATAATTGTGAAGTGTCATGTAGTCGACGTTCACATAACACCACTAGAGGAGAGACAACATACATCTCATCAAAATATCGAACGAATACCAAATTCACATGACTACTAATAGCAAGACTTCTCCCATGTCCTCAGGAACAAACGTAACTACTCACAAAGCATAATCATGTTCATAATCAGAGGAGTATTAATATGTATATAGGATCTGAACATATGATCTTCCACCAAATAAACCAACTACCATGAACTACAAGGAGTAATCAACACTACTAGCAACCTACATGTACCAATCCCAGACTTAGAGACAAGAATTGGATACAAGAGATGAACTAGGGTTTGAGAGGAGATGGTGTCGGTGAAGATGTTGATGGAGATTGGCCCCCTCCCGATGAGAGGAGCGTTGGTGATGACGATGGCGATGATTTCCCCCTCCCGAAGGGAAGTGTCCCCGGCAGAACAGCTCCGCCGGAGCCCTAGATTGGTTCCGCCAAGGTTCCACCTCGTGGCGGCGGTGTCTCGTCCCGAAAGCTTGCTTATGATTTTTCTTCGGACGAAAGACTTCATATAGCAGAAGATGGGCACCGGAGGGCCAACAGGAGGCCCACGAGGCAGGGGGCGCGCCCAGGGGGTAGGGCGCGCCCCCCACCGTCGTGGCCAGGGTGTGGGCCCCCTCTGGTATTTCTTCCGCTCAGTATTTTTCATTATTTCCAAAAATAACTTCCGTGGAGTTTCAGGACTTTTGGAGTTGTGCAGAATAGGTCTCTAATATTTGCTCCTTTTCCAGCCTAGAATTCCAGCTGCTGGCATTCACTCTCCATATGTAAACCTTGTAAAATAAGAGAGAATAGGCATAAGTATTGTGACATAATGTGTAATAACAGCCCATAATGCAATAAATATCGATATAAAAGCATGATACAAAATGGACGTATCAACTCCCCCAAGCTTAGACCTCGCTTGTCCTCAAGCGGAAGCCGATAACGATAAATATGTCCACATGTTTAGAGGTAGCGGTGTTGATAAAATAAAATACGGACATGAGGGCATCATGATTATTCTCATAACAGAAACATATATGGATAATGTCATATGATTTCTTATGCTCAAGTAATAATCTATTCACAATGCAAAGTATGAATCAGAAACTTTATTGAGAACTAACAAACTATAATCTCAGCCATTGAAGCAATTGCAATTTATCATAACATCAGAAAGAGTCTATGTCAGAGCTTTTCAGCAAGTCCACATACTCAACTATCATTTAGTCTTTCACAATTGCTAACACTCACACAATACTTGTGGTTATGGAGTTTTAATCGGACACAGAGAAAGATAGGGGCTTATAGTTTCGCCTCCCAACCTTTTACCTCAAGGGTAATGTCAACAATAATAGTTCATGCTAACTTACATCCAGTTAGATGTATATGTCTGGATATTTCCAGCACACAGTGAGAGATAAAAGTAAAAGATAGGCCCTTCGCAGAGGGAAGCAGAGGTTGTCATGCGCTTTCAGGGTTGGATGCACAAAATCTTAATGCGAACTTTATATTGCCACTTGTGATATGGACCTTTATTATGCAGTCCGTCGCTTTTATTTCTTCCACATCACAAGATCGTACAAAGCTTATTTCCTCCACACTAATCAATCATACATATTTAGAGAGCAATTTTTATTGCTTGCACCGATGACAACTTACTTGAAGGATCTTACTCAATCCATAGGTAGATATGGTGGACTCTCATGGCAAAACTGGGTTTAAGGGTTTTTGGAAGCACAAGTAGTATCTCTACTTGGTGCAAAGAATTTGGCTAGCATGAGGGGGAAAGGCAAGCTCAACATGTTGGATGATCCATAACAATATACTTTATTTCAGATATAAGAAAACATAACCCATTACGTTGTCTTCCTTGTCCAACATCAACTCTTTAGCATGTCATATTTTAATGAGTGCTCACAATCATAAAATATGTCCAAGATAGTATATTTATATGTGAAACCTCTCTTTCTTTATTACTTCCTATTAATTGCAACGATGACCAAATCTATGTTTGTCAACTCTCAACAACTTTTAATCATCATACTCTTTCTATGTGAAGTCATTACTCTTCATAAGATCAATATGATATCTTTGTTTCTTTTTTATTCTTTTCTCTTTTCTTTTATTCGCTCAAGATCATGGCAAAATAATCAAGCCCTTGACTCAACACTAATCTTTATTATATAGCTCATGGACTCGATTACATAGAGGAATCATAAAGCAAAACTCAAAACTAGATCATACCAAAAACTTTATTCTACTAGATCAAGATATTACTAAAAGGATTGAACGAAGAAAAATGGTAAAGATAGGAGTGTGTTGGTGATACAATACCGGGGCACCTCCCCCAAGCTTGGCAGTTGCCAAGGGGAGTGCCCATACCCACACTACAAAAAAAAGACACATCCGTGACATTTTGGGCCGAACGAAAAAAAAATTTGTCATACATATGACACTTCTATGACGATAACTGTGACAAAACCCGGTATCATCATAGATGTGGTGGGCTCCTACTTCTATGACAAAAAATCATGACAGAAAATGGGCTTTTCGTCCTGGGCGGGCCGGAGACGCAGTTGCATGACATTCTTTGGGCCGTCCATGACGGAAAAAACCATGGTAGAAGCGAGGGGGAGGAAAATTTCGGGGAGTTGCCGGTTACGGTGGGAGGTCGGGGGCCGAGCAATGCGCGTTTCTCTCGTACATGTACGCGCGTATGTGCGAGGCGTTGGCTCTAACTAAACCCGAGCGAGGCGTTGGGCTCTAACTGAATCCGAGCGATTGCACTGCAGGCTACACGTTACTGAACCCGAGCGATCGATCAATGGCTGTTAACTGAACCCGATCGAGCGATTCCTTCGCTACTGCTGCTAACTGAAGCCGATCGATGCTGCCTCTGGGATGAACAGTGAGCGTTGCACGGGGGGGCGGGGGGGTGGATGAACAGTGAGCGGTGGCGTTTGCCTCTGGATGAACAGGACCCCGTGGTGTGGAGGGCTGGATGAACAGGAGACGGTGGAGGGGTGCCCGTGGAGGGGTGGTTGAACAGGTCCCCGTGGTGTGGAGGGCTGGATGAACAGGAGACGGTGGAGGGGTGCCCGTGGAGGGGTGGTTGAACAGGTCCCCGTGGTGTGGAGGGCTGGATGAACAGGAGACGGTGGAGGGGTGCCCGTGGAGGGGTGGTTGAACAGGTCCCCGTGGTGTGGAGGGCTGGATGAACAGGAGACGGTGGAGGGGTGCCCGTGGAGGGGTGGTTGAACAGGTCCCCGTGGTGTGGAGGGCTGGATGAACAGGAGACGGTGGAGGGGTGCCCGTGGAGGGGTGGTTGAACAGGTCCCCGTGGTGTGGAGGGCTGGATGAACAGGAGACGGTGGAGGGGTGCCCGTGGAGGGGTGGTTGAACAGGTCCCCGTGGTGTGGAGGGCTGGATGAACAGGAGACGGTGGAGGGGTGCCCGTGGAGGGGTGGTTGAACAGGTCCCCGTGGTGTGGAGGGCTGGATGAACAGGAGACGGTGGAGGGGTGCCCGTGGAGGGGTGGTTGGACAGGACCCCGTGGTGTGGAGGGCTGGATGCACAGTAAACGGTGGAGGGGTGCCCATGGAGGCATGGAGGGGTGGTTGAACAGGACCCCGTGGTGCGGAGGGCTGGATGAACAGTAGACGGTGGAGGGGTGCCCGTGGAGGGGTGGTTGAACAGGACCCCGTGGTGTGGAGGGCTGGATGAACAGTAAACGGTGGAGGGGTGCCCATGGAGGCATGGAGGGGTGGTTGAACAGGACCCCGTGGTGTGGAGGGCTGGATGAACAGTAGACGGTGGAGGGGTGGTTGAACAGTAGCCGGTGGAGTGGCGCGCGGTGGAGGCTGGATGAACAGGAGCCCGTGGGGGCTAGAGGAGGTCGACGGTAGCCCGTGGAGGCTGGAGGAGCTCGACGGTTGAGATGAACAGTATCCCGTGGAGTCCTGTTTTGCGGTACGCCACACCCCTCCAGATGAGCAGGACCCTTGTTTCGACCGTAGGAGGTCCGTTTCGTCCGTTTTGCGGTACGCCACACCCCTCCCGATCAACAGGACCCCCGTTTCGACCGTAGGAGGTCCGTTTCCTCCATTTTGCGGTACGCCACACCCCTCCCGATCAACAGGACCCCCGTTTCGACCGTAGGAGGTCTGTTTCCTCTGTTTTGCCGGGGAAGACGCGGCAGTGGAAGCCCGCGTGGAGAGGAGTATGAGGGTTCACTGGTTCGGCTGCGGTGTGAGGCTGTCGTCGCCGCAGGGCCTGGCCAGCGGTGGGAATAGTAGGGGGCGGTGAGGCCTCCACGGCAGCACATCCGGCCACAGGAGGCAGGAGCATGCGGCACGACCGGCGCTGCTTTGGGCGGCTGAAGCAAGAAGACCAGAGGATGAAGAAGCACTACGGCCGTTGGATGGACATCGTACGGTCACTGGAGTTAGAATCGTTTATATTGACTAAGTTGACAAAGCCCTCCGTCCCCGTCAACTTAGTAGGCCCACAAGTCAGCCTCCCACCAAGGTGGGTCCCAGCTAGCAGGGGGTATTCATTTTTTTTGTGCGTAATAAGGAGGCACTTCCGGTGGGTCCGAGCTGACGGCAGGGGAAACGTTTTTTTTCATGAAATACAGTGGCCCGTCGGGTGGGTCCCAGCAGTCAGGGGCAAACGTTTTTTTCGCGAAATACTGGTGGCCTGTCCGGTGGGTCCCTGCTGTCAGGTAGAGGAATAATTATTTTCCGCGTAATAAGGAGGCACTTCCTTGCGGCTGCCATGGACCCAGCTGTCAGCCTCTCCACGTACAGTATTCTTCCGATGGAATTCGGTCGTTAACCACATTGACCACGCCGCGCCGAGAGCACCATGGCGGTGGACGACGGCGAGGCCTAGGAAGGGGACGACGCAGAGCCGGGGAAGACGCGGCAGTGGATGCCCACGCGGAGAGGAGTATGAGGGTTCACTGGTTCGGCTGCGCTGCCGTCGCCGCAGAATAACAGGGGGTGTGGGTGAGTGGAGTGGAGGGATGGCCTGGCCAGCGTTGGGAGTAGTATGGGGGCGGTGAGGCCTCCGTGGGAGCACAGCCGGCCACGGGATGCAGGAGCAGGCGGCACGACCGGCGCTGCTTTGGGCGGCTGGAGCAAGAAGACCAGAGGTTGAAGAAGCACTACGGCCATTGGATGGACATCGTACGGTCAGTCGAGCTAGAATCATGCATAATGACTAAGTTGACAAAGCCCTTCGTCCCTGTCAACTTAGTAGGCCCACTATACTGGGTCCCAGCTAGCAGAAGGAGTATTCTTTTTTTGGGCGTAATAAGGAGGCACTTCCTTGCGTGCGAAGATATAGCTGGTGGGTCCGAGCTGTCAGCGGCGGTAATGTTTTTTTTGTGAAATACAGAGGCCCTTTCGGTGGGTCCTAGATGTCAGGTGGAGGAATCATTATTTTGCGCGTAATAAGGAGGCATTGCCTTGCGCGCGGCCGTGGACCCAGCTGTCAGCCTCTCCACGTATAGTCCACTTCAGATGCATGTCGGTTGTTGACCACGTTGACCACGCCACGCCGAGAGCACCAGGGCGGTGGACAACGGTGAGGCCTAGGAAGGGAACGACACTAAGGCAGGGAAGACTCGGCAGTTGTTTCCCACGCGGAGGGGAGTACGACTGTACGAGGGTTTACTGGTTCGTCTGCCGTCGCCGGAGAATAACAGCAGGTGTGGGACTGTGGGTGAGTAGAGGGATGGCTAGGCCAGCGATGGGAGTACGGTGGGGCGGTGAGGCCTACGCGGCAGCACAGCCGGCCGCGGGGAGGAGGGAGCAGGCACTCCCGCCGGCGCTTGTTTGAGCGGCTGGAGCAGGAAGAGCAGAGATTGAAGAAGCACGACGGCCGTTGGATGGACATCCAACAGTATACAGGCCATCTGTGGAAAGCCTCAAATCTGTGGAAAACAGCATACAGCCCATCTGCCATTATTTCAAATAGTTTACAACCCATTTGCTAATTCTTACGGGTTTTTTTGGAGCCCATATTCTTTTTGTTAGCATTACAGCCTATATTGTGGCCACGGTTAAAAATTATACGAAATTTTGCATATGTCGGTGCGGTCTGAACTGTTTTTAATCCCGAAATTTCGAGTCACATTCAGACTGATTTTAAAAATAAATGTATATCCATATAAAATCCAATAAATTGTCCACGCATAAAAATCAATGCAATTTAAAATCTCGAAATGAAAAAAGATATTTGAAACTAATTGCCGGTTTGATGTGTCGCAACTAAAACTAATGATTCCCATACATGATTCCCATACATGTGGAAAAGATATTTGATCTTGCGTCGCAACTAAAACTAACTAGTACGATTCCCATACATAAGATCAACATGTTAATGCATCTCAATGATTCATAGATCATATACAAATATGTAGCTCCAAAAGCAAAGATCTAGAAAAAACAAATGTTCTTCCTACTAACATGGATGCTTCTCTTGGCCAACATTCAGTACAGACTGAAAGAAAAATTTGTTTGTGAAGTCTACAATTCCTCTTGCAAACGTAAGTGGTTTCACCAACAGCTGGAACCATGAGAATGAACCACACATGATGGAGGAACATCCACTGCAATATGATTTGATCTTCTCTCGATCACACCGCGAGACTATTTTTGGAATACAAACTTTAACTTAGGCAAAATGATGCCCATTGTATAATCAGACCAAAGCAATGAAGCACCTAGTGTTGGCCAGTAAATAGTACAGTACTACTTTTCTGCAGTCCATGAAGTGACTATCCAATCTTTGTGTCTATTTTCAAATGGCATTGCATGAAGTGACTATACTATTCTCTTGTGCAGTTCAACCAAAATAGCAACGGGCAGACATCTCTGTCTGCACAAATATCAAGCAGCTAGTAAACATATACCACACCATGTTCGCAGTGATGGAAGAGGTGAAATCGATACAACCGAAATTGAGCATCCAATCATTGAATCCTGTCCTGCACCTCCAATGTAGGTCCACCCTGCCAATAAATTCACATGCAAACCACTAGTTTTACTATCTAATGACAGTACAAAAAGAGTAGGAAGATAGTAGCAAACCATGTACCTTCGTAATGAACAGCTCATAGTGCCACCAATTGGACATAAAGGTTTGGAAAAAAACATGCTCCTAATATTGAACCAGTTGGACTTTTTGTGCAGTTCCACTAAAATCGAGCATCCATGTTTGCATAGATATTGAAAGTGTGATTACTATAAAAGTGGCACTAGTTGAAGCATAGACTCACAAATATAAGCATTCCAATTTCTTAATGGGAAAAGGTAGCAAGCTGTTTCTAACCACCTGTTTGAAGGAATAAATAAAGCAACAACGGCTGATGTCAGGAAGGCATACATAGTTTTTTCTGAAAAACTGAGCCATCCCTGACCTTTCCTCTTCTTTTAAGCAAATTTTGTGCAGTTCTACTAAAATAAAATGCCATCACCGCCATGAAAATTCAGTGACACTGTACAAAAGGAAATGACTTAACATTACATCATGATGTCAGGTATGTAGTCGACAGGCATTAGAGACAAACATACAGACCTCCTCCGATAACATAATGAACATTAATTTTAACAAATGTGTGACTAGCTTTACCGGGATAATTTGAGTGAACTCTACACCCTCTGTTCCTTAATATAAGACGTTTTCGTGGTTCAATTTAAAGTACCCAAACGTCTAGTATTTAGAAAAACAGGTAGTAGTTTTCTTGAGCACATATCTGGGAAAGCTTGCCACACTTTATTTATGTCCATACGCTAATGCAACACCATTCGAATAATACAAATCTACACTAATCTAGTGGCTAGTGCAACAGTAGAGTAGTTAGTTTATTACAGGGTACAGTACAATGGTTTTGCTGAACATATTTCAATAAACTCTAGCACTGGAAGGTTTCTATAAGAATTAACAATACAAAATGTAAAGGTAACAAGTTTCAGCATTGGTATACTAGTTGTGCATGAGCATTAAACCAAATACAAAAGTCTGAAGGTAACTAGCATTATTAACTAATGACAGTATAAAAATTTTGCAAACCATGTACCTCCAAGGTAAATATCATTTCGAACTCGGGGGGACCTTAAAAATTGCTATCCCAATCTTGATAATTGATCAAACATAAAACTTGATCGAACGAATCAAGAGAACAGCCGGAGGAGGAGGTGCCCACTCTTGACCTTTCCTCTTGTCTTCATAATTGTCTGTGCAGTTTAACTAAAATAAAATGACATCAGCGCCTTGGCATTTTGGTGACACTTTACAAAAAATTTAACTTATCTCATGAAAGTGAGATATGTAATCTATAAGCATTAACAGTGCAAAAATCTGAAGGTAGTAACAAGTTTCATCGTTGGTATACTGGCTGTGCAACAGCATTAGAATGCCTTTTTTTGAAAAGGGGGATCTCCCCGGCCTCTGCATCAGAGCGATGCATACGGACATCTTATTAAACCAAATAAATAGGTTCCAACAAGGTCTCAAAGTCTCCAACTGAAAAAAGTGAAAAAAGAGCTCACTCAGAGCCAGAACATCTTTAATACATCCACAATCAACAGCTAACCCTGAAATAATCCAGTGACATTAAATGGCATTGCTTAAATTTATCGGTGGCATTAGACTGAGAGCGGCATTAGTTAAATGTGGCATCACTTTAGCAGTAACATTGCTTGACTTGACTGCTGGCGTTATACTAACAGCAAAAAAAGTGGCAATAAGAGCATGGGAGGCCCATTCGGACAGTGGGCGCACCAGTACGATGTACCTCCACGGACGCAGAGTGGTGAGGGAGGTATGGTTGCCCAGAGCAACAAATATCCAGGTAGCATATGTGGATTACGTCCCATTTTTGTTCTCTTTAGCCACCTTTTTCCTATGTGAGGACAACAAACCAATCGACCTTGTCATTCTCTATTGCGTTGTCATGCGTTTCTACCCTTGTTCAACCAAGAGATCCAAGACTCGTTCCTTAGCTACTGATTTCCCCCTTTTCAACCTAGATGCGGGTTCGATGCCTACTCTCTTGGACAGTACAGTCTCCCTTCCTTTCCTTATTCAACCCAGACATGGATTAGTCTGCATGAAGTAGGGTTGAGCAGGTGGTGCCATTGATCTACAACAGAAAATATGCAATCACCAAGCAATGTGTTTATGTAGAGTAATTCTAGCCTAAACAGAAATACTCCCACAGAAGTCAACATCCCTCCGCAAACTCTCAGTGATTCAGGATCCGACTAGCGCATGCGACTAGTGAGCTTTAGCATTACTGCTAGCCATCATACCTATCCGGTAAGCAACTCCTTGCTAATCGTATCTCTATACGACTCCTGTCGGTCGGGAAGGTATCTCATACCCCGGCTCCCAACCTTCTTTGCCACAAGGCCCAAAACCATTTTGATAGCCTTGTCAAGTTAACCTGATGCAGTGCATGTCCGTGTCCGACACGAACCCTTCAGTTCAAGGACATCCAGCAGCACC
>LR880968.1:662489058-662503306 GCA_904067115.1 Aegilops sharonensis | reverse complement strand
TGGTGGAAAGATGATTTGAGTGGAAAGCAACTTGGGGAAGGCTAGAGATCAAGATTCATATGGTTGGAATGGAATATCTTGACCTCAACACAAGTGTAGGTGGTTCTCTCTCAGAAAATGTATGTTGGAAGTGTAGGCATGTTCTGATGGCTCTCTCCACGAATGAAGAGTGGGTGAAGGGGTATATATAGCCTCCACACAAAATCTAACCGTTACACACAATTTACCAAACTCGATGAGACCGAATCGTGAAACTCGGTCGGACCGATTCAGTTCAAGATGTGAACGTTAGGATTTTCGGTGGGACCGACATGTCAACTCGATGGGACCGATTAGGGTTAGGGCATAACGTAATCTCGGTGAGGCGGATTACACAAACTCGGTGGAAACGATTTTGGTAATAAGCAAACAGAGAGTTGGTCAGGCAAACTCGGTGGGACCGATTCGCTCATTTCGGTTGGACCAAAATGTTAGAAAGGAGAAACCGAGAGTTTGCATTGTGAACTCGGTGGGACCGATCGCTCATCTTGATTAGACCGAAACGTTACGAAGGGAAACAGAGAGTTTGCAATCCCATCTCGGTGAGACCGAGATCCCTATCGGTGAGACTGAAGTGACTAGGGTTTTGTGGCAGTGGCTACGTCAAGAGAACCCGGTGGCGCCAGATAGAAAGTTTTGGTATGGCCGAGTTTGACTTTTGGTTTGGGACATATGTGGATATGAGAAAGTTGTTGAGGGCTTTGGAGCATATCACTAAGCACCTTGAGCAAGAGACCTGTCGGTGTCAAAACCGGCGGATCTCGGGTAGGGGGTCCCGAACTGTGCGTCTAGGCGGATGGTAACAGGAGACAAGGGACACGATGTTTTTACCCAGGTTCGGGCCCTCTTGATGGAGGTAAAACCCTACTCCTGCTTGATTAATATTGATGATATGGGTAGTACAAGAGTAGATCTACCACGAGATCAAAGAGGCTAAACCCTAGAAGCTAGCCTATGGTATGATTGTTGTTCGTCCTACGGACTAAAACCCTTCGGTTTATATAGGCGCCGGAGAGGGCTAGGGTTACACAGAGTCGGTTACAATGGGAGGAGATCTACATATCCATATCGCCAAGCTTGCCTTCCACGCCAAGGAAAGTTCCATCTGGACACGGGACGTAGTCTTCAATCTTGTATCTTCATAGTCCAGGAGTCCGGCCAAAGGTTATAGTCCGGCCATCCGGACACCCCCTAATCCAGGACTCCCTCAGTAGCCCATGAACTAGGCTTCAATGACGACGAGTCCGACGCGCAGATTGTCTTCGGCATTGCAAAGCGGGTTCCTCCTCCGAATATTTCATAGAAGATTTCGAACACAAGGATAGTGTCCGGCTCTACAAAATAAGTTCCACATACCACCATAGAGAGAGTAATATTTACACAAATGCAACCTGCTGACATATTCTGTAGCGTGACATCACACCACGGCCAAGTCTTTATCCGAATCGTTTTTGCTGTCCCACCTCAGAGCACTTAGCGAGGCGGTTTCCTTGGCACGTCTTGTCGAAGCAGAGATCGTGTCCCCTTACTCTGGGATTCTCATCAATACGGGCGTGGGTAACCCAACCGTGCCATTAATTACGGCGCTTGGGAGATAAGCGAGTTTTACCAGGCGGGTGGGGAGGTGCAGTCTCGTCCGCCCATATAAGGGGATAAGGATCCACCTTTTTCATCTAGGCCTTCTTCCTCCTTTGCTTATCCATTTTCGCGCACTCGAGCTCCAGCGCCCAAGTCCGCACATCCCACCTCAACCTTCTCCAGCCATGTCCGGAGCGGGAGGCAAGTGGATGGTATCCTCCGTCACGGAGGGACACATCAAGAAGCTGAGGAAAGTTGGATACTTGTCCAATGACATCGCGCACCGGCTCCCAGACGAGGGGCAGCTCATCCCCACCCCCAGGCCCCATGAGAGGGTGGTGTTCCTCACCCATTTCCTCCGTGGACTAGGTTTCCCACTTCACCCATTTGTCCGGGGGCTCATGTTCTACTACGGCCTGGATTTCCACGATCTGGCCCCGAACTTCATCCTCAACATCTCGGCGTTCATCATCGTGTGCGAGGCCTTCCTCTACATCCAGCCCCACTTCGGCTTATGCCTGAAGACCTTCAATGTCAAGCCGAAGGTAGTGGGCGGCCGCCAAGCGGAGTGCGGAGGTGCCATGGTGGACAAGATGCCCAACGTCCTATGGCACGAGGGCTCCTTTGTAGAGACCATAAAGGGGTGGCAATCGGGGTGGTTCTACATCACCGAGCCGCGTGACCCTGAATGGGCAGGGGCCCCCGAATTCCGATCTCGCATCCCCACGCGGCTCACCTCCTGGAAAGAGAAGGGCCTGTCGTGGGGTAATTCGAAAGAGCTGACCGGACTCCAAAGCTGCGTCCAGAACCTGGTGAGCAAGAAGCTCAAACTCGTCAACGTAGTCCAGGTCATGCTCATCCGCCGGATCCTCCCGTGCCAACAATGGGCTTTCAGCTTGTGGGAGTTTAATCCGGCACAACACCGAACCCTGAGCAGGCTCTTCGACACTACGTACGAAGATGCCTGGAAGGTGTTGTTCAAGGGCGCCGAGGCTCCCGCATCCGCTACCGAGGATCGCGGATTTAGCGCGCAGCATCAAGCCAACGCGGTAAGCTGTTTTACCCTTTACGGGATACTTGTTTTTCATAGTTTGACCCTATGCGGGATCTAAACTCCCTTACCTTTGACAGGATTGGCAGGAGACGTTCGGGCAGATCAACTGTCCGGCTCCCTTGCCCAAAGACCCAGCGGACGCCCGCTAGACGGGGCTGCTGGTTCCGGCACCTTACGTGGTGCCGGAGAAGAAGGCCAAGAAGAAGGCCACGGGAACTCGAAAGAGTTCCCGACGCCTGGTGGTGTCGGACTCATCGTTCGATGACTCCGAGGCGGACTCCTCCCACGAAAACGAGGAGAAGGAAAGAGAGGTCTCTCCCCCAGCGGGGGGAGAGAAGAAAAGGAAGGCCGCCCCAACTGGGGGCGGAGGGTCCAAGAAGGGAAGGACCCTTCCTCCGGACTACTCCACCAACGCCGACGACGGCGAAGAGGAGTGGCCATCCAGGGCCAAGCCCCTGGCAAAATCGTAAGTATTCGGATACCAGAATAACTCATGGCGTTCCTTTATTGCACAGTATCTTCTGACGCCGAATATAATCATGCAGTTCGCCCCGAGCCCAGGTCGGCGTGTCGTCGAGCGGCTCCTTAAGATCGTCGGATGTAAATAGCAATTCACTTCCGGCCGCCTCCACCCCTCGCCCTGCGGATGATGCCGAGGTGGAGTCCCAAAAGTGTCCAAGCCAGGAGGAGGTGGTCCTGGAGGCGCCGCAAGGCGACCTCCCGGACTCCAGGCGCAAAGGGGACAAAACCCCCAAGGGCTCCTAGTCTGGCCCTGGGCCGGACACTGCACCGAAACCTTCAGCGGTTCCAGAGTCCGGCAGGAGGCCCCCTAGTAAGAAGGGCAAGCCTACGACGCCGGTGACCTCCATCCAACTGGAGGCATCGGATAATTTGCTGGAGGTGCTTAACAGCGCCTCCATCGACGAGGAGCACCGCACTATTATGAGTGCGGTGATCCAGAAGATTCAGTCCGCCAAGAGCGGGCTGACTGAAGCCTGTGCCAGCCTTCTAATAGGCTTTGAGGTATGTATTTAAGATATGTAAAAATATTACCGCATAGACAGTAGCCCTTGATGCTCAGTTTGGTGTTCGGAAAGAAAAGCCGAACTGAGGATCTAAAAGATATACGCAGGAGTCTAACATAAGTATGTCAATATGGGAATGCGGGTTGCGCTGCTGACATCTGCCGTACTGACTGCGGAGGTCGATGCATTGAAGCAGAGCCTCGAGCGGTCCGAGAACGAGCTCGGCCTTGCCAAGAAGCAGCTCGAGGACAAGGAAGGTAAGTAATACCTTATGTAAATATATAAAAAAGATGTGGTTGCAAAAAATGACAGGACCAACGTGAGTATTACAGGGGCCACAACCGAGGTGGCGACCCTGAAGAAAGCGTTGTCCAAGGCCAAAGACATTGCGGCCGTGGAGCGCGCCGAGCGAGAAAAGCAGGAGGCGCGGGTGGCGGAGGTGCAGCAAGAGCTCCAGGATCTCGTGAAAAAACACGAGAGTTTGGAGCTTGAATCAAAGACTCGAGAGTCCGAGCTCGCCTTGGCCCTTGAGAGCGCCAAATCTGCTAAGGCCGAAGCCCAAAAAGCCCTCCAGGAAATTGAGGCGATGAAGAAGATAGCGGCGGGTAAGACATTCTTTATGCAAAGCAAGCACGTGAAAGTGAATTACTTGTTACTTACCCGAGTCCGGAGCTCTCCAGGAGCATTCGCAGATCTGCCCCGCAGTGTGTCCGACGCTGCCGCATACTACCGGGCCGAGGAGGGGAGCTCGACAGAGAAGGTGTTCTGGTCTCAGTATGCTGAGGCCGGACACCCGGTGCCCTTGAGCGACCAGCTGAAGCAACTGGTCGAGCTCCACAAGGTGGCCGAACAGGCCATGAAGGGCCTTATAGTCCGGCTATGGCCTGGGGAGGTCATGCCTGGGAGCTACTTTGGGCTGGTGAGGCGGCTGGCGGATGCCTGTCCATGGCTTGAAGTCATCAAGCGCTCCGTATGCATCGAAGGCGCCCGTAGGGCCCTTGCCCGTGTTAAAGTGCACTGGGGAAAGATGGATGCTGAGAAGCTGGTGACAGATGGGCCACCGCAGGGCAAGGAGCATCGCAAGCCCGAGATGTATTATGAGGGCGTCCTGAAGGGTGCCCGCCTTATGGCGGATGAATGTTCCAAGGATGTAATTTTTGAGTAAACTCGCTCGTGTTATCCTGTGCGCTGAAAACTTGTTCATATGCGCTAAGCAACGCTTTTTGAATTTAAAATATTACCTTCTGTGCGGCCGTTTATTAAATCTAAGAGATGGCGAGTCGTCGGCTTCTGCCCCCATGCCACGAGTGCTGGGGTGTTCGGGATAAACCTGAGCGCTCTTGTTCCCATTCTTGGGTCCTTCGAGGGAGGCGCTCAGCACAACGAACAAGGCAATCAGACTATAATGCTTTATCACTCTCACTTAGCCATAGAATTCTATAATTTTAAATTTCGGCGAAGCCCCTAGTATTCGGAAGACTGAGTTCGGGGCGCTATCCACGCCTAGGCTGGACAAAGCCGGCTCCTCGCTCTAAGCGGCATAAGTTTTTAGGGACTCGAAACCTCTCGAACAGCGACCAACTCTCGCCCTATCATGACGGTCAGTTTTAGCTTTCTCTACTGAGGTGCTTAACCCAGCTCAATCGGGGCACAATCGCAGTAGTTCTCCCATCGCTACCTTAGCCGATATAACGGAACGTAAGGTACCAAAACATGGGAGCCGGGCAAACCCAACTATTGACCCAAGACATGATTCGGAGCCGATGCATATAATGCTATAAGTTCGGGGTGCCGCACTCGTGAGAGTGTTCGGACTTCTCACACCATATTCTGGGGTACTTAAGCCCCTGGTGTCTTGGTCATACCAAAGTGTATGGTTGCATAATGTCATAACTGAACATATTTACATAAAAAAAGGAATGCAATAATAGACAAAAGCTATGTATTGTTTATTCGAAAAGGCTGCGGTAAAAGCAAAACGATACAAATAGTGCGATAAGCAAGAGATGGGACTATTTGACATGTCCCCCTCCAGGGGCGAGCTGCGGGATGGTATGTAAGACGGGTATTTAGCTCGTTATAGAGACCACCTTGACATTTGACGTAGCTTTCTACCTCCCTGGCTGTTGCATCATGTGTTCGGCGATTGTACTGCCGGACAGGCCTTCCGGAGAGTGGAGTCCTGAAAGTAAGAAAAAGAATGACAAAATCGGGAGCCCCTAGTGCGGTTGAGCCGCATTTTGGGCATGCCATGGTCGTGCCCCTCCCCCTATGCCCATGGTATTTCCAGAGCGTAATTATGTACGCGTAGTACTGGTTTCGAAATTTCGCGAGGGCTGGGGTTGGGGCCGCATTGCTACGCGTGCTCGGAACGTGCCAGGCGGTCTTGTTGTAGGTTACTCCGGGCGCGCTTGACGCTGTCCGGACGTTTAATAGCCGGACTGGAGAATTGCCTTGAGAGGCTACTTTGTACTTCCGCTGCGAGGGCCGCCGTGTGCTCCTCCGTTCGGAGAGAGCGTTCGGTGTTTCCATTGACCGTAATGACTCCTCGAGGGCCTGGCATCTTGAGCTTAAGGTATGCATAGTGCGGCACCGCATTGAACTTTGCAAATGTTGTTTGTCTGAGCGGTGCGTGATAGCCACTGCGCAACGGGACTATACCGAAGATTAACTCCTCGCTTCGGAAATTATCCGGGGATCCGAAGACCACCTCAAGTGTAACTGAGCCTGTACAGTTGGCCTCTACACTTGGTATGACGCCTTTAAAGGTCATCTTTGTGGGTTTAATCCTTGAGGGATCTACGCCCATTTTTCGCACTGTATCCTGATAAAGCAGGTTCAGGCTGTTGCCGCCGTCCATAAGGACTCTAGTGAGGTGAAATCCGTCAATGATTGGGTCTAGAACCAATGCGGTGAATCCGCCATGTGGATGCTAGTGGGGTGGTCCCTTCGATCAAAAGTGATCGGGCAGGAGGACCACGGGTTGAACTTTGGGGCGACTGGCTCCAATGCATGTACGTCCCTGAGTGCACGCTTCCGCTCCCTTCTGGGGATGTGGGTTGCGTATATCATGTTCACCGTCCGCACTTGTAGGGGGAAGCCCTTCTGTCCCCTATTGTTTGGCGGCCGGGGCTCCTCCTCGTCATCGCTATGCAGCCCCTAGTCTCTGTTTTCGGCACTTAACTTGCATGCCTGCTTGAACACCCAACAATCCCTGTTGGTGTGATTGGCTGGTTTTTCGGGGGTGCCGTGTATCTGGCACGAGCGGTCGAGTATTCGGTCCAAACTGGACGGGCCCGGAGTATTTCTTTTAAATGGCTTTTTCCGCTGACAGGGTTTAGAGCCTCTGAATCCGGCATTAACTACCGTATCCTCAGCATTGTCGTCGTTAATGTGGCGCTTGTGCTTGTTGCGACGCGACCTGCCATTGCTATCCTTGGTATCTGAATTACCAGGGCTCTTGGTCATGTTATTACTACGAGCTAGCCAGCTGTCTTATCCCGCGCAAAAGCGGGTCATGAGTGTTGTGAGGGCTGCCATGGATTTCGGCTTTTCCTGTCCTAGGTGTCGGGCAAGCCACTCGTCACGGATGTTATGTTTGAAGGCTGCGAGGGCCTCTGCGTCCGGACAGTCGACTATTTGATTTTTCTTGGTTAGAAACCGTGTCTAGAATTGTCTGGCCGATTCCTCTAGCTGCTGAATTATGTGGCTTAGGTCATCGGCGTCTGGTGGTCGCACATAGGTGCCCTGGAAATTGTCAAGGAATGCGGCTTCCAGGTCCTCCCAGCAACCAATTGACTCTACTGGCAAGCTGTTAAGCCAATGCCGAGCTGGTCCTTTAAGCTTGAGTGGGAGGTATTTGATGGCATGTAGATCATCACCGCGGGCCATGTGGATATGAAGGAGATAATCCTCGATCCATACCGCAGGATCTGTTGTGCCATCGTATGATTCGATGTTTACGGGTTTGAAACCCTCGGGGATTTGATGATCCATTACTTCGTCTGTGAAGCATAGTGGGTGTGCGGCGCCTCTGTACTGGGCTATATCACGACGTAGCTCAAATAAGCTTTGTCTACTGTGTTCGACCTGGCCGGATTTGCCATATCCGGCATGACGGTTATCGTCACGTGTCGTGGGGCGCCCACGTGATCCGTAGATCGATCTTGTTTGCCTTGCCTTGTCCTCCAATATATCTCGCAGGTCTGGCGCATTTCCCCATGCCTTGGTATTCTTTGAGCGACGCCGGGGTGCGGTTTGAGTGGAGGGCCGAGAGGCCTCTCTGTCGCGGGCACGAGGTGGCCAGTCGGTCGCGTCGTGCGCTGGTGATGTAGGTTTAGGTGCTTCCTCCTCTAATCGGGGTAGCAGCCTGCGCTTTGGGTAGCTCTTGGAGGGGCGGTCAAGTTCGTACTCTTCGGCCGCAAGGACTTCAGTCCATCTGTCGGCTAGCAAGTCTTGGTCAGCTCTAAGATGTTGCTGTTTTTTCTTGAGGCTGCTCGCCGTGGCCATAAGCCTGTGTTTGAAACGCTCTTGTTCGATGGGATCCTCAGGCATGACAAATTCGTCGTCGTCGAGGCTTGCCTCGTCTTCGGAGGGAGGCATGTAATTATCGTCCTCTACCTCTCTATCTGCCGCTCTCTCATGAGGGTTGGCTTCTCCATCCTCCTGTGTTGAATCCTGCTGGAGGGGGTTGTCTTCGGCACTGTCTGGGGTGTTATTATCTCCCGTGCCGGAATGGCCGTTTTTGCTTTGGCGGGATTTAGAGCGGCGCTGCTGACGCCGACGCTTAGGCTGCTTCTTGGAGGGGTCATCCTCCGTTGTTCCATCGCCATTCCCTTCTTTTGGGGTGTCCACCATGTATATGTCGTACGATGAGGTGGCCTTCCAGTGCCCTATAGGCGCTGGTTCTTGGTCATCTCCTGCATCGGCGTCCATACCGTCGATGTCTTCAGAGTCGAAGTCGAGCATGTCGGTTAAATCATCGACCGTGGCTACGAAGTGGGTGGTGGGTGGGCTTTGAATTTCTTCGTCGTCCGCATCCCAACCTTGCTGACCATAGTCCGGCCAGGGCTCTCCTGATCAAGAGAGAGACTTTAGTGAATTCAGAATGCCGCCGAAGGGCGAGTGCTGAAAGATGTCCGCGGCGGCGAACTCCATAATCGGCGCCCAATCGGATTCGATTGGCAGGGGCGCGGAAGGTTCGGAGTCCGGAGAGGAGTCCGGCACCTTGGAGTCACGAGCTTCGCAGAGGACAAGGCTGGTGTTCGGCTTGATCGTCGTAGAGATTGCAGCCCCTGAGGCGGTGTCCAGCCACCCATCCTCGATTGGCGCAATCGGCTCCGAGCTAAGGGTCAGAGCGGACACGGGTGCGGCCTCCAGGGCACTGTTCGGCGCCAGAGCTATATCATGCTCATCGTAACAGTGCAGCGCGCTCGGCTGTGGCTCGAACCCGTCGAAGATCAAGTCTCCGCAGACGTCAGCCGTGTAGTTCAAACTTCCAAATCTGACCTGATGGCCAGGGGTGTAGCTTTCGATCTGCTCTAGATGGCCAAGCGAATTGGCCCGCAGTGAAAAGCCGCCGAATACGAAGATCTGTCCGGGGAGAAAAGTCTAACCCTAGACCGCATCATTGTTGATGATCGGAGGAGCCATCGGGCCTAAAGGTGGCGACACAGAGGAACTCTCAATGAAAGCACCAATGTCGGTGTCAAAACCGGTGGATCTCAGGTAGGGGGTCCCGAACTATGCGTCTAGGCGGATGGTAACAGGAGACAAGGAACACGATGTTTTTACCCAAGTTCGGGCCCTCTTGATGGAGGTAAAACCCTACTCCTGCTTGATTAATATTGATGATATGGGTAGTACAAGAGTAGATCTACCACGAGATCAAAGAGGCTAAACCCTAGAAGCTAGCCTATGGTATGATTGTTGTTCGTCCTACGGACTAAAACCCTCCGGTTTATATAGGCACCGGAGAGGGCTAGGGTTACACAGAGTCGGTTACAATGGGAGGAGATCTACATATCCTTATCGCCAAGCTTGCCTTCCACGCCAAGGAAAGTTCCATTCGGACACGGGACGAAGTCTTCAATCTTGTATCTTCATAGTCCAGGAGTTCTGCCAAAGGTTATAGTCCGGCCATCCGGACACCCCCTAATCCAGGACTCCCTCAAGACCCATTAAGCAACACCTCATCCCCTTTTAATAGTATTGGCTTTTCCTATGGACTCAATGTGATCTTGGATCACTAAAAGGAAAATGTAGAGTCGTGAGCTTTAGAGCTTGAGCCAATCTTTTGTCCTTAGCATTTTGAGGGTTCCACATTCCTAATCCATGCCATGACCATTGAACTTTCATGAAATATTCATCTTGAAATAGCATTAGTTCAATGAGCTATATGTTGTTAATAATTACCAAAACCACCCAAGGATAGTTGTACTTTCAATCTCCCCCTTTTTGGTAATTGATGACAACATATAGATCAAAGCTTTGACAAATGATTATAAGATTGAAATACATCGTCGCTTTGAGAAGTATGTGATAAGCAAGAGCTCCCCCTAAATTTGTGCATTATTTAAAATTTGTTTTTGAATGCAAATGCACAATCGATTAGGATCATGGGTTACTCTTCCATGTCACATACATCTTGATGGAGCGCTCAAAATGATATAACTTAAAAGCATGCACTCATCACCAAGCAAAGTTAATGATCATATAAGAAAATAGAGGATAATATCATCCAAGCAAGCATTAAAGTAGCATATGATCAATCAAATGATCACACAAGTATCTCACACAAGGACATAAAGTATCTCACACAGGCACACCATAAAAAGTTCAACCAAAAGCAAAGAAGCAAAACACTCTCTCGAAGCCTATGATCTATACATATTTCTCCCCCTTTGGCAACAAGTTACCAAAAAGTTCAAATATGCATCATGCTATGCGTCTCTCAGGCTTGGTCTTTGGGAAGTGGTGTAGAGAGAACTCCAAGGATGAAGGCATCTGTTGATGTAGTTGGAGCTGGTGGAGTGGCTGCTGGAGGTGGTACTGAGGTTGTAGCTGCTGGTGCTGATGTTGTTGCTCTTGTATCAGGTACATGCACTGCAACAGACCTCTGTCCTCTAGGCACTCACTGAAATGCATCAGTAGTTGCCTTCCCTCTCTTCTCTTCTGCTTCCTCATGAAGCTGCTCAACTGCTGTTTGAATCTCAGTTACCTTCAGATCAAGATCATAAAATTTGGTTTCTATGATCCTCTCCAAGCTCTCCTGGTTTTGAGTCAGGGTGGCCAAGCCCTTCTCAATCCTCAGTGTAGACTGGATCAGATATGCAAGTGGATCTTGCTTGCTCTTCAGGAAAACTTGAGATGCCTCTTCAACACTTGGCATCTTGGCAGCTTTCTCAGCCTTTGCTTTGGCTCTCTTCTCCTGTGCTTGAGCTGATGATGGTTCCTCCTCATTCATCACTACAGTGTAGTCTTCAAATTCAGGATATAAGGGTAGATGCTCCTTATCCAACAGATATGTTCCTATGCCCATCTTGGAATTGATGAGCTCCTGAATGTGTGGAGCATACCCACAGCTTCTCTTCTGGTCAGCAGCAGTCCTCTTGATTGTCTCTACAATCAGACTCATGACCTTGAACTTCTGAGGGACATCAAAAAGCTGTAGCGGGTTGATAGAATGCCCTCTGATCATCTTGTGATCTCCTGACTTGGGTAGCAATGTGTGCCTTAGGATCCAGTTGATGGTAGGCAAACCAGACAACAAGTAATGCACTGATCCAAGCTTGTGAGTCTCCAAAGCTTTATCTGGGATCTCCTTGTACATGTTTGCCATAGTGTTGTGGTCTTTCTTCTTCTTGGCATACACATCCAAGTCATCCTCATGTTCCTCTGGGGCATTGACCAGCTTGGCCCATTCTTCAACAGTGGATTGGTACCTCGTACCTTCAGACATCCATATGATCTTCCCATCTGGGTAAAAGTGAGCAGTGGAGTAAAACTGCATGATCAACTCCATTTTGTGAGCTTCTGAGCAACAAATTTGTCAACTCCACATGCTTTTAAGCTGTCATGTACTCCTGGGAAGTGATCTTCATTTTCCTTGATGAATTCCCAATCAACCCATCTCATGTCACAAACAATGGGCTTCTTGTCAAGCAAAATAGTTTCATAGAAGTCTTGTTGTTCTTTTGTGTGGAACCTATAGTCAACTGCGGTCCTCCTCCTCCTCACAGCATAGGGATCAGACTATCTCCAAAGTCTCAGTCCAGCATCCTTTCTGATGTGCATGTCTTCAGCCACTGGATGAGTATCATTATGGTCTGGGATCTTGGGTTTCAGCTTTCTCAAAACAAGTGACTCATCATCTCTTCTTCAGCTTCAGGCACTGGGGCCTTGTTCTTCTCTTCAGCAGGAATACTTCTGGTGTTCCTCTTGGGCTTAATGGGCTTCTGAGCTTGAGCTTTGGGAGCAGTTTTGGGCTTTGATGTTGCAGCACCTGACTTAATAGCATCTCCCATAAGCTTCTGAGCTTTGGGAGCTGGTGCAGGATCCTCTTCCTCTTCCTCTTCAGAATCTCTCATCATTGAGGGCTTGCCAATGACTCTGGCAATAGTCTTCCTGACCCTCTCCTTTCTCTTCTTGCCATCTCCAGCCTCTTTGGGTTCAAGGGTGAACTCCATTGTCTCTTGAGTAGAGGCTCTGGCCTTTGACATAGGAATCCTTCTTGCTGGAGCCTTCTTATTCATCCCTGGCTTAACTGTAGCAGTTGTGCCATACTCATTTTTCAGCACCTTCTTCTTGGAGCTTACTTATTCCTCAATAGCCACATAGTCCTCATCCTCTGAATCTGAGGTTCTCTTCTTCCTAGATCTGGTGGCTGTCTTTGGCAAGTTACTTGGAGTGCTCCTGCTGCCATCATCAGAAGTGCTTGAGGGATCTGAACCCTCACTCAGCTGCACATGTTCCTTAGACCTGTTTTGACTGTCACTCTGATCAGACATCTTTGCAAACTTACTGAAAGCAGACCCTGTGAATAGATGTAGATGAAGTAGAGTGGATGAGCATCACAAAGTGCAAAGTTTTTGCAAAACAGATGACTTAAAAACTTAGTTTTAGTTCTCCATAGAAAGCATTTCGAAGCTACCGATTTGATAAACTCGGTGATACCAAAGTAGCTTTTGGAACCTAAACTAGTGAACTCGGTCAGACCGAGTCACGGTTCGGTGGCACCGAGACTACTAGGGTTTCACAGAGAATCAAACTCGGTCACACCGATTTGCAGTTTTTGGTCAGACCGAAAATCGCATGTGCAATGGCCTAGGCCAAATCGATGAGACCGATTTCTACAACTCGGTCGGTCCGAGATGAGTCCGGCGGAGACCTAACCCTAAATTTTCAAATCCAATCTAATCTAAAAGAAGTTTTCAGTGGATGGAGTGTTTGCATACGTAGTAAGGATCATGGCAGAACAATGTGCTATGAATCGGAGTTAAAAGAATAGCACAAAAGGTCGAACCCATACCCTAGTTTGGTGGGTGTTCGCTACGGCGACAACGACGGAGAAGAATTCCATTGACGGCGACGGTGACCAGCGGAGGGAGGTCACTGGCGGCGAGGAGACAATCCGGAGACCCGAGGAGGTAGAGCAGGACACGCGCGTGGTGAAGAGTTTTGGAGAAATTTCCAAAATTCAACCCATGAGTATATATATCCTGACCCTGTCGGTGTGACCGAGTGGAACAACTCGGTGGCACCGAGATGTAGAATCGTGAGCGGTTACTGCAACTCGATGTGACCGAAAAGTTCAAATCGGTTGCACCGAGATTGAAAACCTAGATCAACTTAGTGAACTCGGTGTGACCGAAGTGGATGACTCGGTCATACCGAAATGCACAAAGAGGTTTTGGAAGTTTAAGTCTATGACGAATCGGGGACTCCGAGTGCTCCTCACACAGAGTGGTTCGAATTTGACTTGATCAAACTTTGTGATGTAGCATGAATAGAGTTTGAGATGAGAAAAGCATAGATAGCTAGAGGAGGTTCTTAGGCATTCTTGTTCATCCACTTGGCAAAAGAGAAAAACGCCAAACAATCAAAACTACAAGTGGATGTCCTCTAATGAGTAAAATATGCAACCAACATGCTCACAAAATAAAATGGCAAATGAAATATGTGACAAAGCATGCACAAACACTCTAGCATCTATCAAGCAATTGACGATGACTAGGTCATCTATATATGAGTATATTGACTTAGGAGTCAAATGAGAACATTTGATCATAGGTCATATTCATTGTTTAAGCACAAGTGGGGTTACCACTTTTACATAAAGCATTGTTTTGTTCACATCATTAGAGTTGCTTTAGCTCAATTGATTAGAGTAAATCTCCCCCTAGATGTGATATCCCCTTTAAGAGGGATGAACTAACCTTGAGTTTTGTCGATGATGACTTCATGTAGGTGTTGAAGATGTAGATGCTCAATGTTGATGTAGATCATTTGGAGCAATCCATTGGAGTGAGTTGCACTTTCAATACCTACACGG
>LR880968.1:662474764-662488719 GCA_904067115.1 Aegilops sharonensis | reverse complement strand
ATATGAGTATATTGACTTAGGAGTCAAATGAGAACATTTGATCATAGGTCATACTCATCGTTTAAGCTCAAGTGGGGTTACCACTTTTACATAAAGCATTGTTTTGTTCACATCATTAGAGTTGCTTTAGCTCAATTGATTAGAGTAAATCTCCCCCTAGATGTGATATCCCCTTTAAGAGGGATGAACTAACCTTGAGTTTTGTCGATGATGACTTCATGTAGGTGTTGAAGATGTAGATGCTCAATGTTGATGTAGATCATTTGGAGCAATCCATTGGAGTGAGTTGCACTTTCAATACCTACACGGTTAGTCCCACAAGGAACAAACAAGGATATCCATAGACATAGAGTGATGTTCACATAAGATGATGTCCATGAAAGCATTAGGTTACCTTGTCCCTTGTCTTACCAACAAGAGGGTTTGTGACTCCTTGAACTAGTGCATGATGTGAAAGTTGTTTGCACTTGTCCTTGCCAAAATGATATGAGTGAATTTTGTTGACGGAGTCACCCTCAAGAACTCTCTAGTTCTTCTTCTTCAGGATCCACATCATCTTGATGGGAATCCTTGGGGTTGAAGTCGTACTTGATGAAGTAGAACTTGATGTAGTCTTTGGAACCCACTTGACCAAGGCCTTGGGAGGTTCTTCAAATGCATCAATCTCCTCTTGAAGCTCATCCTTGCCTTTTTGCTTGTGGTCTTCTGGTGGAAGATCATCTTGAGCTTGTGTCCCTTGGAAGGAAGTAGGATCATACTTCTCTTGTTGAGGAACAAAATTCGTCTTGGGGTATTGATCTTCTTCCCACTCAACTCCATTGGCATTGAACTTTCGTTCAAAACCAACACCTTGATTCTTCCGGTGCCTTCCTTGCTTGCGTACAATTTCCTCAAATTGCTTACTTCCGGCAAGGCTCTTGTAAACACCTTTCTCTATAATTCCCTTCAATAAGCTATTTTCTTGCTCAAGTGTAACTTGGCTAAGAGAATCATTAGTGGAATCGAGAGAACTACTAGAAGCAACAATATTGGATTTAGCATGACTATTGTTACTACTAGAAGAAGAATCTTTCTTGATCTTGTTGCTAGATTTTACTTGTGGCATGTAAGTAGACAAGAGTGGCTTGGCAATGTAAGAAGAACTTTTCTTGCGAAGATCATCATTGATCGCTTTTAAGAACTCATGCTCTTGCTCAAGATTGAGCTTTTCAAAGCGTAGCTTCTCATGAGTCTTTAAAAGTTCTCAATGATCTTCCAAGGTAGTTTCATGAGCTAACTTAAGAGTGTTTAGTTCTTTAGTTAGACGCTCAATCTCCTTCTTATCATCGTCATTCATTTTATCTTGATTAGCATGATTACTAGCAAGTTCATCATAGTTTTCATCACTAGAATTGTCAACAAGTAAATCATCATCACCTAGCAAATCATCTTCATCACTATTTAAATCAACATACTCGGGGTGTGATACCTTTGGGCCTTTAGCCATGAAGCATCTTCCAATTCCTTCATTTGGTGAGTCAAATATGTCGTAGGAGTTGGTTGACACAAGTGCTAGACCGGCAACACCTTCATCTTGAGTATATTCGGAGTTGGAGTGATAACTTCTCTCGGAGTGATTATCGGAGTCTGAGCCGGATACCCGTTCACCAACATGAGCTTGATGTCTTCGTTTTGTGTAGCTCCTTGATGATTTGTCCTTCCTTTCTGAATCCTTTCTTCTCCGTGATGTTCTTCGTCCATAACGGTCATCTCTACTCCTTCTCTCTCTTGGTGGTGATTCTTCTCTTCTACTTCTTATTTTGGGAGAATCTTCTCTTCTTTTGTAGGGAGCCGTACACTCATTGGAATAGTGTCCGGGTCTTCCACAATTGTAGCAATTACGCTCACGACTAGAAGATATTTTATCATTGTAGGACCTTGACTTGGAACTTCTTTCCTTGCTTCTACTCTTGTAAAACTTGTTAAAGTTCTTCACCATTAGGCTCAATTCTTCATTGAAGGTTTGTTTCTCACTTGATGATGTGGGAGCATCATGAGGCTTTGTAAGCACCACTTGACTTGTTGTGAAGCTCTTCCTTATCCTTGAGTGACATCTCATGAGCAACAATTCTTCCAATGACTTCCGTAGGCTTAAGATCTTTGTAATTGGGCATAATTTGGATCAATGTGCACACGGTACCATATTTTCCATCCAAGGATCTTAGGATCTTCTTGATGATGAATCTATCGGTCATCTCTTCACTTCCTAAGCCGGCAATCTCATTTGTGATGAGAGCAAGCCTAGAGTACATTTCAGCGACACCTTCACCATCCTTCATTTTGAACTTGTCAAGTTGACTTTGAAGCACATCCAATTTGGATTCCTTGACGGAGTCAGTACCTTCGTGCATATCAATCAAAGTATCCCAAATTTCCTTTGCATTCTCAAGACGATTGATTTTGTTGAATTCTTCGGGGCACAGTCCGTTGAAGAGCATATTGCAAGCTTGATCATTGTATTGCAGCACCTTCAACTCTTCTACGGTAGCTTCACGGTTCGGTTCTCTCCCATCAAAGAATTCACCTTGCAAGCCAATACACACAATAGCCCAAACGGCGGGGTTATGTCCAAGAATATGCATTTTCATTTTATGCTTCCAATTAGCAAAATTAGTACCATCAAAGTAAGGACCTCTACGGTGGTAATTTCCCTCGCTAGATGCCATACTCTCCTAGGTTGTGAAACCAAGGCTATGATCACCAAAAGCTATGGAAATCAAGGCAAATGGAGACCGTAGCTCTGATACCACTTATAGGATCAAAAGTATGTCTAGAGGGGGTGATTAGACTACTTGACCAAATAAAAGTCTAGCCTTTTCCCAATTTTAAGTCTTGGCAGATTTTAGCAACTTAGCACAAGTCAAGTAAACAACCTACACATGCAAGTCTAAGAGTATAGCAACGGAATGTAAAACATTGCACATGAAGGTAAAGGGAGGAATTTGAAGGGAGCAAACGCAATGTAGACACAGAGATTTTTGGCGTGGTTCCGATAGGTGGTGCTATCGTACATCCACGTTGATGGGGACTTCAACCCAAGAAGGGTAACGGTTGCGCGAGTCCACGGAGGGCTCCACCCACGAAGGGTCCACAAAGAAGCAACCTTGTCTATCCCACCATGGCCATCGCCCACGAAGGACTTGCCTCACTAGGGTATATCTTCACGAAGTAGGCGATCTCCTTGCCCGTACAAACTCCTTGGTTCAACTCCACAATCTTGACGGAGGCTCCCAAGTGACACCTAACCAATCTAGGAGACACCACTCTCCAAAAAGTAATAGATGGTGTGTTGATGATGAACTTCTTGCTCTTGTGGTTCAAATGATAGTCTCCCTAACACTCAACTCTCTCTCATAGGATTGGATTTGGTGGAAAGATGATTTGAGTGGAAAGCAACTTGGGGAAGGCTAGGGATCAAGATTCATATGGTTGGAATGGAATATCTTGACCTCAACACAAGTGTAGGTGGTTCTCTCCCAGAAAATGTATGTTGGAAGTGTAGGCATGTTCTGATGGCTCTCTCCACGAATGAAGAGTGGGTGAAGGGTTATATATAGCCTCCACACAAAATGTAACTGTTACACACAATTTACCATACTCGGTGAGACCGAATCTTGAAACTCGGTCGGACCGATTCAGTTCAAGATGTGAACGTTAGGATTTTTGGTGGGACCGACATGTCAACTTGATGGGACCGATTTCATTAGGGTTAGGGCATAATGTAATCTCGGTGAGGCTGATTACACAAACTCGGTGGGACCGATTTTGGTAATAAGCAAACAGAGAGTTGGTCAGACAAACTCGGTGGGACCGATTCACTCATTTTGGTTAGACCGAAACATTACGAAGGGGAAACAGAGAGTTTGCATTACGAACTCGGTGGGACCGACTGCTCATCTCGGTTAGACCGAAACGGTACGAAGGGAAACAGAGAGTTTGCAATCCCATCTCGGTGAGACCGAGATCCCTATCGGTGAGACCGAAGTGACTAGGGTTTTGTGGCAGTGTCTATGTCAAGAGAACTCGGTGGCGCCGGATAGAAAGTTTCGGTATGGCCGAGTTTGACTTTTGGTTTGGGACATATGTGGATATGAGAAAGTGGTTGAGGGCTTTGGAGCATATCACTAAGCACCTTGAGCAGGAGACCCATTAAGCAACACCTCATCCCCTTTTAATAGTATTGGCTTTTCCTATGGACTTAATGTAATCTTGGATCACTAAAAGGAAACTATAGAGTCTTGAGCTTTAGAACTTGAGCCAATCTTTTGTCCTTAGCACTTTGAGGGGTCCACATTCCTAATCCATGCCATGCCAATCATTGAACTTTCCTGAAATATTCATCTTGAAATAGCATTAGTTCAATGAGCTATATGTTGTTAATAATTACCAAAACCACCCAGGGATAGTTGCACTTTCACCCACCCTCGTGGATAGGGTGTGGGCCCCCTGGCCTTGATTCTTTCTCCAGTATTTTTTATATTTTCCAAAAATATTCTCCATGAAGTTTCAGGTCATTCCGAGAACTTTTATTTCTGCACAAAAATAACACCATGGCAATTCTGCTGAAAACAGCGTCAGTCCGGGTTAGTTCCATTCAAATCATCCAATTTAGAGTTCAAAACAAGGGCAAAAGTGTTTGGAAAAGTAGATACATTGGAGACGTATCAGGTATTCCCTTTGTCATCGGTATGTTACTTGCCCGAGATTCGATCGTCGGTATCTTCATACCTAGTTCAATCTCGTTACTGGCAAGTCTCTTTACTTGTTCTGTAATACATCATCCTGCAACTAACTCATTAGTCACATTGCTTGCAAGGCTTATTATGATGTGCATTACCGAGAGGGCCCAGAGATACCTCTCCGATACTCGGAGTGATAAATCCTAATCTCGATCTATGCCAACCCAACAAACACCTTCGGAGATACCTGTAGAGCATCTTATAATAACCCAGTTACGTTGTGACGTTTGATAGCACACAAGGTATTCCTCCGGTATCCGAGAGTTGCATAATCTCATAGTCCAAGGAATATGTATTTGACATGAGGAAAGCAATAGCAATAAAACTGAACGATCATAATGCTAAGCTAACAGATGGGTATTGTCCATCACATCATTCTCCTAATGATGTGATCCCGTTTATCAAATGACAACACATGTCTATGGTTAGGAAACTTAACCATCTTTGATTAACGAGCTAGTCTAGTAGAGGCTTACTAGGGACACTGTGTTTTTGTCTATGTATCCACACATGTATCAAGTTTTCGGTTAATACAATTCTAGCATGAATAATAAACATTTATTATGATATAAGGAAATATAAAATAACAAATTTATTATTGCCTCTAGGGCATATTTCCTTCACTGGCGTACCGCAGAATGGAGGAAACGGCCTTGTGTTCGACCGCCTACGGTCGAAACGAGATCCTGTTCGCCGGGGGTGTGGCATACCGCAAAATGGAGGAAACGGACTTCTCTTTGACCTCCTACGGTCGAAACAGGGTCCTGTTGATCGGGAGGGGTGTGGTGTACCGCAAAACGAAGGAAATAGACTTGTGTTGGAGCGCTACGGTCTAAACAGGGGTCCTGTTCATCGAGGGGGATGTGGCGTATCGCAAAACGGGACTCCACTGGTTACTGTTCATCTCCACCGTCGTCCTCCTCCATCCTCCACGGGCTACTTTTCATCCATCGCCGACCTCCTCCAGCCTCCACCTGCGACTGTTCATCCACGGGCTCCTGTTCATCCAGCCTCCACTGCTCCTCCACCGGCTACTGTTCAACCAGCCCTCTCCACGGGGTCCTGTTCAACCACCCCTCCATGGGCTACTGTTCATCCAGCCCTCCACTGGCTACTGTTCTACCAGCCCTACATGGGGTCATGTTCATCCAGCCCTCCACGGGGTCATGTTCATCCAGCCCTCCACGGGGTCATATTCATCCACCCCAACCGGCTCGATCGATCGGGGTCCTGTTCATCCAGCGGCAATGGCCTCTACTACCACGGGGTCCTGTTCATCCAACCCCCCAACAACGCTCACTGTTCATCAAGAAGCAGCAGGTTCGATTGTCTTCAGTTAGCAGCAGTAGCGAAGAAATCGCTCGATCGGGTTCAGTTAACAGCCAGATCGATCAATCGCTCGGGTTCAGTAACGCGTAGCCTGCAGTGCAATCGCTCGGGTTCAGTTAGAGCCCAACGCCTCGCACCCACGCGCGTACGTGTACGAGAGAAACGCACATCGCTCGTCCCCGACCACCCACCGTAACCGGGAACTCCCTGATATTTTCCTCGCCCTCGCTTCTACCATGGGTTTTTCCGTCATGGACGTGTTGGAAATATGCCCTAGAGGCAATAATAAATTAGTTATTATTATATTTCCTTGTTCATCATAATCGTTTATTACCCATGCTATAATTGTATTGATAGGAAACTCAGATACATGTCTGGGTACATAAACAACACCATGTCCCTAGTAAGCCTCTAGTTGACTAGCTCGTTGATCAACAGATGGTTACGGTTTCCTGACCATGGACATTGGATGTCGTTGATAAAGGGATCACATCATTTGGAGAATGATGTGATGGACAAGACCCAATCCTAAGCCTAGCACAAAGATCGTAGTTCGTATGCTAAAGCTTTTCTAAAGTCAAGTATCATTTCCTTAGACCATGAGATTGTGCAACTCCCGGATGACGTAGGAATGCTTTGGGTGTACCAAACGTCACAACGTAACTGGGTGGCTATAAAGGTGCACTACAGGTATCTCCGAAAGTGTCTGTTGGGTTGGCACGAATCGAGACTGGGATTTGTCACTCCGTGTAACGGAGAGGTATCTCTGGGCCCACTCGGTAGGACATTATCATAATGTGCACAATGTGAACAAGGGGTTGATCACGGGATGATGTGTTACGGAACGAGTAACGAGACTTGCCGGTAACGAGATTGAACAAGGTATCGGCATACCGACGATCGAATCTCGGGCAAGTACAATACCGCTAGACAAAGGGAATTGTATACGGGATTGATTGAGTCCTTGACATCGTGGTTCATCCGATGAGATCATCGTGGAACATGTGGGAGCCAACATGGGTATCCAGATCCCGCTGTTGGTTATTGACCGGAGAACGTCTCGATCATGTCTGCATGGTTCCCGAACCCGTAGGGTCTACACACTTAAGGTTCAATGACGCTAGGGTTATAGGGAATAGATATACGTGGTTACCGAATGTTTTTCGGAGTCCCGGATGAGATCGCGGACGTCACGAGGAGTTCTGGAATGGTCCGGAGGTAAAGATTTATATATGGGAAGTCCTATTTTGGCCACCGGAAAATGTTCGGGATTTTTCGGTATTGTACCGGGAAGGTTCTAGAAGGTTCCTGAGTGGGGCCCACCTGCATGGGGGGACCCACATGAACGTGGGTAGTAGGGGCAAGGCCCCACACCCCTGGTCAAGGCGGACCAAGATCCCCCCTTAGAAGGAATAAGATCATATCCCGAAGGGATAAGATCAAGATCCCTAAAAAGGGGGGATAATAATCGGTGGGGAAAGGAAAGGATGGGATTTCTTTCCTCCCACCTTTGCCAACGCCCCAATGGACTTGGAGGGCAAGAAATAATCCCCCTCCACCCCTATATATAGCGGGGAAGCGCATGGGAGCTGCACCCTTGCCCCTGGCGCAGCCCTCCCCCTCTCCCAAGTCCTCCTCCTCTCCCGCGGTGCTTGGCGAAGCCCTGCAGGATTGCCACGCTCCTCCATCACCACCACACCGTCGTGCTGCTGCTGGATGGAGTCTTCCCCAACCTGTCCCTCTCTCCTTGCTGGATCAAGGCATGGTAGACGTCACCGGGCTGTACGTGTGTTGAACGCGGAGGTGCCGTCCGTTCGGCACTAGGATCTCCGGTGATTTGAATCACGACGAGTACGACTCCTTCAACCCCGTTCTCTTGAACACTTCCGCTTAGCGATCTACAAGGGTATGTAGATGCACTCTCCTTCCCCTCGTTGCTAGTTTCTCCATAGATAGATCTTGGTGACACGTAGGAAAATTTTGAATTTCTGCTACGTTCCCCAACAGTGGCATCATGAGCTAGGTCTATTGCGTAGATTCTTTGCACGAGTAGAACACAAAGTAGTTGTGGGCGTTGATTTTGTTCAATATGCTTACCGTTACTAGTCCAATCTTATTTCGATGGTATTGTGGGATGAAGCGGCCCGGACCGACCTTACACGTACACTTACGTGAGACAGGTTCCACCGACTGACATGCACTTGGTGCATAAGGTAGCTAGCGGGTGCCAGTCTCTCCCACTTTAGTCGGATCGGATTCGATGAAAAGGGTCCTTATGAAGGGTAAATAGCAATTGACATATCACGTTGTGGCTTTTGCGTAGGTAAGAAACGTTCTTGCTAGAAACCCATAGCAGCAACGTAAAACATGCAAACAACAATTAGAGGACGTCTAACTTGTTTTTGCAGGGTATGCTATGTGATGTGATATGGCCAAAAAGGAATGTGATGAATGATATGTGATGTATGAGATTGATCATGTTCTTGTAATAGGAATCACGACTTGCATGTCGATGAGTATGACAACCGGCAGGAGCCATAGGAGTTGTCTTTATTTATTGTATGACATGCGCGTCATTGAACAACGCCATGTAATTACTTTACTTTATTGCTAACCGTTAGCCATAGTAGTAGAAGTAATAGTTGGCGAGACAACTTCATGAAGACACGATGATGGAGATCATGATGATGGAGATCATGGTGTCATGCCGGTGACGATGATGATCATGGAGCCCCGAAGATGGAGATCAAAAGGAGCAAAATGATATTGGCCATATCATGTCACTATTTTATTGCATGTGATGTTTATCATGTTTATGCATCTTATTTGCTTAGAACGACGGTAGTAAATAAGATGATCCCTCATTAAAATTTCAAGAAAGTGTTCCCCCTAACTGTGCACCGTTGCGAAAGTTCTTCGTTTCGAAGCACCATGTCATGATCGGGTGTGATAGATTCTTACGTTCACATACAACGGGTGTAAGCCAGATTTACACACGCGAAACACTTAGGTTGACTTGACGAGCCTAGCATGTACAGACATGGCCTCGGAACACAAGAGACCGAAAGGTCGAGCATGAGTCGTATGGTAGATACGATCAACATGAAGATGTTCACTGATGATGACTAGTCCGTCTCACGTGATGATCGGACACGGCATAGTTGACTCGAATCATGTAATCACTTAGATGACTAGATGGATGTCTATCTGAGTGGGAGTTCATAAGATGAACTTAATTATCCTGAACATAGTCAAAAACCCTTTGCAAATTATGTCATAGCTCGCACTTTAGTTCTACTGTTTTAGATATGTTCCTAGAGAAAATATAGTTGAAAGTTGACAGTAGCAATTATGCGGACAGTAGAAGGCTTATGTCCTTAATGCACCGCTCGTTGTGCTGAACCTCGAACGTCGTCTGTGGATGTTGCGAACATCTGACATACACGTCTTGATAACTACGTGATAGTTCAGTTAAACGGTTTAGAGTTGAGGCACCAAAGACGATTTCGAAACGTCGCGGAACATATGAGATGTTTTGAGGGCTGAAATTGGGATTTCAAGCTCGTGCCAACGTCAAGAGGTATAAGACCTCCGACGATTTTCTTAGCCTGCAAACTAAGGGAGAAAAGCTCAATCGTTGAGCTTGTGCTCAGATTGTCTGAGTGCAACAATCACTTGAATCGAGTGGGAGTTGATCTTCCTGATGAGATAGTGATGTTTCTCCAAAGTCATTGCCACCAAGCTGCTAGAAGCTTCGTGATGAACTATAACATATCAGGGATAGATATGATGATCCTTGAGCTATTCGCAATGTTCGACACCGCGAATGTAGAAATCAAGAAGGAGCATCAATTGTTGATGGTTAGTGAAACCACTAGTTTCAAGAAGGGAAAGGGCAAGAAGGGGTACTTCATGAAATGGCAAATCAGTTGCTGCTCCAGTGAAGAAACCCAGGGTTGAACCCAAACCCGAGACTAAGTGCTTCTGTAATGAGAGGAACGGACACTGAAGCAGGATTACCCTAGATACTTGGTAGATGAGAAGGCTGGCAAGGTCGATAGAAGTATATTGGATATACATTATGTTAATGTGTACTTTACTAGTACTCCTAGCAGCACCAGGGTATTATATACCGGTTCGGTTGCAAAGTGTTAGTAACTCGAAATAAAAGCTATGGAATAAACGGAGACTAGCTAAAGGTGAGCTGACGATATGTGTTGGAAGTGTTTCCAAAGGTTGATGTGATCAAGCATTGCCTGCTCCCTCTACCATCGAGATTTGTGTTAAACCTAAATAATTGTTATTTGGTGTTTGCGTTGAGCATAGACATGATTGGATTATGTCTATCGCAATACAGTTATTCATTTAAGGAGAATAATGGTTACTCTATTTATTTGAATAAAACCTTCAATGGTCTTGCACCTAAAAGAATGGTTTATTGAATCTCGATCGTAGTGATACACATTTTCATGCCAAAAGATATAAGATAGTAATGATAGTACCACTTACTTGTGGCACTGCCATGTAAGGTATATTGGTGTAAAACGCATGAAGAAGCTCCATGTTGATGGATCTTTGGACTCACTCGTTTTTGAAAAGTTTGAGACATGCGAACCATTTCTATTGGTGTATACGCATGAAGAAACTCCATGCAGATGGATCGTTTGGACTCACTTGATTTTGAATCACTTGAGATATGCAAACATACCACATGGGCAAGATGACTGAAAAAGCCTCGTTTTCAGTAAGATGGAACAAGATAGCAACTTGTTGGAAGTAACACATTTTGATGTGTGCAGTTCAATGAGTGCTGAGGCATGCAGTGAATATCGTTATGTTCTTACTTCACAGATGATTCGAGTAGATGTTGAGTATATTTACTTGATGAAACACAAATTTGAATTATTGAATGGTTCAAGTAATTTCAGAGTGAAGTTAAAGATCATCGTGACAAGAGGATAAAATGTCTATGATATGATCATAGAGATGAGTATCTGAGTTACGAGCTTTGGCACACAATTAAGACATTGTGGAAATTGTTTCACAATAAATACCGCCTGGAACACCATAGTGTGATGGTGTGTCCGAACATCATAGTTGCACCCTATTGAATATGGTGCGTACCATGATGTCTCTTATCTAATTACCACTATCGTTCATGGGTTAGGCATTAGAGACAACCGCACTCACTTTAATAGGGCACCACGTAATTCCGTTGAGACGACACCGTTTGAACTATGGTTTGGAGTAACCTAAGTTGTCGTTTCTTAAAAGTTTGGGGCTGTGATGCTTATGTGAAAAAGTTTTAGGTTGATGAGCTCGAACCCAAAGCGGATAAAAATGCATCTTCATAGGACACCCAAAACAGTTGGGTACACCTCCTATCTCAGATCCGGAAGCAAAAGTCATTGCTTCTAGAAACGGGTCCTTTCTTGAGGAAAAGTTTCTCTCGAAAGAATTGAGTGGGAGGATGGTGGAGACTTAATGAGGTTATTAAACCATCACTTCAACCAGTGTGTAGCAGGGCACAGGAAGTTGTTCATGTGGTACCTACACCAATTGAAGTGGAAGCTGATGATAGTGATCATGATGCTTCAGATCAAGTCACTACCGGATCTCGTAGGTCGACAAGGATGCGTACTACTTCAGAGTGGTACGCAATCCTATCTTAGAGGTCATGTTGCTAGACAACAATGAACCTACGAGCTATGGAGAAGCAATGGTGGGCCCGGATTCCGATGAATGGCTCGAGGCCATAACATCCGAGAAAGGATCCATGACTTTGGAAGAAATACTTGATGGTCGTAAGGACGTCGGGTAAAGGTGGATTTTAAAAGGAAGACAGACAATGATGGTAAGTATCACCATTAAGAAAGCTTGACTTGTCGTTAAAGATATTTTCCGACAAGTTCAAGGAGTTGACTACGGTGAGGCTTTCTCACTCGTAGGATGCTAAGAGTCTGTTGGAATTGGATTAGCAGTTACTGCATTATTTATGAAATCTTGCATATAGGATGTCAAAACATTGTTTCCTTGGCAGTTTTCTTGAGGAAAGGTTGTATGCGATACAACCAGAAGGTTTTTGACAATCCTGAAAGACGCTAACAAGTATGCAAAGCTCCAGCTATCCTTCTAAGGACTGGAGTAAGCATCTCGGAGTTGGAATGTACGCTTTGATGAGATGATCAAAGATTTTGGGTTTATACAAAGTTTATGAGAAACTTGTATTTCCAAAGAAGTGAGTGGGAGCACTATAGAATTTCTGATGAGTATATGTTGTAGACATATTGTTGATCAGAAATGATGTAGAATTTCTAGAAAGCATATAGGGTTGTTTGAAAAGTGTTTTTCAATGGAAAACCTGGATTAGGCTACTAGAACATTGAGCATCAAGATCTATGAGGATAGATCAAAAACGCTAAATGGTACTTTCAAATGAGCACATACCTTGACATAATATTGAAGGTGTTCAAGATGGATCAGTTAAAGAAGGAGTTCTTGCCTGATTTGTAAGGTATGAAGTTAAGAGTTAAAGCTCGACCACGGCAGAAGAGAGAGAAAGGACGAAGGTCGTCCCCTATGCTTCAGACGTAGGCTCTATAGTATGCTATGCTGTGTACCGCACCGGAAGTGTGCCTGCCATGAGTCAGTCAAGGGGTACAAGAATGATCCAGGAATGGATCATTGGACAGCGGTCAAAATTGTCCTAGGAGTAAATAAGGACATGTTTCTCGATTATGGAGGTGATAAAGAGTTCGGCGTAAAGGGTTACGTCGATGCAAGCTTTAACACCTATCTGAATGACTCTGAGTAGCAAACCAGATACGTATAGTGGAGCAACCATTTGGAATAGCTCCAAGTGGAGCGTGGAAGCAGCATTTACAATATGACCTAGAGATTTGCGAAGTACATACGGATCTGAATGTCGCAGACCCGTTGATTAAAACCTCTCTCACAAGCAAAACATGATCAAACCCCAGAACTCATTGAGTCTTAATCACATGATGATGTGAACTAGTTTAGTGACACTAGTAAACTCTTTGGATGTTAGTCACATGGCGATGTGACATGTGAGTGTTAATCACGTGGCGATGTGAACTAGATTATTGACTCTAGCGCAAGTGGGAGACTGTTGGAAATATGCCCTAGAGGCAATAATAAATTAGCTATTATTATATTTCCTTGTTCATGATAATCGTTTATTACCCATGCTATAATTGTATTGATAGGAAAGTCAGATACATGTGTGGGTACATAAACAACACCATGTCCCTAGTAAGCCTCTAGTTGACTAGCTCGTTGATCAACAGATGGTTACGGTTTCCTGACCATGGACATTGGATGTCGTTGATAACGGGATCACATCATTTGGAGAATGATGTGATGGACAAGACCCAATCCTAAGCCTAGCACAAAGATCGTAGTTCGTATGCTAAAGCTTTTCTAATGTCAAGTATCATTTCCTTAGACCATGAGATTGTGCAACTCCCGGATGCCGTAGGAATGCTTTGGGTGTATCAAACGTCACAACGTAACTGGGTGGCTATAAAGGTGCACTACAGGTATCTCCGAAAGTGTCTGTTGGGTTGGCACGAATCGAGACTGGGATTTGTCACTCCGTGTAACGGAGAGGTATCTCTGGGCCCACTCGGTAGGACATCATCATAATGTGCACAATGTGACCAAGGGGTTGATCACGGGATGATGTGTTACGGAACGAGTAAAGAGACTTGCCGGTAACGAGATTGAACAAGGTATCGGCATACCGACGATCGAATCTCGGGCAAGTACAATACCGCTAGACAAAGGGAATTGTATACGGGATTGATTGAGTCCTTGACATCGTGG
>LR880968.1:662396164-662419683 GCA_904067115.1 Aegilops sharonensis | reverse complement strand
TTAGGAGGATCCCAGGCAGGAGGCCTGCTCCTCTTTCGATCTGTATCCCAGTTTGTGCTAGCCTTCTTAAGGCAAAACTTGTTTAACTTATGTCTGTACTCAGATATTGTTGCTTCCGCTGACTCGTCTATGATCGAGCACTTGTATTCGAGCCCTCGAGGCCCCTGGCTTGTATTATGATGCTTGTATGACTTATTTTATTTGTAGAGTTGTGTTGTGATATCTTCCCGTGAGTCCCTGATCTTGATCGTACACATTTGCGTGCATGATTAGTGTACGATTAAATCGGGGGCGTCACAGTCTCCAACTTATCTATAATTTCTGATTGCTCCATGCTATATTATCTACTGTTTTGGGCAATATTGGGCTTTATTTTCCACTTTTATATATTTTTGGGACTAACCTATTAACCGGAGGCCCAGTCCAGATTTGATGTTTTTTGCCTATTTCAGTATTTCGAAGAAAAGGAATATCAAACGGAGTCAAAACGAAATGAAATCAACTGGAGAAGTTATTTTTTGGAAGGAAAGCTACCGGATAGACTTGGACCCCACGTCAAGGAAGGAACGAGGAAGCCACGAGGGTGGGGGTGCGCCCCCTGCCTCATGGGCCCTCGTGGCTCCCCTGACGTGCTTCTTCTGCCTATATAACTCCACGTACCCTAAAACTTCTAGAACAGAGATTAGATCGGGAGTTCCGCCGCTGCAAAACCTCCAGAGCCACCAAAAACCAATCGGGACCCTGTTCCGGCACCCTGCCGGAGGAGGGAACCCTCACCTGTGGCCATCTTCATCATCCCGGCGCTCTCCATGACGACGAGGGAGTAGTTCACCCTCGGGGCTGAGGGTATGTACCAGTAGCTATGTGTTTGATCTCTCTCTCTCGTGTTATTGATTTGACACGATCTTGATGTATCGCGATCTTTGCTATTATAGTTGGATCTTATGTTTCTTCTCCCCCTCTACTCTCTTGTAATGAATTGAGTTTTTACCCTTTGAGTAATCTTATCGGATTGAGTCTTTAAAGATTTGAGAACACTTGATGTATGTCTTGCGTGCGTATCTATGGTGACAATGGGATATCACGTGATTCACTTTATGTATGTTTTGGTGATCAACTTGCGGGTTCCGCCCATGAACCTATGCATAGGGGTTGGCACACGTTTTCGTCGTGATTCTCCGGTAGAAACTTTGGGGCACTCTTTGAGGTTCTATGTGTTGGTTTGAATAGATGAATTGAGATTGTGTGATGCATATCATATAATCATGCCCACGGATACTTGAGGTGACATTGGAGTATCTAGGTGACATTAGTGTTTTGGTTGATTTGTATCTTAAGGTGTTATTCTAGTACGAACTCTAGGGTTGTTTGTGACACTTATAGGAATAGCCCAACGGATTGATTGGAAAGAATAACTTTGAGGTGGTTTCGTACCCTACATAATCTCTTCGTTTGTTCTCCACTATTAGTGACTTTGGAGTGACTCTTTGTTGCATGTTAAGGGATAGTTATATGATCCAGTTATGTTATTATTGTTGAGAGAACTTGCACTAGTGAAAGTATGAACCCTAGGCCTTGTTTCCTAGCATTGCAATACCGTTTACGCACACTTTTATCATTAGTTACCTTGCTGTTTTTATATTTTCATATTACGAAAACCTATATCTACCATCCATGTTGCACTTGTATCACCATCTCTTCGCCGAACTAGTGCACCTATACAATTTACCATTGTATTGGGTGTGTTGGGGACACAAGAGACTCTTTGCTATTTGGTTGCAGGGTTGCTTGAGAGAGACCATCTTCATCCTACACCTCCCACGGATTGATAAACCTTAGGTCATCCACTTGAGAAAAATTTGCTACTGTCCTACAAACCTCTGCACTTGGAGGCCCAACAACGTCTATAAAAAGAAGGTTGTGTAGTAGACATCATGCACCGACAAACGCGATCTGTAGGGAGTCGCCGCTTCAATGTGGAGGCGGAGTCTCGAGGAACCAACTTCAGACGCTGCGGCGCATTGAAGTGGCTACCGTTCGTTCGCATGGCTTGGCCAGGGCTATATAAGCCATGCTTCGACGCCATCAACATCACACTCACCGCATCGCTCAACACGTCCTCTCTTCATCTATGACTCAATCGACGGGCAAGTCATGGACCAATGGGCTCCGGAGGGGCGTGGCGGCGCCGCCCTCACACTCCAGGGCCTTCGTCCTCACCACGACCGACGCCTCGGTGAAGGAGGAGATTGTCATCTCCTTTGACGACGAGGAGGACCAGCCGCTGCAGCAACAGCTGGCGACGCAAGATGCGGTGTACGCTATGACGATGAGTACGAGTAGCAGATGGAGGTCATGCTCTGTCGCTCCGTCCTCCACGTCAACGGCCCGACGGCGCCAACGGAGACACTCCTCCATGTCAAGCATGATCCTGTGGCCCCTCCAGCTCTTCATCGCGCAGGCGTGGCATCCAAATCGGACACCGCATCCAATTCGGAAATGCTATGTTATACCAGGAGGAGTATGTTATACAAGTGAGGAGTACCTTCATAGTGTAAAGTATCATAATAATAGTGTCATAGATGGTTTTATTTATTAGCTTGTAGACTCATTTTGGAAATGCTACCTTCATAGAGTAAGGTGTCATAGTAGTAGTGTTACGGATGACTTCATTTATTAGCTTGTAGGCTCATTTTGAAAATGCTATGTTTCACAAACATCTTTCTCCTCGTTAACTCATTGTCACATAGGCAAATTTATCTCGATATGCATTACGTTACTAGCTAAATTACTCCTATTATGAGCGGTCTAATAATATTTACTGCACATAACTTGGACGTTTTGTCTTAAATATATATGATGAATATCGATTCTTTGTTTGTCGGATACTCCTAACTGAGCAATAAAGGCAGCAACTAAGCAATTACTCACAACTACTACGAATGTAACTTTACACACCAGGGTAAATGCGAATGACCCGTACACTTTGTTCTGGTACGATTAGTAACGCATTGCAGCCTATAATTGGTAAAGCATCCGACCACGATATCCATCGTCACATTGATTATCAACTCCCGAGATATTCAACGCACTTCAATAAATATTTCATAGCCCATCTGTTTTGTAATGTAGTGCATATAGATTTTTTCTAAAACTAAACCTGATACATTTTAATCAAGTTTGTAGACAAAAATACTTACATCTAAAATGTCAAACATATATCATTAAATTCTTTATAAGATGTAGTTTCATATTTTATATATTTGGTATGTACATATAAACAAATTTCTCTATAAACTTAAACAAAGTTTGTAAAGTTTGATTTTTCAAAAATTCTACACACACTACATTATGAAACGAAAGAAGTAATATTGTTGATACTCAAGCCTAGCGATTGGACAATTATATTGTTGATACTCAAGTCTGGCCATGAAACGAACCATGCATGCACTCTCAAAAGACCCCGCCCCCTTGCGCTTCAGCCTAGGAAGTCCGTAGGTACGATCAACCACGCGTCGCACAAACAACTCACTCTCCATGGTCGAGTACCCGACATCCTTCTTATTCTAAAAAATGACATGAAGTTTGAAAACCATATGTTGCGGTGTCGGCAAGAGGACGGAGGGTACCTAGCCATGGACGGATCTTGGGTGGACGACGCCATAGTACAAGACGAGCGCGCGTTTGGGTGGTGGTTGCAGATGTCTAGCAATGCCCGGGTGGACACCAGAGAGGTACAACGGCGACATCGAAGCAGGATGGCGCGAATGCAAAACAAGGGGGATCACGGGCGGATTGGAAGGCAATGGGACCGGGAGAGGGATTTGAGTGAGCCAAGGGTGTCAGAGTCCTACATGGCGGCGTTGCGACCTCCCGCAAGCCCTCAGTTTGATCCAATTTAAGGGAAAATGGACGCTTGAACCGCTCAGTGGACAGATAGGGTAAAAAGTCCGGACATGCCCTTAGAGCATCTACTGTCGGGCGCCTCAAAACTGCCTCATACGCGCGGGTGGGTCACCCGGTCACTGTTCGGGCACAATTTTTTAACCCAGACGGCCCCTCAAACGGCCTCAAACGCCCGGACTGACCGGCATCCCTCGTGTCCAGCCCAAAAATATGGGGGCGCCCGGGCGCGCTTGCGCACGCCCGTCACGTCGGACCCGACCCACACTGGCCCACCCAACCCCACATATATTCCTCCCCATCCGCTCGTCGGAGCCACTTCACTCCACTCCCCTCTGCCACTCAAACTCGTCTTCGGCTCCTTCTGGCTATCACCTCTAGACAGCGAATCCGAGTCCTTCACCTCTAGATCCGTCGACCCCGAGATCATCCCACGCGGCCCCGAGGAGGAGATGGCCGTCCGTCTTGCGCTCCGCTGCGCCCGGGAGGAGGCCCGTGCATGACAGTGCTCGGACTCTTTCCGTCGGGGATCCATTGCGTCCGCCCAAATGGCTTATGGATATGACGCTAGGCCAGCCGTAGCTGCCTCACCGGAGGCCATGCGACATGTCTGGTGTTCGAACGAGCTGGCGGACGTGCAACCCCTCCGTTGGCACGCCGAGCATCGGGACGCACCATGGGCTTCGCCCGACGAGAACATGACACGGCGTGCCCGCCGTGCAAGGCACCGGGCGCGGGAGACGGCTACAGCCCTTGCGGCGATGGAAGTCGATGAGGCGGGTCACATTCTCCGGCGCCCTGTATGGCGCATCCGTCTGGGCGGCGTAACGACATCATGGTGGACGTCGGCGGCTCGTCCCAGGACGGATCCGTCACCGATCTGACGTCCACCGGCACCCAGCGGGTTCCGGACTTCGACAAGGAAGAGTAGGTCATGGGAGACGGCAGCGCCTTCAATCTCGTGAGCCGGCCCGTGTCCCATGTCCTACTCTACCTTGCCGGCGACCGAACCAACACTTTGAGGGGCGTAGCCATCCACCGAACATGGGCACGGTGGAGCCGGTCGAGCAGGGAGCGAAACTGGACAAAGCTCCGCTTAAAGATCGTTGCATTGCATGTAATAATATAGATTTGAGGTTTCTAATTTGTGATATCTGAATGTGAAATGCATTTTTTGAGGCGTGACCGGTCACTGTCTGTGGACCCGTCCGACCGCGTTCGCGGGCGTTTGAGGGGTCGGATTTGCCAAGTCCGGTTGTAGATGCTCTTAACGTATAGTACACACTTAAACCATCATGAGATTGAGCAGTAGGCCCGACTTTATCCTACTATGATCATCACGTGTTTCTTAAACAACAACGTGCTACCACTGTCTCCCATTTCGCAACAATAGATCCCGGTTCCATCATTTCATTTCATCCACGAGCCGAATATACGCGTACTCCCGGGGCTGTCCTGCAAAAAGCCACGCCCGCCGCACGGTTCCGTGTGGCACACGGACCCGTGACCCGACCCACGACGACGACCCCGAAAGCTGGACGGCCCTCGGCTCCAAAATCCGAGCCAGAGTGCCTGGCTCCAGACTCCAGAGCCAGCCAGCCAACCGGGGTCCGGTCCGCGGCTCCGTCCGTCCACCGCGTGGTGCACATGCCGCGAAATAACTCCACCCCCGACGAACCCGAGTCCGGCCCGTGCTCGGCCATTCCCAAACCCCCACCGTCCCTCGACGCCGACCCTTTCCTCGGGCTCGCTCGCTTTTAAAAATCCCCCAACCCGGAACGAATTTTTCCCCTTCGCCTCCTGCTCCTCTTTTCCACCACTTCGACGCGGACGGCATCTCCTCAGCCCACCGCACCGCGCAGCGCAGCCGCCCCCCACCCCCGCCACGATTAAAAACGAGGGCGAGAGAGAAAGGGGCCTCGGGCTCGTCCGGCGGAGAAAAAGCAGGCCCCCTCTCCCGCGGCGAATTGCATGATCGAATCGCGCCGCGGCGGATGATGGCGGAGGAACCGGCGATGGATTTCGACGACGGGGGCTTCGGCGGTGGCGCCGAGGACAACCTCTCCATGCCCCTCGGCGACTTCATGGCCTTCCTCGAGAGCGAGCCCGCCGACGACGGGGAGGACCCGCCGCAGCCCGAGGTGCGTGCGTCCGTGCCTCTCCGCCCCGCCCCTGCCCTAATTCGCATCTCGCTCGGACCGACCGGATCCAATTCGCTAGGCAGGGTTGGCCGCGCCCGGGGCTAGGGTTTTGGATTGCGTCGGAGCGGACCCGTACGAGTGTTTGGGGTGCCACGCCCCCCCTGCATATCCGCAATTCCCGATGCCTGGGGTCTTATCTCTTAGACGCTGCGCCTTTTCGAGTGAGATGTGTGTGAGCCAAGCGTGATCAAGCCTTGGCAAGGGATTCGGTGCGACTTTTCAGTCTCGGGGAGTTATTTTTTTGTTTCTCCCTACTAAGTGGCACACCCATGCTTGTTGATGCTAGTAAAAGCTCAGTTATAGCATGAGATGCAATTAAGTTATGCCGTCTATATATGTGCTTGTTAAATGTTGTTGGGAAATGGTATCCATCTATTGAAATTTGAGCCCAAGCACATGAGCAGTGATCATATGGTGCTGCCTTTGTTCACTGGAGGCAGCTGACTTGAAGAGGTTCCGGCCCTGATGCATTGGGTCCAAAAAAATGGCAGTGTTGGGTCACTGCCCTCGCCTGTGGTAGTATGGCAGCTGAGTCGTTTGGGGTGGTTGGTAGCAACGAGTCTATGATGAGATATGTGGATTAGTGCTGACTAGTTAGGTCGTTGATGATCGTAGCATGTGGTTAAGTGAGAATTACAAGGGCTTAGGTGGAGTTGCATTGTTTTTTCCCTTTTCTGGTATGGTATATCGGCTCCCAATTCTTGTTTCGATGTGTAGGGTAGATATGTATGCATCTACCTCTACTTTGTAGTTGCTCATGATCTCCAGAATGTGAGAACGGTTAAGTTTTTTTTTTGTCGGCATTCAGCTATTTGTTGTCATACCTTCTTGGGTGTGCTTATGGAGCGAAGGAATTACACTCAGATATTCTAAGCTGGCTGTAATTTTATTATAAAAATTAGATGAATCAGTTTGATTTGATTTTCTGCGGGGCGATGGTGGGTATCTTGGATTCTTACTGTGAGTGACTCAGTGCAGTGTAATACATTGAACATCCAATTATTCATTGGTGATTGGTTATTATGGTGAAAGGTGTTTCTCCAGTATATGATTGGATTTGGATCAACATGTGACTTTTGAGAGCTCAGCTTGTTACTTGAGCTACTTGATTGTTTGAAAATGTGACACTAAGCTGTTGAATGCTAGGGTTTCAGATTTCATCCATCGGTATTGCGGTAATTTGTTGTTGAATAATCATAGCACATGCTTCTTTTTCCTAACAAGCCAGAGCATAAAATCAAGTAAAAATGTCCCGTCTACTATTTCTAGCATCATATGGATGCCTGTGCTCAGCAGTCGCAAGATTGTGCGTCTATATCCAGGCATGCTGTATCATTAATATTTTTTGGAATGTGTCCCTTATGTCATACCCCGTCATTAATGCAGGCCAACCAAGGTTCCTTAGAGGTGCCAGTGGACAAGACAGGTTTTGCAAATGGTTTTGAAAGCCATGAAGGTATACTGAGCTTTTCAGTTTATCATATGTTTTTACGAGAGCTTTCCTTAAACAAAATCATTGTTAAGCTATTGTTCTATCAATGAGCAGAATTTTTGGAGGATGAAATGCAGGCCAATCAAGGTTCCTTAGAGGTGCCAGTGGACACGACAGGTTATGCAAATGGATTTGAAAACCATGAAGGTAGACTTAGCTTCTCAGTTCATCATATGTTTTTATGAGAGCTTTCCTTCAACAAATAAAATCATTGTTAAGCTATTGTTTTATCAATGAGCAGAATTTTTGGAGGATGAAGGTTTTTGGTCACACATAGACCCTTCGCAATACCAGATGGAAGCAATGGTGGAACAAGGAGATGGAACCTTTGATGACTCCGATGCTAAGCCTTATGGTTTGGTTGGCAGTGGTGAGAAACAGAAAAAATGCTTTAAACTGACACTTTATGTCGCACTCCGTATGATGCACTATTTATTTCATCATTTCTTCGCAGATTTATCTGGGAACTGTAGAACTACCAATCATAACAACCAACCTTTACCAAGGGACACATTAAACCATATAAATGCTGCTGAAGAAGCAAATGCATCTCCATACGAAGTTCTGTCAAATTGTTCATATGTTGGTGAGCAGTACTTTGGCAAAGCACAGGTCAAAGCAGAGAACCACTTAGAGGGCATGGGGCCACCAACGAATACTTGTATGTCAAATTTCTCCTTGGCAATATATAGCTTGCATCATCTGAGTTTAAAGAAATCATATTCATTTCATATCTACTGCAGATTTGCGACATAATCAGTTCCCAGAGCAATCTGGTTTGAGTGAAGTTAAAAGCGAGGATACAGGGGCAATATTTGATAACACTGGTCAGGAGGGTAATCAATTCATACCAATGAACACATTCTCTTTTGACCATAATGCTGCTATCCCTGATATTTCTTACACTGAGCTGAACATTGGTGAGGCGACTGGAAGCATGAACAATGGCAATAGCAGTTGCCTAACTGTACAGGGAGATTATCTGCAGGCGGAGTTTGGAGAATGTCCCAAAGCAGAGTATGGTTCTCTTGATATGGCTGGTGAAATGTCAATGCATGATTTGCCGCATAACAATCAGTCATATGAGATGGAACAGATCCCACAGAATATATGTGAAAGCAGTTCGATGCAGACAGGCTCTCCGGATCAGTATTGTGATGATACATCTTTATCAGGTTACTACATGTCCTCCCCAGATTCATTATCCTGTGAGCAGATCCAGTCTGAATATATTGGTTTCAAGAGTGAGTCTAGCACCGACTCTTCTCCAATACCCTCAAGCAGAAACTCTACTACAGAGGATGCTGATAAATACTTGGGAGGCTCAACAAAACAGTTGCTGAACTCTAGTTTAGTTCCTATCAGCCACCAACACCCGTATAGGAGCCTGACAGATCAAATGCCTCCAGCTTTTCATGAACAATATGATATTCACAGAAGTGGCAACTCCTTTGCTCGGGGGAATTTATCAAGAAGTTGCTTCGGTGCAAATGTCAATGGTGGTTCTGATTTACTTAACCTTAGTAGCCATCGTGCTCCTGGTCATATATTGCCACCCCAGGGAATCCAAGGAAAACTAAATAACTTTCAGCAATCTTTGTCTGCAAATCCTTTTGTTCCTCGATTTGGCGGGATGGCATATAAGTCGCATGATGAAAGGGCGACTCTACGACTCGCATTGCAGGTTATATATCCCTCTGTACTGTTGGATCCTCCTTTTCACACTTATTAACTTGGTTATACCTGCTATCACGAATCACAAAATCATTGGCTGAATAATGATTAGGGCTCATTTGGTTTGGAGGAAACTAAAACGTAGGAATTAGGAGTACTATAGGAATTTGATAGGATGACACTTGTCATCCTAAGGAATTGTCTTGCCTCGGTCCTATGCACAAAATGATCTTTGACTGGATATGTAGTTTTCTCCAAAAACAGAAGAAATGAATAGTATTCCTACGGATTTTTCCTCTGGAATCCTTGTTTCTAGGTTTTTTGTGTGAAAATCCTCCAAACTAAATGAGACCTTATTGTGAATGATTACTCAAAATCCCCAATTGCAGTTTTTCGTAAGCAACACTTGGGATACTTAATAAACACTTTTAGTTTGTTGAGTATCAACATTTGGAAATTCTCTGATAATGTTTATTCACTTGATCTTTCATGTTGGTAATTATTAATTTTTTGGGCAAGTTCCCATATGCTGGTTCTTGAGCTTACTAAGTACTTTCTGTTCTGGTAACTGCTGGTGATTATGTCTCCCATCTTCCTATGATATCCTATAACCATACCCTATAGAACACTTGGTTTGCCTTTATTGTCGTGAAAACTTAGTGATTGAGCACTGAATTTATCTGATGACGGAGAAAGTAACATCATTCAGTATTTTTTTCTGGCACCTAGTTTTCATGTGCTGCTTCAGTATGCTTAACATATTTGAAGTTTGCCAGGATATATCCCAGCCAAAGTCCGAGGCTAATCCACCTGATGGGCTTTTATCAGTTCCTTTATTGAGGCATCAGGTACACCTTGCAGTCAATGTAATGTGATTCCCTGAAAAATAGTGTCACCAGCTTCTGCGTATTTAGTACTATATTTCATCTTATTTTTACAGAAAATTGCTCTGTCATGGATGGTGCAAAAGGAGAAAAATGGTTCACATTGCTCTGGTGGAATTCTCGCAGATGATCAGGTATACTAGTTAATTTCTCCCTTCTGTTAAGCAAAGTGTGCGAATGTGTCTTAGATGTCATCTGATGCTTTTCAGGGCTTGGGTAAAACTATATCAACTATTTCACTGATATTGACAGAAAGATCACCAGTACCAAGGTCAACTGCCATTAAGCCAGAGCTGTGTGAAGCTGTATCTCTTGACGATGACGAAGACGACCCCACTGATCTTTGTTTGAAAAGGAGGTCACAGACATGTAGCTCTGAAGTGACAACAAGCACTACAGTTAAGACAGAGAATCATATTGTAGAGATTAAGGCCAGGCCAGCTGCTGGGACTCTGGTTGTTTGCCCGACAAGTGTTCTACGGCAGTGGGCGGAAGAACTGAGGAACAAAGTTACCAGTAAAGCTAATTTGTCCTTTCTAATATATCATGGTAGCAACCGTACGAAAGATCCTAACGAGCTCACTAAATATGATGTTGTGCTAACTACGTATTCTATAGTAAGTATGGAGGTACCAAAGCAATCAAGTCCTGATAGCGATGATGAAGAGAAAGGGAAGGCAGACAGATATGGTGCTCCTGTTTCAGGCAGCAAAAAGAGGAAGGCTTCCTCTTCTAAGAAAACTAAAAAGGCCACAACAGAGAAGAGTAACTTACCAGAGAAACCTCTTGCAAGAGTAGCATGGTTCAGGGTTATTCTTGATGAAGCACAAAGTATTAAAAATTACCGAACCAATGTTGCCGGGTCTTGCTGGAATTTGCGAGCCAAAAGAAGGTGGTGCTTGTCAGGGACACCAATACAGAATGCTGTTGAAGATCTCTTTAGCTATTTTAAATTTCTCCGATACGAACCGTATTGTGAATACAAGCATTTTTGCACCATGATAAAAATGCCAATCAGCAGGAACCCAATTAATGGTTACAAGAAGCTGCAAGTTGTTTTGAAGACAGTAATGCTACGTCGGACTAAAGGTCAGTTACTGAACTTACTATTTGTGTTTTCCATCTCTTAGCCTGTGCATATCTAAGAAGTCTTACTTTGTTGTCTCCCAACAAGATGGCTTGCTGATTGTACTTAAACCACATTTTACATTTGACATTTTAACCAGAGATAACTTTGGCTTAGAATTTATGAAAATTATGATAGTGAAGCTAGTGTTGCTAGTTAATCATGATATTTTTTTTCTTAATCTTTCACCAAATAACATGTTGAAGAGTTGGAGTTGCTAGTGTCTTCAGACCATTGATGAAAATATCTTAGTGGATGATACATTAGAGGATGGCATCTAATCATCAATTAGCATGTTAAGCATAATTTGTACCATTTGAAACTTCTATTGGCTATTTCCACAGTTAGTACTCTAAAAATGGGTATTCTAGGTCTTATACAAGGAACATGCATTATATTATTGACAGATCAAATATATGTTCCTATTGTTTAGAACATTCCCACATTTGAAATTTCTGTTGTTTTATGTTCGTAATCGCTACTGCTGTGCTTTTAATTTCATTTGCGTGCTTATGATCTGGCACCCTGCTATTCCTGTGTAATATTCTTTCTGTTCCAAAGTAGTTGATTTGTGGTCCCCATAATTTTAGACTTTCTAATTGGTGCTGAAAGTTATATTTATTTGGTAATGTAGCGACAATGTTGGATGGAAAACCAATCATTTCCCTACCGCCGAAGACTATATCTCTCAAGGCTGTGAACTTCACGAGTGAGGAGCGTGCATTTTATAACACCCTAGAAGCTGAATCGCGAGCACAATTTAAGGTGTGTTCACAGTGTTATTATCCATCCACTTTCTGATGCATTCTTTTATTTATTCTTTCAATATTTTGATTTTTGATATTGTCTTGCTATTTCTCCACAATAAATCAGTCAGGATTATATTCTTAATTATGAATGTTCCTTCGTATTGTGAAACATAACTCATATATATTTGGTTAATTTCCATCTATGCTTTTGGAATATATGGATTACATTACTCCACATACCTGGACAGCAAACATGTTACTTTATTTATGGGATTGGATTAGTACAGTCTGGATAACACACAAAAAAGAACTTGTACAGTCTTTATACTAAACAGTTCATATGAACATTTATAAGATGATGGCATGTTTGACCACTCATTTCATGTTCACTTCACGCCAAGTTGATTATGGCTCCTTATTTATGTGTTCCATTCTTAAACTTAAGGAGCCTACCTACATGGTCAATTGCTCACCTGGTCTAATCTGACAATTTATCTGCAGGTCTATGCAGCTGCTGGTACTGTTAGGCAAAACTACGTGAATATCCTGCTGATGCTTTTACGGCTTAGACAGGCATGTGATCACCCTCATCTAGTTAAAGGTCATGAGTCTAGCTGGACCTCTTCATTGGAGAGTGCGAATAAACTTCCAATGGAACGAAAACAAGAATTGCTGGTTTGTTTGCAATCTTGTTCAGCTATATGTGCTCTCTGCAACGTAAGTGTACTTGCCTCTTCTCTTTCTCACCTATAGTTATAATATCTCCCTAATATCTATGTTTACTCTTTGTGTTCTACAATATTTCATCTTGCTATTGTCATGCTGCGGGGTATGGTCTATTGTAATTTATTTGAATAATTGTGGCTAGTAATGTTAAATACTCGAAAGGGGGGTTTGCTTTCTTGGACACACAGAAGGGAAACATTGGAAGGTATTGTAATTTCCTAAGATCGTGTCAGCATAAATCGGAACTAGATAAAAGAAACAAAAACTGGAAAGGAAACCCTTGGCTTCATTCCAGTTTCTTGACCCCAGCTTTGTCATGCCAATATTCTTCCTCAGCTCATACCTAAATCTTAGCGACTTAAATTGTGCAGGATGCACCAGAAGACGCTGTCGTTACTACATGCGGGCATGTTTTTTGCAACCAGTGCATATTGGAGCAACTTACTGGCGATGACAGCATATGTCCAGTCTCTAATTGCAGAGTCCGACTTAATGCAACTTCATTATTCTCTCGAGGCACCCTTGAATTCTCGTGCAAATCAACAAGTGAATTCCAGTCTAATGATTCCTGCACAGAGATGGTACATACTGAAAATCAAACTGGGATTGATTCATCTTATGCATCTTCTAAAGTGAGGGCTGCCCTAGATATCATTCTCTCATTACCTAAAGTTGACCCCACCCAAAGTAGTGATAGCAAAAAAACAATTGGGCTTGCCTCTGAAAATACAAATGGGATGAGTTCAGAATATGCTGACACCAAGACGACAGAGAAGGCCATTGTTTTCTCTCAATGGACTAGAATGCTGGATTTGCTAGAGGTTCATTTGAAAGCTTCTCATGTGACCTACCGGAGGCTTGATGGAACAATGTCTGTTGCTGCTCGGGAAAAAGCCGTGAATGACTTCAAAACAGTTCCAGAGGTTTGTCTTCAATGATATTTTTTACATGCAACTTTCTCGAGTGTATCGCAGTTTGTTCTTTGTTGACTTCTGCTGTTGGCAGGTTTCTGTTATGATCATGTCTCTCAAAGCTGCGAGTCTTGGTCTAAATATGGTGGCTGCCTGCCATGTGCTTATGCTTGATCTTTGGTGGAATCCTACCACCGAGGACCAAGCTGTTGATAGAGCACACCGTATTGGCCAAACACGACCAGTCACAGTATCTAGGTTAACTGTCAAAGATACTGTTGAAGATCGTATTCTGGCACTCCAGGTAAATTTAAAACCATCAGCATAAGATCACTTCATTTAGTATGCCTACCCACCTTTTATATACGCGTAGGATGCTTAGACTGGCCAGGATATCGATACTTGCTCTGTGCTCAAACTGGCTGTAGGAACCAATGTCCCGGTTTCTCTCAGAGACTGTTCTCAGTCGAATGAGAAATGGGTGGGTCAAATCAACACCCTGGACTATGAACCATCAAGTAGGGCGTCTTCACCTTTTTTAATCACCGGTCCAGTTTTTAAAAGTATATACGTGTAGGATGCTTGCCTGCTCCCGCCCCTCCTTTTGAGTAGTGAGAGATACTAAAGAAGTTGGAAAGTCTATTTTTGTAGTTTTAAGTATATCCCTAACATTATTCACATCCTTGTGATGTTGTAAATATATAGTTTCATTTTGCTGGGATCACTTGAGACCAACCGGAACAATAGGTAGTCACCAGAATTCACCTGGACCGAATAGGATACAACTTGAACACCATACAAAACAGTGCTATCTTTTTGAACCGAAACTGTAGGGAAGGTCCTGCCAGTAAAATTTTGTTAGAAGAGAGAAAAATTACTCCCTCCGTTTTTATTTAGTATGCGTATTAGCTTTGGTCAAAGTCAAGCTTTGTAAATTTTGACAAAGTTTATTAACAAAAATATGAACATATACAATAACAAATCAATACCATTAGATTCATTATTGAATGTACTTTCACATCATATAGATTTGTTAATATAAATATTTATATTTCTTTCTATAAACTTGGTTAAACTTAATAAAAATGGAGGGAGTACAAGAGAAATTGCACAAGGGTTATCTTAGCACAAAATAATTAATTTCTTGCTTTGAGTTCCTACTGCTCACTCGGTTAAATCCTATGTGATGTCAATCCTTCCCATTGGTCCTCGACGAGAGGGTATTATTTATCTATGTATTCTGTTTGGCAATGAATTTTTAGATGCATTGTTTCATGCAGTGCGTACTAAGATGTATAATTTGTCTCAGGAGAAAAAGCGGGAGATGGTTGCTTCAGCTTTTGGGGAAGATAAATCTGGTGGCGGTCAGACTCGACTGACAGTGGACGACTTGAATTATTTGTTCATGGTTTAGCATCACCTCCTGAGATGGAACACAATTTTGCTCATGGAATGGTGTAATAGGGGCAGTGATAGATAAATATTTCTCAGGGGAGGTAACAAATAGCATTTATGTAGGGGCCTAGTGCTTTTAGTTTGTACAGGTGTTGAGATTTTATAGTTGAAAGATGTCATTGTGGTTGTTGGACCATCCAATTCTTTTGGCACTGCAAGCAGGGACCTGACCCTCAGGTTAACTTTCAATTGGCTGCAATGGTGTCGTTTGACTATTATGAAGATATAACAAAGTAAAATATCGTTAGTTAACTTATATTTGTACAAGTTTTTGTCAGCACGTTCTAATCTACCTTTTGGCTTACATGCGTCTGTTCAGTGTGGTTGTATATAACCATGTGAAAGTTTGAGCGGTTTTTCTAGTCCCGTTGTTGGTTTGACGTTGCGTGTGACCTGTTACACAAAAACTGTGGTGACAGCCCGTATCGGCTATCATCTCACACAGTTATAAGCAATCTAGCAGCTTTATCACCTCACTCAACCTAATACCTCAAACTGCCTCAAGATATTTCTTGTTGTTCAGTCCTTTTGACTGATATAATCCAACACATTTTCATGCTATACAAACCAAACTCAACTCATACGGATATAATTGTACAATCAATCACATCTCCATGTTACAGCACAAGACGAAACAAACAAAATCATCGTGAAAGCAGCTTCACAAAATCCACCACTTTCACGGCTCCAGAAGTCTATCCCTCACCGAAGACCCTTTGCCACCATTAGCCCCTGATGACTCACACTCAGTAACGCCGCCTGGGTTCTGCGTGTCGGGCGCACCTCCAACTGATGATACCAGAGCAGCCAAGTCAGGCAAAGGGAAGAACGTCGGCACCGGCATCTTCGGCGCTAGCACAGGCAATGGCGCCTCGAATTTCAGCGCATTCAGAGCCTGCCTGATGCTTGGCCTATGCGTGTAGTCAGGATGAGCGCACCATAGTCCGACCACCATCAGACGCTCCATCTGCTTCTCATCAAACTCCCCCTTCAACCTCCAGTCCGCCGCTTCGAGAAGGGCTTTCTTCCCATAAAGCTCCCAGACCCACGGCACTAGCCTCGCCTTGCTTGGCTCTGCCGTGGGCTCCGATGGCTGTCGTCCGCAAGCAATTTCCAGTGCCACGACGCCGAAGCTGTACACGTCCGACTCTCGGCTTGACTTGCCTGTCGTCAGGCACTCTGGCGCCAAGTAGCCCAGCGTGCCAGCCAGGACGGTGGTGTAGGGCTGGCTGCCATGCTCAACGAGCTTGGCAAGGCCAAAGTCGCCGAGCTTGGCACTGAAGGTGGCATCCAGCATCACATTGCTCGGCTTGATGTCACGGTGCACGATGCACTGAAGGCACTCCTCGTGGAGGTAGAGCAATGCCGACGCGAGGCCCAGTGCAATGTCGTACCGTGTTGGCCAGGTGAGGTGCACGCCCTTGCCATAGAGGTGCTGGTCGACGCTGCCGTTGGGCATGAGCTCATAGACGAGCAAGAAGTCACCACGGTGTTCATGGCACCACCCGACAAGCCGGACCAAATGCCGGTGGCGCAGCTGGCTGATGATGCGTACCTCGGCCGCATACTCCTTGCGGCCCTGGGTCGACCCCTTGGAGACCCTCTTGATGGCCACCTCCTGACCAAGCTCCTTCAAGAATCCCGGGTAAACAGCACCGAACCCGCCCTGCCCGAGCTTCCTCTGCTCGGAGAAATTATTGGTTGCCGCCACCAATTCAGCATAACGGAACCGTCTTGGCCCGCTCTGCACGATGAACTCGTCAGTTAGCTCGTCGTACCCCATTGCGTCGTCGATATCGACGTAGGGGACACACTCTCCTGTCTTCCTCCATTCCTTCACGAACCAAACAATCCCTGCACCGACCAGCACAACAAGGAATCCGCACAATCCCAGTACCACCCACAGCACCACCGTCTGCTCCTTGCTGTCGACGCTGGAGGTGAAATCCCAGTACAGGACCTTGTGCAGCTCGGCGGCCTCGCCGGTGGCGGCGGAGAAGCCAACGGCTACGGCGTCGGGCAGGTGCTCCCTCAAATCGACGGCGTACCACAGAAGGACGTCCGTGGGGACAGCGTCGCCGTAGGAGAGGGCCACGGTGAGGTTCTTGGCCTCCGCGTCGTACGCGACGCGCGCGTGCGCCGTGCGGCCGTCCTTCATGCTGGTTGGCCAGTCGGCGGTGGCCACGGAGGCGATGCCCCCGAGGTCGATGCCGACGTGGTCGTCGCTGGGGTCCCAATCGTTCCTGTAGGTGTCGAATTCGACGGCGACGAGGGAGCGGCCCCCGTTGCGGGCGGAGGAGTTGAAGAGCCCGAGAAGGCCGCCAGCGGATCTGTTGGGGATGACGGAGGGGAACGGGGAGAGGAAGAAGGCGAGGCCGTCGCCGGAGGCGGCGGAGGGTTCGGGGGCGGAGATGGAGAAGGAGAAGGCGGAGGCGAAGGAGGCGGGGCGGCGGGAGACGGGGTCAAAGAGTGGGATGGGGCGGGAGAAGAAGGCCCGGCCGGCGCTGCTGGTGAGGGGCCCGACGCGCTCGTCGCGGGTGAGGCGGATGAACTTGTTGAAGAAGGCGTCGCCCTGGAAGGAGATGCCCGATGGGGCCGAGTCAGAGGCGGCGGTGAAGTTGTAGGTGAAGGAGAATCGCGCGGCGGCCGGCGGCAGGAGGAGGGCGACGGAGAGGAGGAGGAGGTGGAGGAGGGAGGGGACGGCGACGGAGATCCCCATGGAGTGGGTTGGGTGAGCCTTGGCCCTTGGTGGAGGACAGGGTGGGGCCGAGGTTGACTAGAATGAACAAGGCATGAGCTGGATTACATAAAATCCTAGTACTTGAGACCAGTAAAAAATACGAGCTGGGATTAGTGGCTTGTATTATACGTATGGTTCATTGGCGAAATGGAAGGTAGAGTCACCATCTCTCCAACGCGGCCATCACAAGCGGAACTTTCGATCACATCGGGGAGAGAGCTCGTGGGAAGATGCAGGGATGGTCTGAAAAACTACTCGCATGTGCAGGTAGGGAGATTTTGTTAAAATCAGTTGTACAGGCCATTCCAACGTACTCTATAAGCACATTTTTATTAACAAAAAAGGTGTGCAAGAGTTTGACGTCACCAATGGCTAAATTCTTTTGGAGCAGTTCCATCGACAAAAATGCGTTACATTGGGTGTCCTGGAAGAATTTGGCTACACCAAAGTGCAAAGGAGGTATGGGGTTTCGTGACCCCCATCAGTTTAATATTGCGCTACTCCGGAAGCATGGGTGGCGGTTTATGACGAACCCTAATTCTCTGTGCGCAAGGATAATGAAAGGCCGCTATTTTCCTGACGCAGATTTCTTGCATGCTACTGTTCCCAAATCAGCGTCTGCTACTTGGCGAGCTATCATTGCTGGCAGGAAAGCTTTACAAGCGGGTCTTGTTATGAGAGTAGGAGACGGGAGCTCTATTGATGCTTGGACGAACAAGTGGATTCCTGGAACTATTTCCATGAAACCTTTATTCAGACCTCCCAACACTAATATTCAGAAAGTTTCGGATCTCATTGACACCGGGAACTGGTCATGGAAACAGGATCTTATAAGGACAACCATTATCGCCCCAGATGCAGATGTTATTCTCAATATACCAATCAGGAGGGGAGGAGGACAAGATTTTTTTGCTTGGGCCTTTGAACGATCAGGTAACTACACTGTTAAGTCGGCGTACCGTGCTCTAGTGACTCAAAACGAGCGTCTAGCTCTAGAAGAAGGGACGGCTACCGGTGCTTCAACAGATGATAAACAGATGTGGACAGCCTTGTGGAAACTCAAAGTGATCCCAAAGGTACGGGTGTTTTGGTGGAGGGTATTGAGGGGGATTCTACCTGATGAATGTACCCTCAAGCACCGCCACATTTCAGTTCTTGACACTTGTAAAGTGTGCATGGCAAGAGAGGAGGATCTCATGCATGCGCTAATACAATGCTCCCATGCACGACGTTTCTGGAGCGAAGCTTGTGCTTGGTTTGATCTCAGACTCCCTCGACTACATCCAAGCTCGTGGGCCAGAGATATACTTTGTGGCGATCGGATCAGGGATGTAGATCACGCAAAAATCATCACCATCATGTGGACGATCTGGCATTCTCGCAACCGGATTAAACATGGTGAAGAAGGGAGAGACCCAACAACCGCGATTAGATCTACCCGGGAGGCCCTAGCGCTGCTGGAGCTACCCCGCAATGAAGCAGCTGCGTTACCAGGTCATGGATGGAGGCCGTCGGAATCAGGTATGACCAAGATATCATGTGACGGAGCTCTCAATGTGGCAGAAGGTTGAGGAGGGGCGGGTGGCATAGCCCGGTCCGTATCCGCGCTACTAGGAGCTTGGTGCAAGCCGTTCGGTGACATATCCGATCCTCTGATAATGGAAGCCTTATCAATGCGAGAAGGAACGCTTTTTGCAAAACTCCAAGGTCTATCGCATGTGATAATGGAGACTGACTGTCAGGAGTTAGTGCAACTCTGGCATACACGTCATAATTCACGTTCGATTGTGGCTCCTATCCTAGATGAAATAGGAGAGCTTAGTTGTGATTTTTCTGTTTTTGAGATTCAACATGTATTAAGGTCAGCAAACTTACCGGCACATCTATGTGCAAAACGTGCATGCACATTGAATGTGACCAAATGTTGGTTCGAGGAGACCCCTAGTTTTTTGGTAACCAGCCTTCTGGCTGATTGCCCGGGGAACACTTTTGTTGAATAAAGCTCTCTGATTTGCCCGTAAAACAAATCTCTCCAACACGGCCATGTATTTATCTGCGTATTGGTCCAGACCAGTTCACGGACACTAATACAGAAACTGGCTTATCCAACCGTGTCCGTACATTTCAAAGGAATTTGAACAAAATGGCCAAATTTCATGCAGATTAGATGATTTCATTTAAACAGATCAAACTCATTACGTTTTTCATACATGTCAAATAAACAAAAGCAGGCGATAGTCTTTTAACCTAATCTAAATAATCGCCAATCGTGGCGGAGTCCGTGTCACACATCTTGTCTTCTCTATGTGTGGCAAGCTTGCCGACGGTGCATCAACGGGAGGGGAAGAGTAGCCGTGGCGGGCGTCCCGTGTGCTACTCTTCCTCGCCAGAGTGCGCCCTGTCGACGATGCCAGACGTGGACGCCGACCTCGTGGTCGTGGCGGTGTGGCAGGAACCGCGATGGCGGCGTGACCGGCGCTGTCTGCGATCGCCTGCACCTCCACTTCGGCCACCCTGTGCGGTCTTTGCGGACAGGCGCCCCTCTCCTTCTGCAGGATACGCGATCGCTATAGCTCGTGGCGGATCTCGCGGGCGGTGCGCAGAGACTGATACATCACCCGTTGCTCATCCAGGAAGTCTTGATCCTCTGTAACCATTGCTGTGACGACATGGTCGTTCGCCTGCTCATCAACGATTTGCCCCTTCATGAGCGGTGCTCGTCGAGGAGCCACATGTTGTACTTTGGTCCTTCTGCGAGAACACCAACACCGGTGACGCATGCAGCTCTTCCGCCATTGCGACGTTGAAGTGCGCCCTTGCCTCCTCCAAGGCGATGCTGGCATGGACCAGCGATGGCGGTGGCACCAGCTCATCGTCGTACACCTAGTCTGTCGTCTTTGCCCCGTCGCTGCCCTCCGGCGAGCTCGCCGACAAGAGAACCTTTATTCGGTTAGCACGACGGGCCTACCAGGCGGCTGCAATGCCGACCAACTCCTGCTTCCGCTCCGCTACGAGCCTCTCCGACATCTCTCAAATGCTCACGACGGAGGTGGTGTGGTGCTAGTCGTGCTAGCCAAGGAGGCACCGCTAAAATAGCAGGTGCCGACCAGGACAAGCGATGGACTGTGTCAATGCGGGCACCGGAGTAGGTTTCTCGTTCGTCACGCCTGTTTGATGCCGACATACGGACGGACGTGAGCCGGTTTGAATGCGGGTCAGAGCCGTTTAGTCTCGTGCGTTCACGCGCCTCCAGCATTGGAAATGGGTGGGGAGACCGGGCGCGTAAAACTAGATATTTTAATGCACGGGACGAGCAGGACTTAAACTTGGGGGAGTTGATGGCTCCATATTTTGTCACTTTTATAAGTGGGTTTTGATGTGGTTTTCATAGAGTTTTTAATACTTTCGCATCTTTCTAACGCTAATCCTTCGAGAAAGAAGAAAATTGGCTTTCCTTCATGATGTGCAGGAATATATATTTTTGTAAGAAAACCAATAAATATTTTATCATATAAAACCAAATAGAGCAACTTTTCTTGTGGGCGAAACTTCACCAGTGTCTAGAGCGCAAACAACCTTTGGTACGAGCGCACTGATTACCAGTTGCCGCCAGCTCTACTTCATCTACACGACCAACTTTCGTGAAGGGAGAGACTGCATCAGAGAGACACAGTCACCGTCGCACCATCCAAAACAGAGGGAGAAGAGATCCGGAGAAGAAGAACTGCCAGAGTCCATCCTTCTCATTCACCCATCTTCATTTCCTGTCGTTGCACCATCACCATAGGGAGAGGAGTTCCAGTTTGTAAAACTAAGGTTGATAACTCTATCTGTACTCATCTTAAGATTGAGATTTGTTTAGTCATTCATCTTATTGTGGATCTTCGTGATGTTATCGATGATTGCCCTTGTTTTAATCTCTGTGATGTTTGATTATTTTTCTCCCATGCATGAGTAATTCCCCATAGGCGCGGGTGATGTCGGTGATTGGTAAGATTCATTTATGCCTATTCTATACATCATCATTCATCATTATAGTTTATAATTATTTACTAAGTTTTTTTATCTATGATGAGAGTAATGCGTGTTGTCTAATTTAAGTGCCCATGCAACCTGAAGACCTACATAGGCAAACCATATTGTTTAGTGAATTCGCGACCTTCAGGTGACAGGTGGAGATATCTACGAGGAGCGAAGACAATATAAGATAACAATGATCCACATGACCTAATGCATTGTTCCGGTCTCACAACCTTAATTATGGAGATGACCATGTTATAGCTGTTGGGAGTCATTGCATGGAAAACCAAATTTTTTCTACGCACACGCCATGATCTATCCATGGAGATGCATAGCAACGAGGGGGATAGTGTGTCTACATACCCTCGTAGACCGTAAGCGGAAGCGTTTCTCAACACGGTTGATGTAGTCGAACTTCTTCATGCTTCAACCGATCAAGTACCAAACGCACGCCACCTCGGCGTTTTGCACACGTTCAGCTCGATGACGTCCCTCGCCTTATTGATCCAGCAAGACGTCGAGGTAGTAGATGAGTTTCGTCAACACGACGGCATGGTGACGGTGATGGTGAAGTGATCCTCGCAGGGCTTCGCCTAAGCACTATGCAAATATGACTGAGGGTGTAAACGGTGGAGGGGTGCGCCGCACACGGCTAGGCAATTGTCTGGGGTGTGCTAGGGGCGCCCCCTGATACGTCTCGAATGTATCTATAATTTTTGATTATTCCATGCTATTATATTATCTGTTTTGGATGTTTTATATGCATTAATATGCTATTTTATAGTATGATTTTTGGGACTAACCTATTAACTTAGCCCAGTGCCACTTTCAGTTTTTTTCCTTGTTTTAGAGTTTCGCAGAAACGGAATAAAACTTTCGCGATGATTTTTCTTGGACCAGAGAACACCCAGGAGACTTGGAATGCAAGTCAGAAGAGCCACGAGGTGGCCACAAGGGTGGAGGGTGCGCCCAAGGGGGTAGGGCCCGCCTAGGGGGGTAGGGCGCCCCCAACCTTGTGGGCCCCTCGGTGGCCTCCTGACCTAGGTCTTCCTCCTATATATACTCTTATTCCACAAAAACTTCCAGGGGAGCCACGAAATAACTTTTCCACCACCACAACCTTCTGTACCCATGAGATCCCATCTTGGGGCCTTTTCCGGCATCTTGCCGGAGGGGGATTATCACGAAGGGCTTCTACAACAACACCATTGCCTCTCCGATGAAGCATGAGTAGTTTACCTCAGACCTACGGGTCCATAGCTAGTAGCTAGATGGCTTCTTCTATCTCTCTTTGATTCTCAATACAAAGTTCTCCTCGATGTTCTTGGAGATCTATTCGATGTAATAATCTTTTGCGGTGTGTTTGCCGAGATCCCATGAATTGTGGATTTATGATCAGCTTATCTATGAATATTATTTGAATCTCCTCTGAATTCTTATATGCATGATTTGATATATTTGCAAGTCTCTTCGAACTATTGATTTGGTTTGGCCAACTAGATTCGTTTTTCTTGCATTGGGAGAAGTGCTTAGCTTTGGGTTCAATCTTGCGGTGCTCGATCCTAGTGACAGAAGGGGAACCGACACGTATTATATTGTTTCCATCGAGGATAAAAAGATAGGGTTTTCATCATATTG
>LR880968.1:662380468-662395926 GCA_904067115.1 Aegilops sharonensis | reverse complement strand
GGTGTGTTTGCCGAGATCCCATGAATTGTGGATTTATGACCAGCTTATCTATGAATATTATTTGAATCTCCTCTGAATTCTTATATGCATGATTTGATATATTTGCAAGTCTCTTCGAACTATTGATTTGGTTTGGCCAACTAGATTCGTTTTTCTTGCATTGGGAGAAGTGCTTAGCTTTGGGTTCAATCTTGCGGTGCTCGATCCTAGTGACAGAAGGGGAACCGACACGTATTATATTGTTTCCATCGAGGATAAAAAGATAGGGTTTTCATCATATTGTTTGAGTTAATTCCTCTACATCATGTCATCTTGCTTAAGGCGTTACTCCGTTTTTATGAACTTAATACTCTAGATGCATGTTGGATAGCGGTCGATGTGTGGAGTAATAGTAGTAGATGCAGAATCGTTTCGGTCTACTTGACACAGACGTGATGTATATTCATAATCATTGCCTTAGATATCGTCATAACTTTGCGCTTTTCTATCAATTGCTCGGCAGTAATTTGTTCACCCACCATAATATTTTCTATCTTGAGAGAAGCCTCTAGTGAAACCTATGCCCCCCGGGTCTATTTTCCATCATATAAGTTTCCGATCTACAATTCTAGTTTCCTATTTAATTTCTTTGTAATCTTTTACTTTCCGTTCCATAAACTAAAAATACCAAAAATATTACTTTACTATTTATCCATCTCTATCGGATCTCACGTTGCAATTAACCGTGAATTGATTTACAACCCCTTTATCATGTTGGGTGCAAGGTTGGTGTTTGTTTGTGCAGGTATTCAGTGGCTTGCGCGTAGTCTCCTACTGGATTGATACATTGGTTCTCAAAACTGAGGGAAATACTTACGCCACTTTGCTGCATCACCCTTTCCTCTTCAAGGAAAAAACCAACGCAAGCTCAAGAGGTAGCAAGAAGGATTTCTGGCGCCGTTGCCGGGGAGATCTACGCCAAGCCAAGAAGTACCAAGTACCCATCATAAACTCTCATCCCTCGCATTACATTATTTGCCATTAGCCTCTCGTTTTCCTCTCCCCCACTTCTAAAACAATTTTTTGAAAAGATTCGCCTTTTTCTTTGCCCCTCTTCTGTTCGTCTTTTTCGTTTGCTTTTTGTGTGCTCATGTGTTGGATTGCTTGCTTTGTCACGATGGCTCAATATAATACCAAATTGTGTGACTTCTCCAACACCAACAACAATGATTTTATTAGTACTCCGATTGCTCCCGATGCTAATGCGGAATCTTGTGAAATTAATACTGCTTTGCTGAATCTTGTTATGAAAGATCAATTTTCCGGCCTTACCAATGAAGATGCCGCATCCCATCTTAATAATTTCATTGATTTGTGCGACATGCAAAAAAAATGTGGATAATGACATTGTTAAGTTGAAGCTATTTCCGCTCTCGCTTAGGGATCGCGCTAAAGCTTGGTTTTCATCTTTACCTAAAAATAGTATTGATTCATGGAACAAGTGTAAAGATGCTTTTTATTTCCAAGTATTTTCCTCCTGCTAAGATCATCTCCCTTAGGAATGATATTATGAATTTTAAGTAACTTGATCATGACCATGTTGCACAATCTTGGGAGAGGATGAAATTGATGATTAGAAATTGCCCTACTCATGGTTTGAATTTGTGGATGAGTATACAATTTTTTTATGCCGGATTAAATTTTGCTTCTAGAAATCTTTCAGATTCGGCCGCGGGAGTCACTTTTATGGAAATTACTTTAGGAGAAGCTACTAAACTCCTAGATAATATTATGGTTAATTATTCTCAACGGTATACTGAAAGATCTTCCACTAGTAAAAAAGTGCATGCGATTGAAGAAATAAATGTTTTGAGTGGAAACATGGATGAGCTTATGAAATTGTTTGCTAATAAGAGTGCTCCTATTGATCTTAATGATATGCATTTGTATTCTTTGATTGAAAACAATAATGAATCTATGGATGTGAATTTTGTTGGTAGGAACAATTTTGGTAATAATGCGTATAGAGGTAATTTTAATCCTAGGACGTTTCCTAGTAATTTCTCTAATAATTATGGTTATTCCTACAACAATTCTTATGGAAATTATAATAAGATCCCCTATGAATTTGAGAATAGTGTTAAAGAATTTATTAGTTCGCAAAAGAATTTCAATGCTTTGATTGAAGAAAAACTGCTTAAGATTGATGATTTGGCTAGGAACGTGGATAGAATTTCTCTTGATGTTGATTATTTGAAACTTAGATCTATTCTACTCAAGCATGATATCAATGAGTCTCTCAAAGCCATGAGAATTTCCATTGATGAGTGCAAAGAAAGAACGCTAAGATGCGTGCTAAGAACGATTGGCTTATAAAACTGTGTTCTTCTAGTTTCCGTGAAAATAATGATGAAGATCTTAAAGTAATTGATGTGACTCCTATTGAATCTTTGTTTTCCAATGTAAATATTGATAAATATGGGACTGGAGATGAGTCAACTTTAGTTAGAAGGCGTCCCAATGATTCAGAGTTTTTAGATCTTGATGCAAAAATTGATAAAAGTGGGATTGGAGAGGTCAAAACTTTAAGTAGCAATGAACCCACTCTTTTGGATTTCAAGGAATTTAATTATGATAATTGCTCTTTAATTGATTGTATTTCCTTGTTGCAATCCATGTTGAATTCTTCTCATGCTTATAATCAAAACAAAGCTTTTACTAAACATATCGTTGATGCTATGATGCAATCTTTTGAAGAAAAACTTGAATTGGAAGTTTCTATCCCTAGAGAACTTTATGATTAGTGGGAACCTACTATCAAGATTAAGATTCAAGATTATGAATGCTATGCTTTGTGTGATTTGGGTGCTAGTGTTTCCACGATTCCCAAAACTTTATGTGATGTGTTAGGTTTTCGTGAATTTGATGATTGTTCTTTAAATTTGCATCTTGCGGATCCCACTATTAAGAAACCTATGGGAAGGATTAATTATGTTCTTATTGTTGCTAATAGGAATTATCTTCCCATAGATTTCATTGTTCTTGATATAGATTGCAATCCTACATGTCCTATTATTCTTGGTAGACCTTTCCTTAGAACGATTGCTGCAATTATTGATATGAAAGAAGGAAACATTAGGTTTCAGTTTCCGTTAAGGAAAGACATGGAACACTTCCCTGGAAAGAAAATTAAATTGCCTTATGAATCTATTATGAGAGCCACTTATGGATTGCATGCCAAAGATGATAACACCTAGATCTATTCGTGTTTTTTATGCTTAGCTAGGGGCGTTAAACAATAGGGCTTGTTGGGAGGCAACCCAATTTTATTTTTGTTCTTGCTTTTTAGGTCCTGTTTGCAATAAATATTTCATCTAGCCTCTGGTTAGATGTGGTTTTGTGTTTTAATTAGTGTTTGTGCCAAGTAAGACATATGGGATAACCTACGGTGATAGTTGATTTGTTCTTGCTGAAAAACAGAAAGTTTTGCGCCTCACGAAAACAATTCTTATTTTTAGCTGGAGAGTGCTTTTTAGTTGATTCTTTTTGCACAAGATTAATAGACACATTATCTAGGACTTCCTATTTTCTTAGGATTTTTAGAGTTGCATAAGTATTTGAAATATCCAAATTGCTACAGACTGTTCTGTTTTTGATAGATTTTATTTTTCATGTGTTGTTTGCTTATTTTGATGCACCTATGGCTAGTATCGGGGGCTATGAACCATGGAAAATTAGGAATACAGTAGATATTACACCAATATAAATAAAGAATGAGTTCACAATAGTACTGTCGGTGTCCAAACCGGCCGGTCTCGGGTAGGGGGTCCCGAACTGTGCGTCTGAGGATCGAAGGTAACAAGGGACATGGGGAACACGATGTTTACCCAGGTTCGGGCCCTCTTAATGGAGGTAAAACCCTACGTCCTGCTTGATTGTATTTGATGAGTATATGGGGTACAAGAGTCGATCTACCTCGAGATCGTAATGGCTAAACCCTAGATATCTAGCCTATATGAATTCTGATGATCCCTACGGACCTAACCCTCCAGTTTATATATACACCGGAGGGGTACATAATCGATTTACAAGGGAAGGAAACAATACATCCGGACTCCAATCTTGCCGTCCACGCATCCAAGAGTCCTACCCGAACACGGGGAATGATCTTCCGGTTTATCTTCACGGCCCACCAGCCCAGCCCATATCGAGTGGGCCGGACACCCGAGGACCCCCTGAATCCAGGTCTTCCTCAGTAGCCCCTGAACTTGCCTTCAATGATGATGTGGTATCCGGCTTATATCTTCGGCTTTGCAAGGCGGGTTCTTCATTATACTTCGGATGGACGACAGTTCGATTTTGACCTCTGTGTTCTGCCTTTATGATTCCTTCGTGTTGCCGCCTCGATTTCCATGTGTCGAGCGAATGCGAAGGGTCCACCATTTTTTATTAAAAAGAAATCACCCAGCCACGCAGGGATGGCGTCTATATAAAGAGACCAAATTCAAAGTGCCATCCACATCGAGTTGAGGAAACATCAAGATCAGCCAGCGCCCCAGGCTCTTCCTCGCGTCCCCATGGCCCTCAAGAGGGCAATTGGCAAAGCTGCTCAGTACCTCATCTTCAACTGAGTCGACTCCAGACGCAGGGCTATCTTCCCCTCGCAGATCTAGTCTCTATTAGAGCGGGATTGGCCTCCATCGGCAAAGACGTAATGGCTGAAAATTTCCCCAACCTCAATGGGGAGAGGGTGTGCTTCATCCCATTTCTGTTACGGGGCTTAGGCTTTCCAATCCACCCCTTTCTCAGGGGCCTATTGGAATTTTACGGCATTCAGCTGCACAACCTCACCCTAGGTTCGATTCTGCACATCTTAGGGTCCGTTGCCCTCTGCGAGATGTTCTTGGGCATTGAGGCCCATTTCGAACTATGGAAAAAGTTCTTCTGTCTTGTCCCGCCGCCATCGAGGAGGTTCCATATTTGAAGTGGGTGGTGCCGAAGTATGGCGTATAGCCGGACCCGGATACCCCGTGGGAACTCCCAAAGAGACATATCCACAATGGTCTTCGAAGTGGTACATGGATGACGTCCCACTGCCAGACCCAGTTCGGCGCGGCCTTCATGAATTTTCCAGCGCTCCCCTAAAGAAGCGCCTCAACTGGCCTCCCCGAAGTCCCAACGAGGAGGAAAGTGCAGAAATAAAAAGGCTAGTCAGCAAGGTCAGATTATTAGCCCATACTGGGCTCTCGATAATTGAGGTTATGGCCATTGCTATAAAAAGATGCGTCCAATCTCTGCACAACAGACTATCCCCGCCCCTATCCTTTCTCCATCGTAAGTATTTAAAGAGCTTTCAGAAAGAAATCCCCACTTGCGCCTTTATCCCTTATACCAAACCGTACTTTTATAGGATCGGCGCGCGGCGGGCCGCACCCATTCGAGAGCGGCCCCGGTGCAGGGTAATCGCTCAAAACAAAAAGAGACCGGGGGCACCGTAGAGGCCTCACAGTCTTCCAAGAGGTATGTCCGCTTGATACATGCCTGAGCACGAGTTCGGATTGCTAAAGTCCCTTTTTATTCATGATTCAGGAGGAGCACGCGGCAGACTGTGGGAAAACGCCCTATTAGCCGAATGTCAGCCAATCCGGCGCCGGACTCATCAGCTAGGACGAGGGCCGATGCAATGCCGATTCCCCCACCTCATGAAGGTTCGGATGACGTATCCGCCACAAATTCTGAGGTGGAGAGCATAATGAATCACCGTCGATTGAAAGAAGCCATGCACGCTCCAGCTTTTTTCGAGCAGGAATTTACCGCACTTAGTTCAGTGGACGGATATATCCGGGCCACTCGAGACGTACTTGCCGGAGTCACTCAGTTGTTCTCAAAGGACATACAGGTAAAATTTGTGCAATTTTGATAGTCATATGCCAGTAGCTCCCGAGACTTGAAGCGGTGAGAATAACCGATTTATCCTGCAGGTTCTTAAGGAAAAGAATACTGCGCTATCCCAGGAGCTGAAAACAAATCAGACGCAGTTGAATGTTGTCACTGCCGAACTAGCGGAAATGAAAAAGGCCGCAATGAGCACGTCCGAGAAGGACAAACACGAGGATGAAAAAGACAAACAATCCGAAGAGATAGAGAGCTTGAAGGCTCAACTATCGGCCGCCCGGAAGGAAAATGAAAGGTTGAAGGGCGGCATGTTTGGTATGTCTTCCCTCTTGTTTTTAAACCACCATAGGGGCTCATGTTTAGTCTATAATTCAGAATGTCATGACTCTGTTGCTGCAGGTCTGCTAACTGGTCGGCCGGAGGAAGAAGTATCCGGATTTCAAGGCGACGTGCTGAAGGAACTGTCTGTGGTACATGCTCGGGCCCGGAAAGCCATGAGGAGTATGGTCAAGGCTTTATGGCCACCCGATACCCCTCCAGAAAGTATGGAGGGCTTGGCAAACCTGTTCAGAGGTGCCCAGCGCCGCTTTGACCTATGGAAGATATCCGCCTGCCGTGAAGGCGCACGAGAAGCCTGGGCGATGGTGAAAACACGCTTCACCAAGATGGATCCTAATCATATGGCCCGAGTGGGACCGCAGGGACCAGACGGGAAAGAAATTCCATTGAATTTGGTGTATGACCAAGTAATGGCTGCGAGGTTGGACAGTCTTATAGATGGAATAGATAAGGAATATGTATTCGATTCAATGTACTAATGTACTTTATGATCAACCCGTGCCTTTATGCGAACATGTGGAAAGTTTGTCATCACAGGCTTTCGACTTTAACCTCCAAACCAAAATGGTGGAGTGTTTCCAGATAGTATTTTATAATGAAAAGAAGCATTCACTATGTCCAGAAACTAGGCAACCCAGTCATTGTGCTCTGACAGACAAATTTTTTGAGTTCGGGGTGTATGTTATATTACATATGTAAGAAACATATTCCAAGGAGAATAGTTCCGTTAAGCGTTCCTTTCCTTGGGTTGGCATGCTTTAAATGTGCGTGCCCGGGCTTTGATCCGCAGCACAGAAGAACTATCCCGCATTTAAGAAGTTACAAGAACGTAACAATCTATCATTTGATTGCCGACCACTTATTGTCTTAAGAATGCTAGCTTTCGGCTTCACCCGTCTGAGGTACAGGTCCGGATTACCCGGTTGTAACAATCACAGAGGTGCTCCCTTTACGCCCTAGCCGAACAATCAGGAACGTAGGGCATAAACACAGGAGCTAGGCAACCCAACTTGGCCAAAACTTAAGTCATAGAGGTGCATATAATGGCAAAAAGGGTGTATATGAGCAAATGACGTATATACTGTGAGCTCCAGGCTCTGAATGATATTAAGCTTCGGTAAAAGAAGCCCCCAGTCATTTTGGGGTATATACATTTTAGGATGTGTACCCCTCAAGTGTTCTGCCTATCCGAACATATCCTGGAAATCATACAAAAATGAGGAAATAAAAATAAATGACGAGGAGAAAAAAACGAAAAAGAAACGTGGCCACACTTATCGTAGAATCTTCGGAGCCGAGCAGCGTTCCATGGATTCGGCTCTAGGAGATTATCCGATGCATTACGAAGGCGATAGGCCCCTCATGTGAGAACTTCATCTATAATAAAGGGACCCTCCCATTTTGGTTTGAGCTTACCCTTCTTCTTCTCTGGGAGGCATAGAACGAGTTCGCCGACATTATAAGTCTTGCCCCGCACTTCTCTGCTTTGGTATCACTGAGCCTGATGTTGATAGAATGCAGAACGGGCCTTTGCAATGTCACGCTCCTCCTCCAGGCCATCTAGGTCGTCCTGCCGATCGAGCTCGGCCTCTCTCTCTTCTTACATGCGCACTCGAGGCGAGACATGAATAATGTCGCAGGGTAAGACAGCCTCTGCGCCGTACACCATAAAAAGGGAGTGTATCCGGTTGTGTGATTGGGTGTAGTCCGCAGTCCCCAGAGTACGGAATCGAGTTCCTTGACCCATTGTTTATCTGACTCCTGTAGGGATCGCACTAGCCTCGGTTTGATACCACTCATTATCAGGCCATTAGCCCATTCGACCTGACCATTTGTTTGAGGGTTATATACGGAGGCGTAATCGAGCTTAATGCCCAAATTAGCACACCAATATTTTACCTCATCGGCTGTGAAATTAGAGCCATTGTCAGTAATGATGCTGTGCGGGACACCATAATGGTGGACCATGCCAGATATAAAGTCGATCACCAGACCAACTTCAGCCGTTTTTACTGGTTTGGCCTCTATCCACTTAGTGAATTTATCCACCATAACCAGCAAATATTTCTTCTTGTGGCTTCCCCCTTTAAGGGGTCCGACCATGTTCTAAGGTAGTGGGCGGCATATGACTTTGATTGGCAAAAAGCTAACATCCTACGCATCGCTGTACAAGGGCCTGTAAGTATGCTTGGGCCGTTGGTCAAAAGAAACCTGTACGGAAGGCCTTGCTTACGACGGCCCGAGCTGCAGCGTGATGGCCACCAAGAACAGCATGTATTTCGGCCAAGAGTTGTCGTCCCTCCTCTTCGGAGATGCATCTTTGAAGAACTCCAGTAGTACTTTTCTTGTAGAGTTCACCTTCATGAACTTTGTAGGCTTTAGAGCGTCAGACTATGCGACGGGCCTCATTCTGGTCATCAGGGAGCTCCTGCCTATTAAGGTAGGCCAGGAAGGGTTTGGTACATGGAGCCATGACAGCCATGATTACATGGGCAGAAGGTGTCATTTTGGTGCCCGATCCCTCGATGATATCAGAATTGTGTTTGGCATCTGGGGGTATGATTGGCTCTGGACTAGTGTTTCCGCTCTCGTCCTGCCATACCATGGATGGCTTGAAGAGCCTTTCCATAAAGGTGTCAGGCGGGACGGGATCGCATTTAGTGCCCATTCGAGCAAGGATGCCCGCTGCCTGATTACTGTCTCGAGCAACGTGATGGAACACGAGCCCCTCAAACCGAGCTGATATTTTGAGTACGGCATTTCGGTATGCCGCCATCTTTGGATCCTTCGCATCGAATTCTCCATTTATTTGGGATATTGCGAGGTTCGAGTCCCCATGCACCTCTAGTCGTTGTATGCCCATAGAGACAGCCATTCGGAGACTATATAGTAGTGTCTCGTATTCGGCCGTGTTGTTGGAGTCCGTATACATGATTTGTAACACGTAGCAGACTGTGTCCCCTGTAGGGGATGTCAAGATGATACCAGCTCCTAATCAGGCTAACATTTTAGAGCCGTCGAAGTACATTACCCAGTTGGAGTATGTGCTGTACTCTTTAGGGAGTTCGGCTTCCGTCCACTCGGCGACAAAGTCGGCCAACACCTAAGATTTAATAGCTCGGCACGGCTTGTATGTTATTTAAAATGGTAAGAGCTCAATGGCCCATCTGGCTATGCGGCCGGTGGCGTCCCAATTATATGATGTCATTGAGTGGTACTTCGGATGCCACTATGATCGAGCACTTTTCAAAGTAGTGTCGCAGCTTCCGAGATGCCATGAAGACCGCATACGCTATATTCCGATAGTGCAGGTATCGAGATTTGCATGGTGTAAGGACTGTCGATACATAGTACACCGGTTTCTGTATGGGGAATTTGTGTCCCTCTTCCTCTCGTTCAATGACGAGTACGGAGCTTACTACCGGGTGAGTCGCAGATATGTAGAGCAACATAGGCTCGCCGACACCTGGTGCGGCTAGGATTGGGTTGCTTGCTAACAATGCTTTTATTTCTTCCAGTCCGGCTGTAGCCGCATCCATCCATTCAACATGGTCGGTGCACCGGAGTAGTCGATAAAGTGGTAGCGCTTTTTCTCCTAATCTGGAGATGAAGCGGCTTAAGGCCGCCATGCAACCAGCTAGTTTTTGGACCCGCTTTAGGTCTGTTGGCATTGCCAATTGTGATAGGGCTCGGATTTTGGCTGGGTTTGCTTCGATTCCTCTATTGGAAACAATGAACCCGAGTAGTTTTCCGGCTGGAACGCCGAAGAGACATTTTTCCGGATTGAGCCGTATGTCATATGTTGTTGAATGTGAGGTGTAGATAGTCCACCAATGATTTGACATGTTTAGCCTTGATGACTACATCATCCACGTATGCCTCTACTGTCTTGCCAATTTGTTTTTCCAGGCATGTTTGAATCATGCGTTGGTAAGTGGTGCCCGCGTTTTTGAGCCCGAAAGGCATAGTGTTGAAGCAGAAAGGCCCGTAAGGGGTAATGAATGCCGTTGCGGCATGGTTAGACCCCTTCATCCTAATTTTATGGTATCCGGAGTATGCATTGAGGAAACACAATGGGTCATCTCCTGTGGTTGCGTCAATGATTTGGTCAATGCGGGGCAGCAGGAAGGGGTCCTTAGGGCAAGCCTTATTGAGGTCTTTGAAATTGATACATAGGCGCCAGGATTTATCTTTCTTTGGTACCATGACCAGGTTGGCTAGCCAGTCCTAGTGCTTGATTTATCTAATGAACCTGGCCTCAAGTAGCTTGGCCAACTCCTCGCCCATAGCTTGTCGTTTGGGCTCGGAAAAGCGCCGCAGTGTTTGCTTGACTGGTTTGAACCCTTTTATTATGTTGAGTCTGTGTTCGGCCAGTCGTCGTGGGATTCCGGGCATGTCCGAAGGATGCCAGGAAAAAATGTCCAATTTTTCACGTAGGAATGCTCGTAGGGCGGCGTCGACCGTCAGATCCAGCTGTGCTCCAATTGATGCTGTTTTGGTTGGATCCGTCGGGTGCACTTGAAATTTGACTATTTCATCTGCTGGTTTGAAATATATGGATTTGGGCCTCTTGTCGAGGATTACATCGTTTCTGTCCACTTTGGAGCACAGAGTGGTTAGCTCCGCGGCCGCGAGGGCCTCGGATAGTGCCTTGAGGGCCAAGGATGCGGTTCTGTTTTCGGCACGGAGTGCTATATCCGGATCACTGGTGATAGTGATTACTCCGTTGGGCCCTGGCATTTTAAGCTTCCTGTACCCGTAATGGGGGATGGCTTGGAAGCGTGCGAAGGCATCCCACCCCAAAAGGACGTGATATCCGCTATTGAAAGGGGCCACGTGGAAGAGGAACTCTTCGGACATGTAGTTATCAGGCATGCCGAATACTACGTCAAGTTTAATTTTTCCCGAGCATCGCGCTTCTCGACTGGGGATAATACCTCGAAAGGTGGTACTGCTTTGCTCGATGCGACTCTTGTCCATTTGTATTTTATCGAGCGTATCTTCATAGATGAGGTCAAGTCTGCTGCCGCCATCCATGAGTACTTTGGAGAGTCGAAAGCCGTCCACAATTGGGTTTAAGACCAAGGCGGCTGGTGCTCGGACTGATCGGGCCCTTGGTTCGTCATCGGCGGTGAAAGTTATTGCCGTACCATTCCAAGGGTTCATTGTGGTTACTTGGTTGACTTCGGCGAGGTCGCGGAGCGCCCTTTTGCGCTAATTATTTGAAGAAAATGCCTCGAAGACCATAAAGATGTTGAGATCATTGTCCTCCGAAGAGTGCTTCTCTGGGGTAGTATTGGTGAGGATAACCTCGCCGCTCTTAGCCACTTGCCGGAGTACAAACATGCCCAAAGGCTATGCGTTGGTTCGGTGTTTGACGTCGTATGTATCTGACATGGCCTGTCGAGCAGTACGTCAAGGACAGTTCTATGTTCTGTGAAGGGCTTGTTTTTCTTGTCAATAGGCTGATGATCGGGTGCCCCATAGGGGTGCATCCTTTTTTCCCGTCCGTGGGACTGTCTAAAGGCAGGAGGTTCCCACCGGGCTGTCTGGGCTTTCCAGGCGCTTTCCATTGCGCAATATTTCTGTACTATGTGTGCCAAATCTGCAAAGTGCAGTATGCGGCGGCGGTTGAGGGCATTGAGAATTCCCTCGTTCGTACAGTTGCAACAGAAAACTGAAACCACATCGTCATCGCAGCAACCTTTAATCTTGTTTTTTAACGAGGAGGAACCTGGCCCAGAAGTGATGGATCGTTTCCTGAGGTTGCTGCCATACATACATTAGGTCTCATATGTCTGGAGGGCCTGAATGACTTGGGGAATATTGATTGTGGTGGGCAGGCAGGCTAAAATCTGCGTCCTGATCCACGATCGAGTCCGGACCTTGAAGAGTCTCCGAGTTCACCAGTTCAAGATTGGGAGGGTCTTGAGGACTTCCGGGCTCAATGGTTGATCTTGTGTTCGGAGGACATACTATCTTTTCCCGGGGATGGGTATCCGGCTCACAGTGCTCGGAGATCCGAATATAACTGGTTTTTAACTTGGGGGAGGAATCGTTCTTGGCTCGTTCCTCAATGACCGCTACCATATGGGTGACCGGTGGGGACTTGATTTCCCTCTGGTCGGGTTTAGGCCCAATCCGATCACAGTCTGTTGCAACCCCCAGGGTGGTGATGCGATCTAGTAGCTCGTTTAAGGACGAGACATCTGCCGGATCCATCCTTTCAGAGTATTCGAGGCTGATATGGAGATGATGTTTGGCGGTTGCGGGGGCCGCCGTTTGTTGGGGAACACAGTAATTTCAAAAAAATTCCTACGCACACGCTAGATCCATCTAGGTGATGCATAGCAACAAGAGGGGAGAGTGTTGTCCATGTACCCTCGTAGATCGTAAGCGGAAGCGTTATGAAAACACGGTTGATGTAGTCGTACGCCTTCACGATCCGACCGATCCTAGCACCGAAGATACGGCACCTCCGCGATCTGCACACGTTCAACTCGGTGACGTCCCACGAACTCTAGATCCAGCTAAGGTCAAGGGAGAGTTTCATCAGCATGACGGCGTGGTGACGGTGATGATGAAGCTACCAGCGCAGGGCTTTGCCTAAGCACTTCAACGATATGACCGAGGTGGAAATCTGTGGAGGGGGGCACCGCACACGGCTAAACAATCAACTTGTGTGTCTATGGGGTGCCCCCTCCTATAAAGGAGTGGAGGAGGGGGAGGGCCGGCCCTCTCATGGCGCGCCCAAGGGGGGAGTCCTACTCCCGGTGGGAGTAGGATTCCCCCTTTCCCTAGTTGGAGTAGGAGAAGAGGGAAGGAGGAGAGAGGGAGAAGGAAAGGGGGGGGGGGGCTTCCCTAGTCCAATTCGGACCCAAGGGGGAGGGGGCATGCAGCCTGCCCTGGCCGCCCCTCTCTCTCTTCACTATGGCCCATTAAGGCCCAATAACTCCCCGGGGGTTCCGGTAACCCCCCGGTACTCCGGTAAATGCCCGAACTCACACGGAACCATTCCGATGTCCAAACATAGCCTTCCAATATATCGATCTTTATGTCTCGACCATTTCGAGACTCCTTGTCATGTCCGTGATCACATCCGGGACTCCGAACAACCTTCGGTACATCAAAACACATAAACTCATAATACCGACCGTCATCGAACGTTAAGCGTGCGGACCCTACGGGTTCGAGAACTATGTAGACATGACCGAGACTCATCTCCGGTCAATAACCAATAGCGTAACCTGGATGCTCATATTGGTTCCTACATATTCTACGAAGATCTTTATTGGTCAAATCGCATAACAACATACGTTGTTCTCTTTGTCATCGGTATGTTACTTGCCCGAGATTCGATCATCGGTATCTCAATACGTAGTTCAATCTCGTTACCGACAAGTCTCTTTACTCGTTCCGTAATGCATCATCCCGTAACTAACTCATTAGTCACATTGCTTGGAAGCTTATAGTGATGTGCATTACCGAGAGGGCCCAGAGATACCTCTCCGACAATCGGAGTGACAAATCCTAATCTCGATCTATGCCAACTCAACAAACACCATCAGAGACACCCATAGAGCATCTTTATAATCACCCAGTTACGTTGTGACGTTTGATAGCACACTAAGTGTTCCTCCGGTATTCGGGAGTTGCATAATCTCATAGTCATAGGAACATGTATAAGTTGTGAAAAAAGCAAAAGCAACAAACTAAACGATCATCGTGCTAAGCTAACGGATGGGCCAAGTAACATCATTCTCTAATGATGTGATCCCGTTAATCAAATGACAACTCATGTCCATGGCTAGGAAACTTAACCATCTTTGATTAACGAGCTAGTCAAGTAGAGTCATACTAGTGACACTCATTTTGTCTATGTATTCACACATGTACTAAGTTTCCGGTTAATACAATTCTAGCATGAATAATAAACATTTATCATGATATAAGGAAATATAAATAACAACTTTATTATTGCCTCTGGGGCATATTTCCTCCAGTCTCCCACTTGCACTAGAGTCAATAATCTAGATTACATAGTAATGATTCTAACACCCATGTAGTCTTCGTGCTGATCATGTTTTGCTCGTGAGAGAGGCTTAGTCAACGGGTCTGCAACATTCAGATCCATATGTATCTTGCAAATCTCTATGTCTCCCTCCTTGACTTGATCGCAGATGGAATTAAAGCGTCTCTTGATGTGCTTGGTTCTCTTGTGAAATCTGGATTCCTTTGCCAAGGAAATTGCACCATTATTGTCACAACTGATTTTCATTGGACCTGATGCACTAGGTATGACACCTAGATTGGATATGAACTCCTTCATCCAGACTCCTTCATTTTCTGCTTTTGAAGCAGCTATGTACTCCGCTTCACATGTAGATCCCGCCACGACGCTCTTCTTGGAACTGCACCAACTGAGAGCTCCACCATTCAGTAAAAATACATATCCGATTAGTGATTTAGAGTCATCCGGATTAGTGTCAAAGCTTGCATCGACGTAACAGTTTACGATGAGCTCTTTGTCACCTCCATAAACGAGAAACATATCCTTAGTCCTTTTCAGGTATTTCAGGATGTTCTTGACCGCTGTCCAGTGATCCACTCCTGGATTACTTTGGTACCTCCCTGCTAAACTAATAGCAAGGCACACATCAGGTCTGGTACACAACATTGCATACATGATAGAACCTATGGCTGAAGCATATGGAATGACTTTCATTTTCTCTCTATCTTCTGTAGTGGTCGGGCATTGAGTCTGACTCAACTTCACACCTTGTAATACATGCAAGAACCCTTTCTTTGCTTGATCCATTTTGAACTTCTTCAAAACTTTATCAAGGTATGTGCTTTGTGAAAGTCCAATTAAGCGTCTTGATCTATCTCTATATATCTTGATGCCTAATATGTAAGCAGCTTCACCGAGGTCTTTCATTGAAAATTTCTTATTCAAGTATCCTTTTATGCTATTCAGAAATTCAGTATCATTTCTGATCAACAATATGTCATCCACATATAATATCAGAAATGCTACAGAGCTCCCACTCACTTTCTTGTAAATACAATCTTCTCCAAAAGTCTATATAAAACCATATGCTTTGATCACACTATCAAAGCGTATATTCCAACTCCGAGATGTTTGCACCAGTCCGTAAATGGATCGCTGGAGCTTGCACACTTTGTTAGCACCTTTTGGATCGACAAAACCTTCTGGTTGCATGATATACAACTCTTCTTTAAGA
>LR880968.1:662333431-662361610 GCA_904067115.1 Aegilops sharonensis | reverse complement strand
TCGAAGACGTAAAACGGGAGTGCGCCTCCACTCGTACCGCTTCGTGCGCGAGTGGTGAGGCTGACACTGGGCCCCGCCCGTCAGGAGAGAGAGGGGGATCGAGATCAGAGGAGGGGCGGCGTTTCGTCGGAGCTCACGTCGACGACGAGGGGGTTTGGTGCTAGGCTAGAAGGATAGATTGGAAGAGGGGCTCGCGGTGCACCTGTCCGTACCCGTGGCTTGGCGAGAGGTGGACGGAGCAGCTCGGGGTTGAGCTCGCAAGCTTCGGTGGCGGACGGGGTTCGCTGGAGAGGTTGAAGACGACGACTAGAGGCAGCTCCGAGGGCTTGGCGGCTCCAAGCAGCACCAACAGACCACCAAGGCCCTGCCCAAGCAGTTGCCTAAGCTCGAGAGGCCCTGGAGAGCGGCAGCTGGCCTGCGGGGATCGCCGGAGTCCTCGGGTCGGGGCGACGACCAGAGGCCTGCCCGACCAAACTGCGGCCGTTCTACGTGTTCTTGGTGGTTGTGTGGAGTGGTGCGTGGCCAGGATTCGAGTCGTGGTGGCTTTATATAGCCGGAGCAAGAGGGGGGAACGTGTCGCCACCGGAGCGTTCTGGACACGCGGCGAACATTGGCGAGAAGCTCCAACGCGAGGGGACAAGGTGCTGCATCGACTCAGGGGCTTGCCCATGCTTGCGGACACGCAGAGGAGGCGGTTGGCGAAGTAGACAAGCACACGCGCGTACTGTGGCGTTTTGGCCGCGACGCGCCCGTGCTTGCTGCAGCGACTCCGGCATCGGCGAGCGCCAGGGAGGGGTCAAGCTTGATGGGTCGAGGGTTGTGGCGCGGTGCGACAGTCGGAGGCGAGTGCTGGAACGAGCACGCGCGAAACAGAGAGCAAGGCGCCAGCCAGAGCGCGTCGAGATGCTGCCAGGCGCCGTGTCCTCGCGTGGTCACCAAGCTGGCATGGTCAAAAAGATGGCCAGGAGCGGCCAAACCTTGTCTACACGATCGACCGTGCAGTGTTACGTCTAGGAGGGGTGATGGATCATACCCAGGCCGACCAGACGTGACTCTACCAAGCTGGCAAGTTTCTGGTCAGAAACTTGGTCGCCAAGTTTGGCCACCTTCTAGAAGGCCATTAGGGCCAATCTCCTAGGGTTTAGGGTTTCTTAGGAAGGTGTTTAAGCTCAAGAAAACTCAAGGCCAAAAGCTCAAGGAAAATGCACTTGCTGTACAAAGTGCATTTCTGGTCCAGAAGTGAAAAGATTTTCTGCAGCAAAACTATTACAAAAAGTGATGCAATATATTTGCATGGGAAGGTGTGCCAGGGTCCTAAGAATATTCATGAATTATCTCAGATTTTTCTGAGCAAGAAAAATTGAGGTTGCTTTGGAGCACAAGGTTCTGATGTGAGTTTCAGAGAGGGAAATGAATATTTTCTTTGAGGAAAAATATCCATTTGATTATTTTGGGAATTTGTTGGAAGAATAATGTAGATAAGTCACTTGGGTGAAAGCCAAGGATATGTCCAAGTGACAAGTCCATATGAAGTGATTCAAAAACCAAGTCAAATCAGGGGAAAAACCACGGTGAAAACCAAGTCCGGAAAAAGAGAGAAGGCAAGTCCGACAAAAGCGAGAAGGCAAAAATCCAGGCTGTCACACTTCGCCTAAGCACTGCAACAATATGACCGAGGTGGAAATCTGTGGAGGGGGGCACCGCACACGGCTAAACAATCAACTTGTGTATCTATGGGGTGCCCCCCTCCCCCGTATATAAAGGAGTGGAGGAGGGGGAGGGTCGGCCCTCTCATGGCGCGCCCAAGGGGGAGTCCTACTCCCGGTGGGAGTACGATTCCCCCTTTCTGTAGTTGAAGTAGGAGAAGAGGGAAGGAGGAGAGAGAGAGAAGGAAAGGGGGGCGCCGCCCACTTCCCTAGTCTAATTCGGACCCAAGGGGGAGGGGGCGTGCGGCCTGCCCTGGCCGCCTCTCTATCTCTTCACTATGGCCCATTAAGGCTCAATAACTCCCCGGGGGTTTCCGGTAACCCCCCGGTACTCCGGTAAATGCCCGAACTCACCCGGAACCATTCCGATGTCCAAACATAGCCTTCCAATATATTGATCTTTATGTCTCGACCATTTCGATACTCCTTGTCATGTCCGTGATCACATCCGGGACTCCGAACAACCTTCGGTACATCAAAACACATAAACTCATTGTCGGTGTCAAAACCGGCGGATCTCGGGTAGGGGGTCCCGAACTGTGCGTCTAAGGTGGATGGTAACAGGAGGCAAGGGACACGATCTTTACCCAGGTTCGGGCCCTCTCTATGGAGGTAATACCCTACTTCCTGCTTGATTGATCTTGATGAATATGAGTATTACAAGAGTTGATCTACCACGAGATCGTAGAGGCTAAACCCTAGAAGCTAGCCTATGGTATGATTGTTGTTGTCCTACGGACTAAACCCTCCGGTTTATATAGACATCGGAGGGGCTAGGGTTACACAGAGTCGGTTACAAGGGAGGAGATCTACATATCCGTATTGCCAAGCTTGCCTTCCACGCCAAGGAGAGTCCCATCCGGACACGGGATGAAGTCTTCAATCTTGTATCTTCATAGTCCAACAGTCCGGCCAAAGGATATAGTCTGGCTATCCATGTACCCCCTAATCGAGGACTCCCTCAAGCAATGTGACTAATGAGTTAGTTACGGGATGACGCATTACTGAACGAGTAAAGAGACTTGCCGGTAACGAGATTGAACTACGTATTGAGATACCGACAATCGAATCTCGGGCAAGTAACATACCGATGACAAAGGGAACAATGTATGTTGTTATGCGGTTTGACCGATAAAGATCTTCGTAGAATATGCAGGAACCAATATGAGCATCCAGGTTCCGCTATTGGTTATTAACTGGAGATGAGTCTCGGTCATGTCTACATAGTTCTTGAACCCGTAGACATGTAGACATGGGATACTCGTGGGGTGGTCCCTACGGGTTCAAGAACTATGTAGACATGACCGAGACTCATCTCCAGTTAATAACCAATAGCGGAACCTGGATGCTCATATTGGTTCCTGCATATTCTACGAAGATCTTTATCGGTTAAACCGCATAACAACATACGTTGTTCCCTTTGTCATCGGTATGTTACTTGCCCTATATTCGATTGTCGGTATCTCAATACGTAGTTCAATCTCGTTACCGGCAAGTCTCTTTACTCGTTCAGTAATGCGTCATCCCGTAACTAACTCATTAGTCACATTGCTTGAGGGAGTCCTGGATTAGGGGGTCCTCGGACAGCCAGACTATATCCTTTGGCCGGACTGTTGGACTATGAAGATACAAGATTGAAGACTTCGTCCCGTCTCCGGATGGGACTCTCCTTGGCGTGGAAGGCAAGCTTGGCAATACGTATATGTAGATCTCCTCCCTTGTAACCGACTCTATGTAACCCTAGCCCCTCCGATGTCTATATAAACCGGAGGGTTTAGTCCGTAGGACAACAACAACCATACCATAGGCTAGCTTCTAGGGTTTAGCCTCTACGATCTCGTGGTAGATAAACTTTTGTAATACTCATATCATCAAGATCAATCAAGCAGGAAGTAGGGTATTACCTCCATCGAGAGGGCCCGAACCTGGGTAAACATCGTGTCCCCCGCCTCCTGTTACCATCCGCCTTAGACGCATAGTTCGGGACCCCCTACCCGAGATCAGCCAGTTTTGACACTGACATTGGTGCTTTCATTGAGAGTTCCACTGTGCCGTCACCATAAGGCTTGATGGATCCTTCAATCATTGGCAACGATGCGATCCAGGGTGAGGTTTTCCTCCCCGGACAGATCTTCGTATTCGGCGGCTTCGTACTGCGGGCCAATTCGCTTGGCCATCTAGAGCAGATCGAAAGCTACGCCCCTGGCCATCAGGTCAGATTTGGAAACTTGAACTACACTGCCGACATCCGCGGAGACTTGATCTTCGGCGGATTCGAGCCCATGTCAGGTGCACCGCACGATCATGACGAGCATGATTTAGCTCTACCGTCAGACAGTGTTCAGGAGATCACGCCTGCAACTACTCCGACCCTTAATCCGGAACAAATTGCACCATCGGAGTACGGGTGGATAGACCCCGCCACGAAGGCCGCACTCTCAGTGGCGATAGAGCCGAATACTAACCTCACCTCCCACGAGATCCGTGTTGCCGAACCATCGGGTTCATCCCGGGCCACGGGCTCCGAGCCGCTTACATCCGTGCCTATTGAATCCGATCGGGCACCGATCATGGAGTTTACCTCCGTGGATATCTTTCAGCACTCGCCTTTCGGCGACGTGCTAAATTCATTAAGGGCCCTCTCCTTGTGAGGAGGCCCTTGGCCGAACTATGTCCGGCTAGAATGGGATGCGGACGATGAAGAAATTCGCGCCCCACCCACCACCCACTTAGTAGCCACTATCGACGATTTAACCGACATGCTCGATTTCGAGTCCGAAGACATCGACGGTATGGACGACGATCAGGAACCACCATCTACAGGGCGCTGGACAGCCACCTCATCATACGATATATACATGGTGGATACACCCAAATAAAACAACGAGGAGGAACGGAAGGATGCAGCGAAGGATAGCTCCCTCGAGAAGCAACCAAAGCGACAACATAGGCGCCGTTCCAAATCCCGCCTCGGCAAAAACAACGATAACAACGCAAGAGAAAATAACACCCCGGTCGACTCCAGAGGAGACGACAACATTGACCCAGTGATAGAGCAGGATGAACCAGCGAACGACGAACATAGTACGGAGCAGCTGTCCGAACACGTCGACACCGAGGATAAAACTCATCAACCTCTCTCCGGAGAGGAAAACAGTCCGGACGACGACGCACACGTCATCCCAGAAAGACACTTGGAACAAGAGAACCTCCGTAGAAGGCTCATTGCCACCACGAGGAGTCTGAAGAAGCAGAAGCAAAGGCTTAAGGCCACGCAGAATACACTCAACAGTAGATGGAACAAAGTGCTCGACACTGAAGAAAAGTATGGTGGTAGCCGCCATACAAAGATCTATCCAAAGCGCAAGATGTTGCCTGAGTTCAACGACGAGGCCGTAGAGCCTATACAGTCGAAGGATAAAACGGCCGATCAGCCGGATCGACCACCTCGTGGCCGCGATAGGGCGGCTAACGGGGCCGCACATAAGTCAACACACGATTTACGTGAGGACTTGCGCCAAAAATCTGGTATGACCAGATCCATCTATGGATCTAGGAAGCGCGCTCCGGCACGAAATCAAAACCGAATACTACAACCGTCCGAACGCCACGATACATCCAAATACAGGGGTGCCGCACACCCCCTATGCTTCATCCACGAGGTACTAGATCATGAATTTACAGAGGGATTAAAGCCCGTGAACATAGAGGCGTACGACAAAACGACAGACCCTGGGGTTTTGATTGAGGACTTCATCCTCCATATCCATATGGCTCGCAGACTCGCGGAGACGATCTCCACGCCATTAAATACCTGCCCCTCAAGCTGAAAGGACCAGCTCGGCACTGGCTGAAGAGCCTCCCCGAAAATTCAATAGGAAGTTGGGAGGAGTTTGAGGATGCTTTTAGGGCCAATTTTCAAGGGACTTATGTCCGACCTCCGAACGCAGACGATTTAAGTCACATAATTCAATAGCCCGGAGAGTCAGCCCGAAAGCTTCGGAACAGATTTCTCACTAAGAAGAACCAAATCGTCGACTGCCCGGACGCCGAAGCCTTAGCAGCTTTCAAACACAGCGTTCGTGACGAATGGCTTGCCAGACACCTCGGCCAGGAGAAACCAAGGACAATGGCAGCCTTAACAAGCCTTATGACCCGCTTTTGCGCGAGCGAAGATAGCTGGCTAGCCCGTAGTAGCACCAGCGACCCAGGCCCATCCGAAGTCAGAGATGGGAATGGAAAACCACGACGCAATAAAAGCAAGCGTCAAAATAACGAAGACAGCCCAGCCAACACGGCGGTAAACGCCGGATTCAGGGGCTCTCTACCCGGTCAGCGGAACAAGCCTTTCAAAGGCAACAGAGATGGACCGTCCAGCCTCAACAAGATTCTAGACAAATTATGTCAGATTCACGGCACCTCCGACAAACCTGCGAATCACACCCACAGAGAATGCTGGGTCTTCAAGCAGGCCGGCAAGCTAAATGCCGAACACAAGGGGAGGGAGACACCAAGTGAAGACGAGGATGAGCCTCGTCAGCAAAGCACTGGGGGACAGAAAAAATTCCCACCAGAGGTCAAAATAGTGAACATGATTCACGTAACAGAAAGAAAGGGCAAACATGCACTCCAAGACACATGCGCCGTAGAGCCCGTCACCCCCAAGTTCAACCCTTGGTCGGCCCGCCCAATCACCTTTGATTGCAGGGATCACCTGACAAGTATCCGGCATGGAGGATTGGCTGCCTTGGTGCTAGATCCAATTATCAACGGATACCATCTCACCCAAGTCCTTATGGACGACGGCAGTAGCCTGAATTTGATATATCAGGACACAGTCCGCAAAATGGGGATAGACCTGACAAGAATCTGCCAAAGTACTACTACCTTTAAAGGGGTAATACCAGACCCAGAGGCCCTCTATATGGGCTCTCTAGTACTAGAGGTTGTATTCGGTTCACCCGACAACTTCCGAAGTGAAAAGTTAACCTTCGACATCGCTCCATTCCGAAGCCGCTATCAAGCACTACTCGGAAGAACAACTTTCGCTCGTTTTAATGCAGTACCGCATTACGCTTATCTTAAGCTTAAGATGCCCGGTCCATGTGGCACCATCACGGTTAGTGGAAATATTGAGCGTTCCTTACGCGCGGAAGAACGTGCGGCGGCTTTAACAGCCGAACACTAGACGGCCTCCCCAACCAAAATAAATGATCGGTCGTCAAGACCGCAGACACAGCTAGACGAGTCCGGCGCATCACTAGCTGTAACAGCCTAGATATACCTCAGATTGGTTTGCCGATTATACTCCCATAGGCGGTACCAGGGGCTTCCCGCGTATAAAAAAGGACTAGTTCGGCTCAACTTTACTTACCTTGAATTTTAATGGTTTATTGAGAATAACCAATTTTGTGCACGACAACTTTCACCTAAGTTCTTCTCTTTTACAGATGACAATCGTGCTATACCCTTCCAGGATACGGCACAACGGAGACACAGGCGCAGACGTGCAACAAGGACCTGCTCAAAGGTTTGTTTTTAGATTAAGACCCTGTGTAAACCTTTCTCACTGTCTTTTGTTGCTTGAAATCCTCCGGACACTCAGTATAGCCGAGAAGGATGCTGACATTATTGGCATTTGGCCATGTCATAATAATGCACGTACCTGGACATTCGGGGTTCATTATCAAGGGCATTGCTTAGCCCGGTACATGTTATAAAGACCGAATACCTTAGGGAGTGTTCGGCGTCGCAAGTTTGGCCTTATATGCATCAGCTCCGAATCATGTCTTTGGTCAAATGTTGGGTTTGCCCGGCTCCCGTGTTTTGCTACCTTACGTTCCGCTCTATCGGCTAAGGTGGCACCGGGAGAACTACTGTAATTGTGCCCTGGTTCATCCGGACGAGCACCTCAGTAGAGAAAGTCGAAAACTGACTGTCATGATAAGCGCGAGTCTGGTCAACCACTCGATGACTTAGCGCAATCTTTGGGATTCCTCCGCATTAACGAATGGCCGGTTTTCCCAGTCATGTACGTACACGCCCCAAATTCGGATGAGTGCGGAAATACCAGGGGCTATATAGTAGCCCCAGTGTCAAACTCCTATGGTCAAGTGAAAGTGTTAAAGCAATATAGTCTGATTGCCTCGTTCACCGCGCTACCACCTCCTTAATGGACCAAGACGTTGGATCAAGTGTGAAGGCGCGCTTTTGCGAACACCCCCGCATTATATGCGTGGGGGCTGAAGCCGACTACTGCAAACTTTCAGGACACACACACACACACACACACACACACACACACACACACACACACACACACACACACACACATAGGAAAAAGCAAAGATATAAAGTTTCGCTCGCGCGGCTACAATCACATGCGTTCATTCGCGTGGGGATCTGATCCCTCCTCTTACCTCATTTGCATTTTCACTTCTTTGTTCATTTGATGCTTATTTCCTCTTATAGAGAAAGTGGACCATTGCGGGCTGCAAGGTGGCAGTAGTAGGCTGTCAAGCACGCAGCACAGCAGGCTTGGACCACCGGCTTTGGCCCATGCGGTTCCAGGAATTCCACGAGAACTTTTTTCTGAAGGTTCGAGCATTTTTTTTCTCATGCCGGTTGTTTTTAGTTGTCTGTCGAGACACTTCAGGTCACGTTTACGCAGCCCCTTGGCGCCACAGCTGCAGAAAACAACTTGCTCGTACTCCAGCGAGTTCCCGACATACGACAGAGGCTTTTGCCACTCGCCGATCGAGGCACGGCCGAGCTACTGCTGGACATGGCTGAAGACAGGGCCGGGGGGAGGAGAGGTTGGTGTTTGGCCCGGATAGATTTTGGATGGCTTTGTACCGACGCCCACCTCGTCGCGCGTCGTACGATCTGCGTATCGCCAGAGTCAAAAGCTAGCAGACGACCACTGGCTCGTGATCAACAAGACCAAAAGTTGAAAGCATGGGCCAATGCGCAGAAAGATGCATATGAGCGAACAGTACAAGACAAAAATCACTTACACCGTTTTTTACCGGAGCGCATAGTAAAATCCTGCACGCTCGACCTGCGGGAGGAGTGGTAGTTGGTTTGGAGGGTGGACGTGTTTTCTCCTGATGACATGGCATTTTTCTTGTCTTTGCTTTTTAGCAGTTTTTTTATGTCTTTGGTTTTGTACATTGTACGATTTTCAAATAATTGGGCTTGTCCGGTCAGATTTTCAAAAGCCAACAAACCGGCCCAAATGTCTTCACTGCCCCGCCACTCCCAGCTACATACTGCCGACCGTGATGCAAAAACTTGACCAAGAAGTGGCTAGGGATGTAAGTGACAGAAAAATGGCATCCACAAGTCCCATCTACTTAGTTTTTGCTAGCTCAGTAGTTCATTTTTCTCAAAAAAAAAAACACTTTCTGCACTATCATACCATTAGTGGACTTCAAACGGAATTGTTCTTACCATAAACATAGCCTTTACAATAACATTGTTCTTACAATGGGGATACATGTCACTAGAACATAACATTTTTCGAGCACTGAGCCTCTATTAAACGAGCGCCTTCAAGGACCTCTTCAAAGTAGTGCTCGGTCGATACTCGGCCTACGGCTGAACTCTGGGTTGCAACAGCGGTGGCCTCCATCTCTGCCCAGTATGTCTTGACACGGGCAAGGGCCATCCGTGGACCCTCTATGCATGCTGACCTCTTCATAGCGTCGATATGCGGCACAACACCAAGGAATCGTTGCACTAAGCCAAAATAACTATTCGGCCTTGGTCCTTCCGGCCAAAGATGATCCACAACAGACCTCATGGCAAGCCCGGACAACCTATGGAGCTCGGCCCACTCGGTCATTCGTTCATTTAATAGTAGTGACCGCACCGGAACATTGAACTGCGACCAGAACAGCCTTTCCACTTCACGATCTTTTTGATCTTTGAAAAACTCGGTCGCATCAGCAGCACTCGCTGCCAAGTCCACGTATGCGTCCGCATAACTCCATAATTGATCGAGAAGGGCATACTTCGGATCTCCAAACTTCGTCCGCAACAAAAAGGGCTTCCCAGCCATGATATCTCCAGCTTGACACAGCTCCTCCTTCGCCGCTCTGATTTTAGAGCATGCTTCCTTGGCTGCCACCATGGCCTTCTCCAGGTCCGTCACCTTCGCTCGGCTTTCCTTTTCAAGAAGCTCGTAACGGTTGGCAGCATCTTTCAACTCAACGGCCATCTTGGCTATTTTATCCTTGCTTTGGCAATGCAAGGCCTGTTCGGCTCTCAGCTCTTCGACTGCCTTTAGAGCGGCCGCATCACTCTTCCTGGCTTGTTCCTTGGCTCGGGCAAGTTCCGCCCGAAGGGTCTCCACGGCGGCAGCTCCATATGCAGTCACAACATATTAAAGATACTAGCATCATGCTCCTCTTATTATGTGTTGATCACCGGAGAAATCACATACCCTGTGCTTCGTCGAGCCGCTTGTTTACAAGCACGATGTCGGCATCTGCCGCATCAAGTTGCCGCTTCAGCTCGGCAAACTCATTAGTCCGGCTAGCCACCGGACCTTCATCCACCTGCACATGAAGGCGGCATGATTATTACCTGGGACTATGATCCTCTGTTTGCCACCGTTTTCGACAGCAACCAGAGTCTCAGGGGATACTATCTGTATATGGCACACCTAGCGTGTGCGGTACCATCAAAAACATATACTACTTTGCGTACCTCAAAGCCTCTTAGCAGGCTCATAAAAGCTTCATGCAGCCCGCTTTCGGCGGATGAAATCCGCTCAACCACCGTACCCATTAGTGTACCATGCGCTTCTGAGATAGCCGCTTGCTCCAGAAGATCCTTCAGTGCGTCGAGTCGCGCACCGGACGGTCCCGGCCTCTTTTTGTTGCTCTCCTTAGGAGCCGAATACTCCGGACTTTGGGTGGCCGAAGGATTACCCTCTGGCCTTGGCGGATCAGGAGAAATCCTCCATGACGACACCTCAGGGTCGCCCGCCTCCTGAGGCGGGGAGACATGGGGAGGTGTTTCGCTCTCCATCATCTCCGGAAGAAGATCCCCCGAAGACGAACTCTGTCGAGAAGGGCTACGATTCGAACTACAAGGTATATGCTTCGGTTATTGTCCTCAGAAGTAAAGCAGGATATTTTTACTATTAAGTACTTTTGTTTACTTACAGCTCGGTGGAGGGCTGATCCCCTTGCGGGCACTGTGCGGCAAGGATACCCTCCGGGGCAGGACCCTCTGGCGAAGATTTCTTCCCTCATTTGGAAACCATTGTTTGCAAGTCTTCAGAGGTGGTCCTCTTCCTTCCCTGGGGAGAGGGAACGTCAGATTCTTCTCCCCGGTTATCCTCCTTCGCGGAGGCACTAATTCCCCTGGTTTGGATGAATAATGAATGAGGCCCGCTTTCAGCCTCTTTATTCCCCCCTTTATCTTCCCCTGAGGGCGCTTGATAAGGTGCAAGCTCAAGCATTCTGACCAGTACTGGATCTGCTGAGCCTTCGGGAAGGGGGGCCGAACACCTGATCATCTTCGCCTTTTTTACCCAGTCCTGGTCAAAGTGCGACTTTTCAAAATGATGTTGTGATAAATAGACAACGTGTTCGGCCGAAGGACTAGCTACTTGGGTATCTGGGCGATTGCAGCTCAGACCCGCATCCTCGGTGGTGTCCGGACACCTTATCTGTGGTCCGAAGAACAATTTGTACATCTCTTCAAGCGTCATGCCGAGGAAATGCTGAATAGCTCGCGGTCCTTCCGGGTTGAACTCCCACATACGGAGGGGTCGACGTTTGCAAGGCGGGACTCGATGAACTAGCATGACTTGCATTACCGTGACCAGGCTGACATCTCTCTCGAGGAGATCTCGGATGCGATTTTGCAACATTGGCACATCATTTACTGGCCCCCAGTCCAGCCCCTTGTTGATCCATGACGTCAGTTGTGGTGGGGGGCCTGAGCGAAAGGCAGGGGCGGCCACCCACTTAGTACCGCGGGGGGCTGTGATGTAAAACCACTCCCGTTGCCATAAGCTAGATACCTCCGGGAAGGAACCCTTTGGCCATGGAACATCGCGCCTTTGCTTATTACGGCTCCTCCGCATTCTGCGTGTCGCCCATTAATCGTCTTCGGCTCTACATTAAAGGTCTTGAGCCACAAGCCGAAGTGCGGGGTGACGTGGAGGAAGGCCTCACACAAGACGATGAACGACGAGATACGAAGGATGGAATCCGGGGCCAGGTCATGGAAATCCAGCCCGTAATAGAACATGAGCCCCCTAACAAAGGGATCTAGGACAAGGCCTAGCCCTCGGAGGAAGTGAGAGATGAATACGACGCTCTCGCCGGGTTCGGGAGTGGGAATGACCTGCCCTCGAGCAGGTAGCCTGTGCGAGATTTCGGCGGTCAGATACCTAGCCTCTCTTAGCTTCTTGATGTCTTCCTCTGTGACAGAGGAGGGCATCCACCGACCTTGAAGGTTGGATCCAGACATGGTTGAAAGGTCCGAAGCGCCTGAGCTGAGCCTTGGGTGTTGGAACTCGAGGTGGGGGAAGGATTCGATTGATTGCGAGAAGAAAAAGGACGGGCCTTGGTCTCTTTATAAAGAAGGTGAATATCAAGCGTCCTCCGCGTGGCCGTTTGGGACTTGCCTAAAATCAAGGAGTCATACCAATGGGCACGATTGGGTTACCCACACCCGTATTGATGAGAATCCCATGATAAGGGGAAACGATCTCTGCTTCGACGAGACGTGCCAAGGAAACCGCCTCGCGATATGTGCCATGGCTGGTTATGAAAAACGGTTCGAATAATGACCGGGCCATGGTGTGATGTCATGCTGCAAATGGCGTCAGCAGATTAGATTTGTGGAAATATTATTCTCTCTACGGTAGTATGTGGAACTTGTTTTGCAGAGCCAGACACTATCCTTGTGTTCAAAATCTTCTATGGAGTATTCGGAGGAGGAACCCGCCTTGCAATGCCGAAGACAATCTGCGCGCCGGACTCATTGTCATTGAAGCCTGGTTTAGGGGCTACCGAGGGAGTCCTGGATTAGGGGGTCCTCGGACAGCCGGACTATATCCTTTGGTCAGACTGTTGGACTATGAAGATACAAGATTGAAGACTTCGTCCTGTGTCCGGATGGGACTCTCCTTGGCGTGGAAGGCAAGCTTGGCAATACGGATATGTAGATCTCCTCCCTTGTAACCGACTCTGTGTAACCCTAGCCCCTCCAGTGTCTATATAAACCGGAGGGTTTAGTCCGTAGGACAACAACAATCATACCATAGGCTAGCTTCTAGGGTTTAGCCTCTACAATCTCGTGGTAGATCAACTCTTGTAATACTCATATCATCAAGATCAATCAAGCAGGAAGTAGGGTATTACCTCCATCGAGAGGGCCCGAACCTGGGTAAACATCGTGTCCCCCGCCTCCTGTTACCATCCGCCTTAGACGCGCAGTTCGGGACCCCCTACCTGAGATCCGCCGGTTTTGACACTGACATTGCTTGCAAGGCTTATAGTGATGTGCATTACCGAGAGGGCCCAGAGATACCTCTCCGACAATCGGAGTGACAAATCCTAGTATCGATCGATGCCAACTCAACAAACACCATCAAAGACACCTATAGAGCATCTTTATAATCACCCAGTTACGTTGTGACGTTTGATAGCACACTAAGGGTTCCTATGGTATTCGGGAGTTGCATAATCTCATAGTCATAGGAACATGTATAAGTTATGAAGAAAGCAAAAGCAACTAAACGATCATCGTGCTAAGCTAACGGATGGGTCAAGTCAATCACATCATTCTCTAATGATGTGATCCCGTTAATCAAATGACAACTCATGTCCATGGCTAGGAAACTTAACCATCTTTGATTAACGCGCTAGTCAAGTAGAGGCATACTAGTGACACTCATTTTGTCTATGTATTCACACATGTACTAAGTTTCCGGTTAATACAATTCTAGCATGAATAATAAACATTTATCATGATATAAGGAAATATAAATAACAACTTTATTATTGCCTATAGGGCATATTTCCTTCACCGTTGGCTTGATGGCCGAGCGAGCGCCCATGGTGAAACCGCCGAGCTGGAGGACCTGTCATAGCGTTAGGGCCCCTCCAAAAGTGATATTGTCATTAATGACAAGGCAAGCGATTGATCCTTCTGTCGACAACACAAAGGAAATATCATTGAAAGCACCAATGTCGGTGTCAAAACCGGCCGATCTCGGGTAGGGGGTCCCGAACTGTACGTCTGAGGATCGAAGGTAACAAGGGACACGGGGAACACGATGTTTACCCAGGTTCGGGCCCTCTTAATGGAGGTAAAACCCTATGTTCTTCTTGATTGTATTTGATGAGTATATGGGTTACAAGAGTCGATCTACCTCGAGATCGTTATGGCTAAACCCTAGATGTCTAGCCTATATGAATTCTGATGATCCCTACGGACCTAACCCTCCAGTTTATATATACACCGGAGGGGTACAAAGTCGGTTTACAAGGGAAGGAAACAATACATTCGGACTCCAATCTTGCCGTGCACGCATCCAGAAGTCCTACCCGAACACGGGGAATGATCTTCCGGTTTATCTTCGTGGCCCACCAGCCCGGCCCATATCGAGTGGGACGGACACCCGAGGACCCCCGAATCCAGGTCTCCCTCAAGTACCAAAAGTGGTGATTTATTTTCTTATACTAACGGAGCTTACGAGATTTTCTGTTGGAGTTTTGTGTTGTGAAGTTTTCAAGTTTTGGGTAAGGATTTGATGGACTATGGAATAAGGAGTGGGAAGAGCCTAAGCTTGGGGATGTCCAAGGCACCCTAAGGAAATATTCAAGGATGTCAAAAAGCCTAGGGTTGGGCATGCCCCAGGAAGGCATCCCCTCTTTCGTCTTCGTCTATCGGTAACTTTACTTGAGGCTATATTTTTATTCACCACATGATATGTGTTTTTCTTGGAGCGTCTTGTATGATTTGAGTCTTTGCTTTTTAGTTTGCCACAATGATCCTTGCTGTACACACCTTCTGGGAGAGACACGCATGAATCATGATTTATTAGAATACTCTATGTGATTCACTTATATCTTTTGATCTAGGCAATTTTGCTCTAGTACTTCACTTATATCTTTTTAGAGCACGGCGGTGGTTTTATTTTATAGAAATTGATGAACTCTCGTACTTCACTTATATTATTTTGAGTCTTTAGAACAGCATGGTAATTTTCTTTGGTTATAAAATTAGTCCTAATATGATAGGCATCCAAGAGGGATATAATAAAAAAATTCATATAAAGTGCGTTGAATACTATGAGAAGTTTGATCCCTTATGATTGTTTTGAGATTTGAAGATGGTGATATTAGAGTCATGCTAGTAAGTAGTTGTGAATTTGAGAAATACTTATGTTAAGGTTTGTGAGTCCCGTAGCATGCATGTATGGTGAACTGTTATGTAACGAAGTTGGAGCATGAGATGTTTTTGATTGTCTTCCTTATGGGTGGCGGACGGGGACGGGCGATGGTCATTTCCTACCAATCTATCCCCCTAGGAGCATGCACGTAGTACTTTGTTTCGATGAATAATAGATTTTTGCAATAGGTATGTGAGTTCTTTATGACTAATGTTGAGTCCATGGATTATACACACTCTCACCTTTCCTCCCTTGCTAGTCTTTCTAGTACTGCGCAACTTTCGACGGTACCATAAACCCACCACATATCCTTCCTCAAAGCAGCCACCATACCTACCTATCATGGCATTTCCTTAGCCATTCCGAGAATATTGCCATGCAACTTTCCATTGTTCCGTTTATTATGACATACATCATCATTGTCATATTGCTTTGCATGATCATGTAGTTGACATTGTATTTGTGGCAAAGCCACTGTTCATCATATTTTTCTATACATGTCACTCTTGATTCATTGCACATCCCGGTACACCGCCGGAGGCATTCACATAGAGTCATATTTTTGTTCTAGTATCGAGTTGTAATTCCTGAGTTGTAAGTAAAAAGAAGTGTGTTGATTTTCATTATTAGAGCATTGTCCCATGTGAGGAAAAAAGAGAAAGGCCAAATAAAAAAAAGAGAAGGCCCAAAAAAAAGAGAAAGAAAAAAAAAGAAAAAAAAAGAAAATAAAAAAGAGAGAACAATGTTACTATCCTTTTTGCCACACTTGTGCTTCAAAGTAGCACCATGATCTTCATGATAGAGAGTCTCTTAGGTTATCACTTTCATATACTAGTGGGAATTTTTCATTATAGAACTTGGCTTGTATATTCCAATGATGGGCTTCCTCAAACGCCCTAGGTCTCCATGAGCAAGTAAGTTGGATGAACACCCACTTAGTTTTCTTTTTTGAGTTTTCATAAACTTATAGCTCTAGTGCATCCGTTGCATGGCAATTCCTACTCACTCACGTTGATATCTATTAATGGGCATCTCCATAGACCGTTGATAGGCCTAGTTGATGTGAGACTATCTCCTTCTTTTTTGTCTTCTCCACAACCACCATCTATTCCACCTATAGTGCTATGTCCATGGCTCACACTCATGTATTGCGTGAAAGTTGAAAAGGTTTGAGAACGTCAAAAGCATGAAACAATTGCTTGGCTTGTCATCGGGGTTGTGCATGATTTGAATATTTTGTGTGATGAAGATGGAGCATAGCCAGACTATATGATTTCGTAGGGATAAGCTTTATTTGGCCATGTTATTTTGAGAAGACATAATTATTTTATTAGTATGCTTGAAGTACTATTGTTTTTATGTCAATATTAAACTTTTGTTTTGAATCTTCCGGATCTGGACATTCATGCCACAATAAAGAGAATTACATGGATAAATATGTTAGGTAGCATTCCACATCAAAAATTTTGTTTTATCATTTACCTACTCAAGGACGAGAAGGAATTAAGCTTGGGGATGCTTGATACGTCTCCAACATATCTATAATTTTTTATTGTTCCATGCTATTATATTATCCATTTTGGATGTTTTAATGCAATAATATGCTATTTTATACTAACCTTTAACCTAGAGCCCAGTGCCAGTTTCTGTTTTTTCCTTGTTTTAGAGTTTCATAGAAAAGGAATACCAAACGGAGTCCAAACGGAATAAAACTTTCGCAATGATTTTTCTTGGACCAGAAGACACCCAGGAGACTTGAAGTGCAAGTCAGATGAGCCACGAGGCGGCCACAAGGGTGGATGGCGCGCCCCAACCTTGTGGGCCCCTCGGTGGCCTCCAAACCTAGATCTTCCTCCTATATATACTCTTATACCCCAAAACCTTCCAGGGGAGCCACGAAACCACTTTTCCACCGCCGCAACCTTCTGTACCCGTGAGATCCCATCCTGGGGCCTTTTCCGGCATCCTGCCGGAGGGGGTTTCAATCACAGGGGGCTTCTACATCAACACCATTGCCTCTTTGATGAAGCGTGAGTAGTTTACCTCAGACCTACGGGTCCATAGCTAGTAGCTAGATGGCTTCTTCTCTCTCTTTGATTCTCAATACAAAGTTCTCCTTGATGTTCTTGGAGATCTATTCGATGTAATACTCTTTTGCGGTGTGTTTGCGGAGATCCGATGAATTGTGGATTTATGATCAGCTTATCTATGAATATTATTTGAATCTCCTCTGAATTCTTATATGCATGATTTGATATCTTTGAAAGTCTCTTCGAACTTGCCAAGGAGGCCCATGTCCGCCAGGAGAAGGAGGAAGACATGAAGGCTCGCGAGGCTGCCGCCAAGGCCCGGGATGCCAAACTTGATGAACGCCATGGCCGCTTGGGTGTGCTGGAGCAGGCGTTGGAGGCGAAGAGGATCGAGCTGGACGGCAAGGCGCGGGTCCTGGATGAGGACCACGTGGCCTTCGCGAAGCTGGAGGCAAAGGCTCGCACCTTGCCGAGGTCGCTTTATGACAGCGGCCTGGAAAGCCCGCTGGCCGGCGCCGAGGACGGCCCCGCCAAGCTGCTTCCCTTCCTGGTCCGCGCCCTTAAAGATGTCGCCCTCGGCCTTGGCCCCACAGCTGAGGCCGAGGCGCGTGTCCTTTCTTCTTCCGCGCTGACGCGCATCTTCACCCATGTCTACCTTCGCGACCCCAACATTGACCTTGATAGCCTGCTGGAGCCTGTGAGTGGCGAGCTTGCCGCCGTCGCTGCCGAGGCCATGAAGGGTCGAGCGGAGGCTTTGCTGGCGAGGTTTCGTGCCTTCAGCACCAAGCCAAGGCAAGGTGCTGCCGATCCTGAGGCTCCACGAGGCGAACCCGCCCAGCGCAGCTCCGCCGCCAGCGATGCCGCTGCCGAAAAGTGACCCCTTCGCGGCTCCTGTCCTGCTTTCAGCTCCTGCAACATGTATCATGCCTCGTGGAGGCGTTTAAACTCGTGTTTGGCGTTGTGAAAACAGTTATGGACTGTAATATTTGCTTTTGAATTCCTTGAGATTTGTGTTTTTCCTTCCTACTTGCTTGTGTTCTACGTCGGCAGAGCCCGGCCCCGCGCATACCTCAGTTGCCGTTAGCCCCGACCGGAAACCAGGACGGGACCAAGGAGTGAGGGGCTACGTGACAAGTTAGGCTCTTGAGTTGCGATGCTCAAGAGTCCCCCTTGACGCACGAACAACAAGTAGGGAGGTGAGATGTGTGGGTGAATTTGCCGTTCTACGTCGGCAGAGCCCGGCCCCGCGCATACCTCAAACGCCGTTAGCCTTTCGGAACTAAGGGGTGAGGGGCTACGTGACCAGTTAGGCTCCTGAGTTGCGATGCTCAGGAGTCCCCATTGACGTTCAAACGGCCTTCGTACCTTGGCTCCGCTCGGGGAGAGGCGTGCGACGAATCAGGCCCGAGGGGCCTGGCTGGGTGGCGTGCGCCTGGGCGTGACCCAGGTGTAGCCCCCGTGCCCAGCCCCCTCGCGCGGCACTCCCGAGGGGAGGCGTTACGATGAGGCCGGACATTGAGCTCTGGGCTCCCTGAGGTTGATGCGGCCGGGGGCCACCCTTAGTTGTTTATCACCAGCGCGGAGCATAGTGCTTACATATGTGTACGGGCATAGCCGCTCCTCGGCAGTGTTGTCAGCCAGCACGGAGCATGGTGCTTCCACTGGTGCGTGGGAGGGGGCTCCCCTCCGGGAGGAGCCCCCGGGGCGTGTACAGCCCCGCCCTGACACGTGGCTGGCACGGTAGGGCTTGGCGAGGTGTATCTGGGCACCCGTGAGCCAGCGCGGGACTCACGGGGCCCTACCTCAAGGCGGGTTGCGCCTGGCACTGACCCTTTACTTGTAATGTGTTCCTGCAAATTTGGTTAGATGCCGACGCTCTACATCCTCGGGTCCCAGCCCTCGAGCGATCTCAGCAGTCGCTGGTATGCCAGGTCGCGATGCCGTGAACAAGGCCAGAGGGTGAGGACTGGAGAGCCAGTAAGGGCCCATGAGTCGCGATGCTCAGGTACCCCCCCCCCTTTAACGTGCAAGCGGCCAACATGAAAGAAGAGGGGTGCCGTGGACAAGCATCAAGTAATAATCATGAAGAGTCAAACACACGACTTGAGTAAATGCGAGAGGGATACATGCCACTGGGTCCGGCCCGAGCGGCTTGGGGATAATGTAGCCCGAGGGGCGCCCCCGATAAGGTAAACTAGAAACATGAATCAAAAGGGATACATGCCGCAGGGACGGACCCACAGGGCCTGGGAATGTTGCAGCCCTGGGGGCGCTCCCAGTTGAAAATGAAACTCGAAGGATGTCACCTGGTGATGCTGGAGATGAAGGGATGCTGAAGTAGCGGACGTCGTGCGCTGCGGAAGCCAATCTTCATGAGCCCCCAGGCCCAGGAGCCTCGGGAGGCTCCGGAGGCGCTGCTGGCTCCTCGCGGACCATCTCCATCTCCGCCAGGACTGCGGAACACCCGGCCACTTGAGCCTCCAGGATGCTCCTCATGAGGCGCTGGCGCACGGCAGCCGCGTTTGGCAAGCCGTAAGGCATGCGAACATAGCTGTGAGGTGGACCTTCACAGCGTCCCATGCGTGAGGGCCAGAGGCGCTCCGGAGAGGTGGCTCGGTTGAGCCCTGGTATGTCGATGCAGACGCGTAGCCCACCATCCTCGCCTGGATGGGGAGCCACGGCGGGTAGGCGGTGGCTGCCACTCATGACTCTTGACTCCTGCAACTCCTGAATGATCTTGCTGACGAACTCCTGAGGGTTTGGCCCTCCTTGCTTTGCTCCTTCCTGAGGGAAACGTGCTTTGAAACACGCCTCCAAGTGGTGCCCGAGCGCCTCCCTCGTGATCTTAGCAAAGTCGATGGCCCTCCAGGAGAGAGCCCTCGAGCCTTGCTCGAGGAGCGCGCCGGGCGCGCCTTCCTATGCGACAGAAGGAGGCGCCCCTGGAATGGGCGCGGACTCTGAGGGGCCTACCTCCCGAGGGTTGTGACCAGGGGATGTCTTCTTCTTCTTAGGGACCACCTCGGGAAGCCCTCCGCTCCTGCGATCTGGATCTTCAGTTGACGCGGCTTGAAAAGCACGCTCCAGGGAACACACTGCGTCTCTCTCTTCACAAGGTACCTTGATGACTCCACCGCTTCCTGGCATCTTGAGGACATTGTAGCCGTGATGAGTCACGGCCATGAATTTGGCCAGAGGTGGGTACCCGAGGATGGCATTGTACCGCAGGCAAATGTGAGCGACGTCGAAGTCAATGAGCTCAGTGCGGTAGTTGTTGCGCTTCCCGAAGGTGACAGGAAGGCGGACCTGCCCTATCGGAACTGTGGAACCATCAGTGACTCCGGAAAAAGGCTTGGTTGGCTGAAGCTGATTGTATGGCACTTGGAGATTGTTGAATGTCTCGACAGACATGACATTGAGCCCTGCTCCGCCATCGATGAGGGTCCTGGTGACTTCCACATTGCTGATGATTGGGGAACAAAGCATCGGGAGGACTCCGGCTGTGGCTGCGCACTTGAGCTGATCCGCTGAGCTGAATGTGATGGCGCACGCTGACCACCTGAGGGGGCGTGTGGCTTCGAGCCTGGGGAGGACTGCATTCACTTCGCAGGCGAACTGCTTGAAGATGCGCTGAGAGGCTGGGGCTTGAGCTCCGCCCAAGATGCAAGCGATTGCTCGCGGCTCCTGGAAGCCCCCAGCCCCCTTGTCCTGATGATGGTCTTCATTTCTCCTTGGCTGCGGTGGCAGAGGAGGGAGGCCTGCGTTGCCTTGTGGGCGATCCTCGCGAGGCTGATCCCTCCAGCCTCCCTCATGAGGCGGGTCCCTCCAACCTCCCTCGCGAGGCTGATCCTGCCAGCGGTCCTCGCGAGGTCGGTCACGCCATCCTTGGCGAGGGCCACGGTCTTTCCATCGTCCTCCACCTCTTCCTCCTCCTCGGCCATAGCCCCGGTCGCTGCGCTCGGGGCATCGGCCGGCACGCACGTCCCGCACGGCCCTGAGCTCTTGGCATTCGTTGGTGTTGTGGGTGTGGAGGTCATGGTACACGCAGTACCGACTGCCCTTGGATGACTCAGGCTGATCCTTTCCTCGCTTGGTGTCCAGCTCTGCTGCAAGCACACCAGCCCCCTTGCGCTTCACGTCCTTGACCTTGGGCTTCTTCTCTTCTGGGTCGGCAGCCGGCAGCTCGAGAAGGGAAAGGCGTCCTTCCTCAGCCCTGGCGCACTTGGTCACCAAGTTGAACAGCTCCAGGGATGTACACAGGTCTTCATGGATCGCGAGCTCTTCCTTCATCTTGACGTCACGCACACCATCGGAGAAGGCTGAGATGATGGCCTCCTCAGACACCCTGGGGACCTTAAGGCGAGCGTTGTTGAAGCATTGGATAAACTTCTGCAGGGTCTCCCCTGACTGCTGCTTGATGCGGCGCAAGTCACTCATGGACGGGGGCTGATCGCGGGTGCCTTGGAAGTTGGCGATGAACCAGGTGCGCATCTCGTTCCAGGAGGAAATCGTGCCAGGAGCCAGGTTCAGGAGCCAGGTGCGGGCACCGTCCTTGAGCGCCATGGGAAACCAGTTCGCCATGACCTTCTCGTCCCTGTTGGCGGCTTCGATGCCCAGCTCATAGAGCTGGAGGAACTCCGCAGGGTCGGCCGTGCCATCATAGCTTGGGGGCAGGTCTGGCTTGAACTTGCCCGACCAGGCCAGGCTGCGCAGCTCGGCGGTGAAGGCGCGGCAGCCTGCAGTGGCCACGGGAGGCCTTTGGTGACGGAGGGCTTGATCTTGGGGGTCCCCGTGCGCTGCCTCCAGGAGCAGCACGGGGTCTTGGCGCGCCGGAGCAGGAGCACGTTCGTGCCGGGCCGGTGCGGGGAGCACTTGGGCAGCTTCTTGGGGACGAGGGATCTCTTGGCAGGTCTTCTCTTGCTGTGCTGGTGCCGGACGGAGTGGGTTCCGCCCAGGGGCCACGCGCCTTGGGGCCAAGGCACCTTCTTGAGGGGGAGGCGGCTGAGGCGCCCCCGGAGCTTCATCGCCCACGCAAGGCGGGGCGCGGTGCAGCGAGAGGGATGGCGCAGGGGAGCCCCCAGCGGCGCTGACGAGCTCGGTGATGCGGGCGAGCCAGTCATCGTAGAGGTCATCGACGGGACGGTAGTGCAGGAGTTCCCGCGCGAGGAGCAACGCGGCGTGCACGTCCGCAGGGGCGCGACAGGCGTGGGACGAAGAACTGGCTGGAGCCAGTGACGGGGTGGCGGTGCGGCCTTCCCGCCGCACTGAAGGATGCAGAGACGACGCCTGCTGCCTGTTCCCCGCCGGGCCGGTGGCGGCGTTGATGGCAGGCGACGGGGAATGGCAGGGGCGGCCGCCGCCGGGGGCCGTCTGGGCGACGCAAGCGGCGAGAGCGGCCCGGCGCTCGGCGTGGGCTCGGCGAGCGTCTGACATGGATGCATGGGGCGGCGAAAAGCAGGGAGGCGGAAGGCGGATTCCGGTCCACCCCTACCTGGTGCGCCTAATGTCGGATTTCGGGTTCCGGCAGACCCTCTAGGTTCGAACTCTGGGGTGCACGCGAACATTACACCTCCAACCTACCTACGTCTCGTCGCCTCGCAAGGATCTAAACTACACAAAGAACAACACAAGGGACACGGGGTTTATACTGGTTCGGGCCAACATTGTGGTGTAATACCCTACTCCAGTTTGTGGTGTGGTGGATTGCCTCTGGGGCTGATGATGAACAGTACAAGGGAAGAACAGCCTCGCGAGGGTCTGTTCTTGAGCCGGTGTGATGAACTGCTAGGGGAGTTCAGTCACCTCTCTTTCTCTCTCTCTAGATGCCGATTCAGCTCGATCTCTCCCCTCTCTACTTTGTGGTGGCTAGCTCTATTTATAGAGGGAGGCCCTGGGCCTCTTCCCAAATATTGAGCGGGAAGGGCGCCAACAATTGGCCATTTTGAAGGGGAACATCTAGTACACCTATCCTGACTAAAGTCGGTCCTCTCCTGCCAAAGACTCTGACGGTGACGCCGGCTTGGGCTCCACGATGACCTCCTTCCTGCCGTTCTGCTGGTCTTGGTCTTGTTGCACCGAAATGGTTGCCTTTGCTTGATACCCTTGCCTGCGCTTGCCCCCTTTGCACCAAAGGGGAAATGAGGACACTGCGCGGGCTGGCACCCGCCTGGCGCCCTTGGTCGTCATGGCTTGCGTCATGGGCACCTCGTGAGATACCCCGCCTTGATATCTCCGCCTCCTCGCGAGCCAGCCTGACGAGGCCGTGCCTGAGGAAGCTTTCTGTCGTCCGCCCCGCGAGGCTTGGCCCCTCGCGAGGGTCTTGAGCTTGTGTTGATGAAGATGGGCCGTACTGGGCCACTCCTTGAGCCACGCCGCGGGCCGCAGGCAGGCAAGTCTGGGTACCCCTGTTCCCAGAACACCGACAAATGGAGCCTCTTCCTCACCCCGTCCGCTATCACCCAGCACGACATGCGACACTAATTTGGTAGGTTGGGTGTTGATGTTCATACCTTGCTGAGGCTGCGTGGTCGTGGGTGTGCTCCCGGCCGCCTCCAGACGAAGCAGACTCTTTGGCCACAACAGGACCCACCCCTTGCAATCACCAAGCCGCCGCGGGGTCTCGTCGTCATCCCCCTAGTACCGGAGGAGCCAAAGTCTCGTGGTCCGGTTTGACACTGGCCATGGAAACCTTGAAGATGTTAGGGGGGATCGGCAAGCTATGGAAAAATTGTTCCTTCGGCTTCATTATCGTTGCCTTCCCCACGTCCACCTTCTGGTCGCTGGTGGTGTACAATATGGTGCGCGGGGTTACATCGGCCTACAAAGACATGTCTGCGACGTGAGACATCCGAAAGGCAACGAAAACGGGAGATTATACATTTATTGAAGAGGGCCGGTGTGACAGGTACCATGAGGGCGTCGAGCTCAGCCAAAGACGAAGCACCGCCGAGCATGTCCGAGATGGAGGACGGGCTACTATGAGCAGGTGTGGGAGCCAGTGCAGGAGCAGGTGCTGCTGCAGGTGCTGGTGCAACGCTAGTCGAGCTGCTCCCGAAGAAGTCGGCAAGGGGAAAGTCCGCTGTATTTTTATTTGGATTTTCCTGCTCCAACTGACAACGGTCGGAACCAAGACACCATACAAATCTGCAAACACTTGTTTTGCGGTAGCTACCACTGTTGCGATTGTCTCGGCTGATTTCTTCTCAACCGCAATCTCAACCTTCTTGTCAATGTTTTCCTTAGTTAACCTTCATATTTCCTTTCTCTCCTCCGTGGTCTCATGGTATTACTTCTTCCACGTGGCGCCATCTCCGACACCGTGCACGCGTCCATACGACGGCCGAGTGTCCACCGGGAGTTGTTTCAATATGTTCAAGGCCCGGTTGAATGGGGTGTCCCACTTGGGCCTCGCCAACGCCTCAGACGGCGAGTCGCTTTCGGCCGCAATCCTGTGCTGCTCTCTCCGCAAAAGGAACAAGGATCGTTTACAAATATGACTAAACATGCAGTCGAATTGACCAAAAACTAAAATTACCAGCAGTCTCATGAACTCCGTCGTGACCGGGTACGTCTCGAAAACCTTCTTGACTGGGTCCCAATGGTATCGGGCCCTGAGGACGTCACGCTCCTGCAGGACTGTGAACTCCGCCAAGGGGTCTGGGATGCCCAGACTTTCACGTTCCGCGTCCTCCTTGGCCCATATGGACCTCTTCCTTGCGTAACCACGGCTTCCGAGATGGTGGAAACCCATGTTCCTCTATTGAATCCCCTTCATGTACTTTGACTTTTCTTTGGCAGCTTCGGCATCGCAAGCTGCCTTGAATATTTCAAACTGCTCTTCGTGATTTTCAGATTATCCTTTACAATCTCGGAGTAGGGTTCCTTTTTGTTGATGATCCGATGTTTCACCCCTACTTTCCAGGTGGCCAACGTGTCGCTAAACTTACTCATGGTGCGTTTGTTTATCTTCTTCATTGCCGGGTCTTTATCTGGATCAGTATATTTCTTTTCATCCCAGCCCGGGAACAAGAATACCTGGTGCAGCTTTGTTAGGAGGGAGGGCCTCATATTTTCTATCTTCTTTAGTTTCTCATCATTGATGGTAGCGGTTGTCCATACGATGCAACCTATTTGATTGCCGTAGCACGATCACGCTTCCTTAGGCTCTTTTGGCTCAAAATTGCCGTCGTCCACCTCCGTGATCACCACTCTAGTAGTGATGAGCTGGTTTGGGCGCTGTTGCTCTTATGTTTCGGTTCTATACCGGCTCCGCCAGTCTCGGTGCCGGTGTCGACGCTGGTCTCTGTCTCAGCGCCGGTCTCGATGTCGGTCTCAGTCTCTGATGTGACATGTGGGCCCAACAACAACAACTTTTTATCGTCGGCAAGGTTAAAAAATTTGTCTGCCACCAGGTAGACATCGTCGCAATCACCAGAGCCCTGTCCTTCATCGTTGCTAGCCATGTTTCCTATGATTAAATCTAGTCTATTAATTCTAGACCTAATAAAATGAATAATGACATAAAAAAGGCCTGTGTTTTGCAGGAACGTTGATTACTTCCCGGTGCGGCAAATCCCGGGCACTCGATATGTCCTAGTTTGTAGCACAAGTCATGCCGAAATTCACGGAAATTTTGGCATGACCTTTGCTAAAAAGTTGGCAAATCGAGCACCTGAAATTTGCCGGAACGGAAATGAATCAACATTCCGGCAAAACATAGGCCACTCGGCTTCATTCCCTGGAAACAACAAAATGCCACTTGGGCACAATCGAACCACTTCAATGAAAAGATATAACATGACCACTTCAATGAAAAGATATAATCAACAATAATGGAATATGCAAATGAACATCAATGACATATATCATATAACATCAATTCTGTTTTTTGTTTATAGCTAAATGCCATAGCTACTGTTTTTTATTTTTAGCTAAATGCTTTATTTTATGTTTAAAGCTAAAAGTCTAGGAAGGGATCATATTTGAAATAAAACTTGTCTAAATTCTTTTCCTTGAAAAATAGTGGTCTTTTCAAAAATCCATAGTCCGAATAATGTTTTATAGCTAAATGCTACTGTTTTATGTTTATAGCCTCTATTAATTTAAAGCTAAATGCTACTATAATTTTTATACCCTATGTTAATTTAAAGCTAAATGGAATTACTGTTTAGGCATTTTAATCAAAATTTGCCCAAGCTAATTTCCTAAAAAAACTGCTCATCTTTTTTCCTAAATGCTAAAATAGTGCCTACTGCCCTAAACAAATATAGTGTTCATATGAACACCTAGGGTTCATATATATGAACATCATCAAGCAGCAACATATGAATTGCCCTACCAGAGAGAGAGAGAGAGAGAGAGAGAGAGAGAGAGAGAGAGAGAGAGAGAGGAGGGCAGGGAGAGGAGAGGGAGAGCCTTATGGTCGGCGGCAAGGGCGGGCTCGGGCTCGGGCGGCGGCGGTGCTGGGCGGGCTCGGGCGGCGGCGGTGAGGTCGAGGGCAGCGACGGTGAAGTCAAGGGCGGCCTCGGGTGTCGACGGTGAGGTTGAGGGCGGCCTCGGGCGGCGGCGGTGAGGTCGAGGGTGCGTGTAGTCAACGACAGCGACATAGGAGTTGGGGGAATAGGGGGGAGAGGGGGCAAAGGATTTAGCAAAATTTTGAGCCCGCGCGTGGTTACGTCAAACTAGTAGTAGCGCTGGTCTGGAAAACGCGCTACTACTACAGGAGGTGGCTATTTATTTTCCTTTTTCTTCTCCTTTTATCTAAGGAACTTAGCTATAGCGCGGGGACACAAAACACGCTACTGCTAATGTAGCTATAGTGCTTTGTGAGGACAAGCGCTACTACTATGCCTTTCTCCACTATTTTTCTTTTTCTTTTCATTTTCTTTTTTTCATTTCTCCTTTTTCTATTTCTCTCATTTTAATTTACTTTTCTATTTATTTCTCTACTTCTTTTCTTTTTCTTAGCAGTAGCGCTCTACAACAGAAACATGCTGCTACAAGGCACTTAGCAATAGCGTGTTTCCCTCACGCTCGCTACTACTATTCCTAGCCTACTGGCAACAGTGTGGGAATTATAGTAGTAGCGCTTTTTTGGGTAGACGCGCTACTGCTACAACTATAGTTGTAGCGTGCTTTTGTGGCAAGCGCTACTACTAAGTAGCAGCAGCGCTTAGTTTTGACCAGCGCAACTGCTATACCTCTGTGTATAAGGTTTTCCCTAGTAGTGATTGCTAACATGATTCAGACAGACTTAAGCATTGCTACGGGTGAGAATGTCTCATTGTAGTCAACTCCTTGAACTTGTCGAAAACCTTTCGCGACAAGTCAAGCTTTGTAGGCAGTAACATTACCATCAGCGTCAGTCTTCTTCTTGAAGATCCATTTATTCTCTATGGCTCGCTGATCATCGGTCAAGTCCACCAAAGTCCACACTTTGTTCTCATACATGATCCTATCTCAGATTTCATGGCCTCAAGCCATTTATCGGAACCTGGGCTCATCATAACTTCTTCATAGTTTGTAGGTTTGTCATGGTCTAGTAACATGACTTCCAGAACAGGATTACCGTACCACTCTGGTGTGGAACGTGCTCTGTAAGACCAACGAGGTTCAGTAATAACTTGATCTGAAGTTTCATGATCATCATCATTAGCTTCCTCTCTAGTTGGTGTAGGCATCACGGGAACGGATTTCTCTGATGTGCAACTTCCGAATTCAAGAGAAGGTACAATTACCTCATCAAGTTCTACTTTCCTCTCACTCACTTCTTTCGAGAGAAACTCCTTCTCTAGAAATGTTCCATTCTTGGCAATAAAGATCTTGCCTTCGGATCTGTGGTAGAAGGTGTACCCAATTGTTTCCTTAGGGTATCCTATGAAGACACACTTCTTCAATTTGGGTTCGAGCTTATCAGGCTGAAGCCTTTTGACATAAGTGTCGCAACCCCAAAAACTTTAAGAAACGACAGGTTAGGTTTGTTACCAAACCATAGTTCATACGTTGTCGTCTCAACGGATTTAGA
>LR880968.1:662291157-662328293 GCA_904067115.1 Aegilops sharonensis | reverse complement strand
CCGGGGCATCCCCAAGCTTAGGCTATTGGTTATCCTTGAATATTACCTTGGGGTGCCTTGGGCATCCCCAAGATTAGGCTCTTGCCACTCCTTATTCCATAGTCCATCGAATCTTTACCCAAAACTTGAAAACTTCACAACATAAAACTCAACTGAAAACTCGTAAGCTCCGTTAGCGAAAGAAAACAAAACACCACTTCAATGTACTGTAATGAAATCATTCTTTATTTATATTGGTGTTAAACCTACTGTATTCCAACTTCTCTATGGTTTATAAACCATTTTACTAGCCATAGAGTCATCAAAATAAGCAAACAACACACGAAAAACAGAATCAGTCAAAAACAGAACAGTCTGTAGTGATCTGTAACTAACGCAAACTTCTGGAACTCCAAAAATTCTAAAATAAATTGGTGGACCTGAGGAATTTGTCTAGTAATCATATTCAAAAAGAATCAACTAAATATAACTCTCCAGTAAAAAGTTGAAGCTAATCTCGTGAGCGCTAAAGTTTCTGTTTTTTACAGCATGATCATAAAGACTTCACCCAAGTCTTCCCAAAGGTTCTACTTGGCACAAACACTAATTAAAACATAAAACCACATCTAAACAGAAGCTATATGGATTATTTATTCCTAAACAGAACCAAAAAGCAAGAAACTAAAATAAAATTGGGTTGTCTCCCAACAAGCGCTAACGTTTAACGTCCCTAGCTAGGCATGATGATTTCAATGATGCTCACATAAGAGATAAGAATTGAAACATAAAGAGGGCATGATGAAGAATATGACTAGCACATTTAAATCAAACCCACTTCCTATGAATAGGGATTTTGCGAGCAAACAACTTATGGGAACAACAATCAGCTAGCATAGGAAGGTAAAACAAGCATAACTTCAAGATTTTAAGCACATAGAGAGGAAACTTGACATTATTGAAATTCCTACAAGCATATGTTCCTCTCTCATAATAATTTTCAGTAGCATCATGAATGAATTCAACAATATAACCAGCACCTAAAGCATTATTTTCATGATCTACAAGCATAGAAAATTTACTACTCTCATCATAAGCAAAATTCTTCTCATGAATAGTAGTGGGAGCAAACTCAACAAAATAACTATCATGTGATTGAAAATTAAGATCAAGATGACAAGTTTCATGGTTATCATTATTCTTTAAAGCATATGTGTCATCACAATAATCATCATAGATAGGAGGCATGCTTTCATCATAGTAAATTTTCTCATCAAAGCTTGGGGGACAAAAAGTATCATCTTCATCAAACATAGCTTCCCCAAGCTTGTGGCTTTGCATATCATTAGCATCATGGATATTAAAGGAATTCAAACTAACAACATTGAAATCATGTCCATCATTCAAAGATTTAGTGCCAAACATTCTAATGCATTCTTCTTCTAACACTTTGGCACAATTTTCCTTCCCATCATACTCACAAAAGATATTAAAAAAATCAAGCGTATGAGGTAAACTCAATTCCATTTTTTTTGTAATTTTATTTTATAAACTAAACTAGTGCTAAAACAAGAAACAAAAAGATTTGATTGCAAGATCTAAAGATATACCTTTAAGCACTCACCTCCCCGGCAACGACGCCAGAAAAGAGCTTAGTTGACGGGGTGTGAGTGAGTGCCCTTTACCTAGCTTCCCCGGCAACGGCGCCAGAAAAGAGATTGATGTCTACTACACAACCTTCTTCTTGTAGACGTTGTTGGGCCTGCAAGTGCACAGGTTTGTAGGACAGTAGCAAATTTCCCTCAAGTGGATGACCTAAGTTTATCAATCCGTAGGAGGCGTAGGATGAAGATGGTCTCTCTCAAACAACCCTACAACCAAATAACAAAGAGTCTCTTGTGTCCCCAACACACCCAATACAATGGTAAATTGTATAGGTGCACTAGTTCGGCGAAGAGATGGTGATACAAGTGCAATATGGATGGTAGATATAGGTTTTTGTAATCTGAAAATATAAAAACAGCAAGGTAACTAATGATAAAAGTGAGCGTAAACGGTATTGCAATGGTAGGAAACAAGGCCTAGGGTTCATACTTTCACTAGTGCAAGTTCTCTCAACAATAATAACATAGATAGATCATATAAAAATCCCTCAACATGCAACAAAGAGTCACTCCAAAGCCACTAATAATGGAGAACAAACGTAGAGATTATGGTAGGGTACGAAACCACCTCAAAGTTATTCTTTCGGATCGATCTATTCAAGAGTTCGTACTAGAACATCACCTTAAGACACAAACCAACCAAAACCCTAATGTCACCTAGATACTCCATTGTCACCTCAAGTATCCGTGGGCATGATTATACGATATGCATCACACAATCTCAGATTCATCCAACCAACACAAAGTACTTCAAATTGTGCCCCAAAGTTTCTACCGGAGAGTCAAGAAAACGTGTGCCAACCCTTATGCATAGGTTCATGGGCGGAACCCGCAAGTTGGTCACCAAAACATACATAAAGTGGCACGTGATATCCCATTGTCACCATAGATAAGCACGGCAAGACATACATCAAGTGTTCTCATAATAAAGACTCAATCCAATAAGATAACTTCAAGAGGGAAACTCAATTCATCACAAGAGAGTAGAGGGGGAGAAACATCATAAGATCCAACTATAATAGCAAAGCTCGCGATACATCAAGATCGTGCCATAGAGGGAACACGAGAGAGAACACGAGAGAGAGAGAGAGAGATCAAACACATAGCTACTGGTACATACCCTCAGCCCCGAGGGTGAACTACTCCCTCCTCGTCATGGAGAGCGCCGGGATGATGAAGATGGCCACCGGTGATGGATTCCCCCTCCGGCAGGGTGCCGGAACAGGCTCCCGATAGGTTTTTGGTGGCTACAGAGGCTTGCGGCGGCGGAACTCCAGATCTATCTTCTCCTTGGATGTTTTTAGGGTACATGGGACTATATAGGCGAAAAAAGACGGCCGGGAGGTGCTCGAGGGGCCCACGAGACAGGGGGCGCGCCCAGTAGGGGGGGCGCGCCCCCTATCTCCTGGCCTCCTCGAGGATCTTCTTACTTGAACTCCAAGTCTCCAGGATGATATTCTTCCCAAAAATAACGCTGCCGAAGGTTTCGTTCCGTTTGGACTCCGTTTGATATTCCTTTTCTTCGAAATACTAAAACAGGCAATAAAACAACAATATGGGCTGGGCCTCCGGTTAATAGGTTAGTCCCAAAAGTAATATAAAAGTGGATAATAAAGCCCAATATTGCTCAAAACAATAAATAATATAGCATGGAGCAATAAAAAATTATAGATACGTTGGAGACGTATCAGTGTTCCAGGTGGCGTGAGTTGTGAAACTATTCCACATTGTTTTAAATGAAGGCCAAACTTGTAACTCAAATATTCACTCCGCGATCAGATCGTAGAAACTTTATTTTCTTATTACGATGATTCTCTACTTCACTCTGAAATTCTTTGAACTTTTCAAATGTTTCAGACTTGTGTTTCCTTAAGTATATATACCCATATTTGCTCAAATCACCTGTGAAGGTCAGAAAATAACGATACCCGCCGCGTGCCTCAACACTCATTGGACCACATACATCGGTATGTATTTTTTCCAATAAGTCATTGGCTCGCTCCATTGTTCCGGAGAGCGGATTTTTAGTCATCTTGCCCATGAGGCATGGTTTGCAAGTATCAAATGGTTCATAATCAAGTGATTCCAAAAGCCCATCTGCGTGGAGTTTCTTCATGCGCTTTACACCAATATGACCTAAATGGCAGTGCCACAAATATGTTGCACTATCATTATTAACTTTGCATCTTTTGGCATCAATATTATGAATATGTGTATCACCACAATCGAGGTTCAACAAAAATAGACCACTCTTCAAGGGTGCATGACCATAAAAGATATTACTCATATAAATAGAACAACCATTATTCTATGATTTAAATTAATAACCATCTCACACTAAACAAGATCCAGATATAATGTTCATGCTCAATGCTAGCACCAAATAACAATTATTCACATCACAACATGCCCTGCAAAAACAAGTTAGACGTCCTCTACTTTGTTGTTGCAAGTTTTACGTGGCTGCTACGGGCTTCTAGCAAGAACCGTTCTTACCTACGCATCAAACGACAACGGTATTTCGTCAAGTTTGTTGTTTTAACCTTCTTCAAGGACCAGCCGTAGTCAAATTCAATTCAACAAAAGTAGGAGAAACAGACACCCGCTAGACACCTTTATGCAAAACTAGTTGCATGTCTGTCGATGGAACCGGTCTCATTTGCGTGGACATGTAAGGTTGGTCTGGTCCGCTTCATCCCACAATACCACCGAATCAAAATAAGACTTTGGTGGTAAGAAGTATGAATATCACCGCCCACTACTCTTTGTGCTCTACTCATGCATATCATCTACGCATAGACCTGGCTCATGATGCCACTTTTGGGAATCATTGCATGGAAAACAAAAAAATTCTACGCACACGCAATGATCTATCCATGGAGATGCATAGAAATGAGGGGGAGAGTGTCTATGTACCCTCGTAGACCATAAGCAGAAGCGTTTATCAATGCGGTTGATGTAGTCGAATGCTAGCTCATGAGCATGTGTTCGTTTTCCCTTGAAGAGGAAAGGGTGATGCAGCGAAGTAGCATAATTATTTCCCTCAGTTTTTGAGAACCAAGGTATCAATCCAGTAGGAGACTACACGCAAATCGCCTAGTACCTGCACAAACAATCAAGAACCTTGCAACCAACGCGATAAAGGGGTTGTCAATCCCTTCACAGCCACTTGCAAAAGTGAGATCTGATAAAGATAATAAGATAAATATTTTTGGTATTTTTGTTGTATAGATTGGAAAGTAAAGATTGTGAAATAAACGGGGACAGAAATTGGCAAGTTGACGGGAAACTAATATGATGTCAAATAGACCCGAGGGCCATAGGTTTCACTAGTAGCTTCTCTCATGATAGCATATATTACGGTGGGCGGACAAATTACTGCCGAGCAATTGATAGAAAAGCGCATAGTTATGAGAATATCTAGGCATGATCATGAACATAGGAATCACGTCCGTGTCAAGTAGACCGAAACGATTCTGCATCTACTACTATTACTCCACACATCGACTTCTATCCAGCATGCATAGTGTATTAAGTTCCTAAGAACAGAGTAACGCATTAGGCAAGATGACATGATGTAGAGGGATAAACTCAAGCAATATGATATAAACCCCATCTTTTTATCCTCGATGGCAACAATACAATACATGCCTTGCTGCCCCTGCTGTCACTAGGAAAGGACACCACAAGATTGAACCCAAAGCTAAGCACATCTCACATTGCAAGAAAGATCAATCTAGTAGGCCGAACTAAACCGATAATTCAAAGAGATTTGCAAAGATATCAAATCATGCATATAAGAATTCAGAGAAGAATCAAATATTGTTCATAGATAATCTTGATCATAAACCCACAATTCATCGGATCTCGGCAAACACACCGCAAAAAGTATTACATCGAATAGATCTCCAAGAACATCGAGGAGAACTTTGTATTGAGAACCAAAGAGAGAGAAGAAACCATCTAGCTAATAACTACGGACCCGAAGGTCTGTGGTAAACTACTCACACATCATCGGAGAGGCTATGGTGTTGATGTAGAAGCCCTCCGTGATCGAATCCCCCTCTGGCAGATCGCCGGAAAAGGCCCCAAGATGGGATCTCACAAGTACAAAAGGTTGCGCGGTGGAAAAGTGGTTTCGTGGCTCCCCTGGATGTTTTCAGGGTATAAGACTATATATAGGCGAAAGACGTAGGTTGGTGGAGCTACGAGGGCCCACGAGGGTGGGGGCGCGCCCTCCTTCCTCGTGGTCGCCTCGTTGCGTCTCTAACTTCCACTCCAAGTCTCCTGGATTGCGTTTGTTCCAAGAAAGATCCTCGCGAATGTTTCGTTCTGTTCGGATTCTGTTTGATATTCCTTTTCTGCGGAACACGCAAAAAACAGCAACTGGCGCTGGCCTCCGGTTAATAGGTTAGTCCCAAAAATAATATAAAAGAGCATATTAAAGCCCATTAAACATCCAAAATAGATAATATAATAACATGGAATGATAAAAAATTATAGATATATTGGAGACGCATCAGCAACACCCAAGCTTAATTCCTGCTCGTCCTCGAGTAGGTAAATGATAAAAACAGAATTTTTGATGTGGAATGCTACCTAACATATTTTCAATGTAATTTTCTTTATTGTGGCATGAATGTTCAGATCCGAAAGATTCAAGACAAAAGTTTAATATTGACATAAAAATAATAATACTTCAAGGATACTAACCAAGCAATTATGTCTTGTCAAAATAACATAGCCAAAGAAAGCTCATCCCTACAAAATCTTATAGTTTGGCCATGCTTCATTTTCATCACACAAAATGCTCTCATCATGCACAACCCCGATGACAAGCCAAGAAATTGTTTCATACTTTAGTATTCTCAAAAAAATTTCAAATTTCACGCAATATATGAGCGTGAGCCATGGACATAGCACTATGGGCGGAATAGAATATGATGATGGAGGTTGTGTGGAGAAGACAAAAAAAGCAGAAAGTCTCACATCGACGCGGCTAATCAACGGGCTATGGAGATGCCCAATAATTGATGTCAATGCGAGGACTAGGGATTGCCATGCAACAGATGCACTAGAGCTATAAATGTATGAAAGCTCAACAAAAGAAACTAAGTGGGTGTGCATCCAACTCTCTTGCTCACGAAGACCTAGGGCATTTTGAGGAAGCCCATCATTGGAATATACAAGCCAAGTTCTATAATGANGACAAGCCAAGAAATTGTTTCATACTTTAGTATTCTCAAAAAAATTTCAAATTTCACGCAATATATGAGCGTGAGCCATGGACATAGCACTATGGGCGGAATAGAATATGATGATGGAGGTTGTGTGGAGAAGACAAAAAAAGCAGAAAGTCTCACATCGACGCGGCTAATCAACGGGCTATGGAGATGCCCAATAATTGATGTCAATGCGAGGACTAGGGATTGCCATGCAACAGATGCACTAGAGCTATAAATGTATGAAAGCTCAACAAAAGAAACTAAGTGGGTGTGCATCCAACTCTCTTGCTCACGAAGACCTAGGGCATTTTGAGGAAGCCCATCATTGGAATATACAAGCCAAGTTCTATAATGAAAGATTCCCACTAGTATATGAAAGTGACAAAATAAGAGACTCTCTATCATGAAGATCATGGTGCTACTCGGAAGCACAAGTGTGGAAAAAGGATAGTAACATTGTCCCTTCTCTCTTTTTCTCTCATCATGTTTTTGGTGGGCTTCTTTGGCCTCTCTTTTTTATTTGGGCTTCTTTAGCCTCTTTTATGTTTTTTTCGTCCGGAGTCGCATCCCGGCTTATGGGGGAATCATAGTCTCCATCATCCTTTCCTCACATGGGACAATCCTCTAATAATAAAGATCATCACACTTTTATTTACTTACAACTCAAGAATTACAGCTCGATACTTAGAACAAAATATGACTCTATGTGAATGCCTCCGGGGGTGTACCGGGATATGCAATGAGTCAAGAGTGACATGTATGAAAAATGAATGGTGGCCTTGCCACAAATACGATGTCAACTACATGATCATGCAAAGCAATATGACAATGATGAAGCGTGTCATAATAAACGGAATGGTGGAAGGTTGCATGGCAATATATCTCGGAATGGCTATGGAAAGGCCATAATAGGTAGGTATGGTGGCTGTTCCGAGGAAGATATAAGGAGGCTTATGTGTGATAGAGCGTACCATATCACGGGGTTTGGATGCACCGGCGAAGTTTGCACCAACTCTCGAGGTGAGAAAGGGCAATGCGCAGTACCGAAGAGGCTAGCAATGATGGAAGGGCGAGAGTGTGTATAATCCATGGACTGAACATTAGTCATAAAGAACTCACATACTTATTGCAAAAATCTACAAGTCATCAAACCCAAAGCACTACATGCATCCTCCTAGGGGGATAGATTGGTAGGAAAAGACCATCGCTCATCCCCGACCGCCGCTCATAAGGAAAGCAATCAAAGAACAACTCATGCTTCAAATTTGTCACACAACGGTTACCATATGTGCATGCTACGGGACTTGCAAACCCCAACACAAGTATTTCTCAATTTCACAATTACTCAACTAGCACGACTCTAATATTACCATCTTTTTATCTCAAAACAATTATCAAGTATCAAACTTCTCATAGTATTTAATGCTCTCTATATGAAAGTTTTTATTATACCCATCTAGGATGCCTATCATATTAGGACTAATTTTATAGCCAAAGCAAATTGCCATGCTATTCTAAAAGACTCTCAAAATAATATAAGTGAAGCATGAGAGATCAATAATTTCTATAAAATAAAACCACCACCGTGCTCTAAAAAGATACAAGTGAAGCACTAGAGCAAAATTATCTAGATCAAAAGATATAAGTGAAGCACATAGAGTATTCTAATAAATTCCGATTCATGTGTGTCTCTCCAAAAGGTGTGTACAGCAAGGATGATTGTGGTAAACTAAAAAGCAAAGACTCGAATCATGCAAGACGCTCCAAGCAAAACACATATCATGTGGTGAATAAAAATATAGCCTCAAGTGAAGTTACCGATAGACGAAGACGAAAGAGGGGATGCCTTCTGGGGCATCCCCAAGCTTAGGCTTTTGGTTGTCCTTGAAATTTACATTGGGGTGCCTTGGGCATCCCCAAACTTAGGCTCTTGCCACTCTTTGTAACATCCCAATTTTCAATTTGGATGTTATACATAGGTCGTCATATGCATATCATATTTTATCTGCATTTTGTTTGCGAACCTAAAAATCTTAAGAAACTCAAGGACCCACGGAGAGAGTTGGGGATTTCATTTATTTTCATATTTGAATTTTCTCAAATTTGAAAAGACGATCATTTTTATTTTAATATTTTTTCTCTCCGAAATATTCTGTTATTAAAATAAATGAGTGGAGATAAAAATGACTTCTCCAAAATAAGAGGGGAATATTGGTGGAAAAACATTAAAATCAAATAAAAATTTTATTTGGTATTTTATTGCTATTTCATTCGAAATAGAAAAATATGCATTTTCAAAAAATTGCATTTTTAGGCCAAAAATATGTTCACCCTGTTCTAAATATTTTATTTAGACGGTGAAAATTGTTTTCGGCATTTTTAGAATTTTTTTATATTTTATTAGGATTTTTGTTTTCGGCGGAATTTATTAAAAAAAAAGCCGCGCGCCAAACTGGGCCGGCCCAGCTGGGAGCCAGGACTCGGCCCAACGCCGCATCGCCTCGCGCCGCGCCCGTGTCTGCGCCGGACTCTAGCTAGGAGTCCGGATCGCCGTCGCCTAGCGCCCCCTCACCCAAGTCGGACCCCCCGAGGCCCCTTTATATACGGCCGACCCCCGGCCCCTCCTCCCCACATCGCCAGCCGCCGCCGCCGCCCCCATGCAGCAGCAGCGCCGCCGCCGCCAGCGCTCGCCGCCGCCCCGTGCCGCTGCTCCGCCGCCGCGCCCACGCCCCGCGCCGACGCCGCCGTCCGCCGTCGCCCCGCCCCGCCGGAGCCGCTGCTCGCCGCTCGCGAATAGGTAAAAAAGAAAACCGCCGCCGGGTTTTTTTTGGTTTAGATCTAGATCGGTTTTTTAGGGTTACGGTTTTCTCGGTTTTCTCCGAACGAATCTATTTAGCGGACGTTTGCCAGAACGCCTCTGTTCGCGAACGCGTTCGTTCGTTTGTCTCTGTTAACGAACGTTCGTTCGATAGCGTTTTTCTTTTTACTTTATTTTCGGCTAGGGACATATGCGCGATTATTTTTATCACATATTAGCCCCTGATCTTCAAACCCTCGCAACTTTTCAACCGTTCGTCCAAATCCAGTGTAACCAATGTGAAAATCTTCATCTCGAACCCCTCTTTCTAGTTAATCAACTTGAACATGATTTGGACAATTTAAAATTTAGTTTCAAGCAGATTTGAATTTGAATTTCTTTTGATCGTAGTTTGAGTTCCGTAGCTCCGATTTGATTGATTCTTTTTGCAAATCGAAGCTCTTCAGTTGAACTTTCAGTTTGGATCTTTCTCATCTGAGTTTTACCCTTGCATCTATGCTTGAGTTCTTATGTATGCTATTGTTTGTTTGCGATTGAATTTCCGGAGTGCAAAGCATGCTACTACGAGTCTCTAGGGTTTCCAGATCGTCAGCAAGGCAAGTAACACTTTCATCATATCCCTTTATTACCCAGTTTTTATGCATTAGTTTCAACCCACAAACATTGCATGAGTAGGATTGATAACATGTGGGTATTGGGAAGTAGATGATGAGGTAGTACCTATTGCCCTTTTACTTCAAATCCTAGGAGTTACTTCTACGTTATGCTTATACTGCTATGCTATGCTCGTAGACATGGATTGGTTTGAGTGATTCATGACAGATGTGAGAGATTATTATGAACTAAGGGTTTATTTAAGGTGGCTACTTTAATAAACATCTGGGTGGATTATTTGTGGGCACCTGGGGAATCCAGTATTGTCCAAGGAGATCCCGGGGAATCCGTGTGATCATCCTATGGTTCGCCACCCACGCTCAAATGGATCATAAGATTATTCATGCTAGAAACTTCCGTGTGCAGCCACAAGCCATCATGGGCTCTGGCATAGTTGAGTATGCTGTGTGACCTCTTTCAGTGGTAGACTAGCAGATGTAGGGGATGTAGGTGGTACGGTCTACCCGTCGAAAGATTTAACGCTTCTGAAAGACTATGTCTCGGTCATCCGTTTCTCAAACATCATGTAGTGCGAGAAATCCAATGGAGGAGATCGAGTCTTGTGGGGAAAAGTGCGCAAACCTCTGCAGAGTGTACAAACTAATCATGATTAGTCGTGTCCCCAGTTATGGACATCTTGAGTATCTGGTTCTTGAATTATTATGATGAACTCAACACTCTTAAGTAAAACCTTTTGGGTTGTTAATTACTTTTTAATTGGGATTGAGATGGGGTTTCCATTCTCAATGTTTTCAACCAACTTTGTAGTTAAATAGAATATATTCCTTTGCAGTAGGGAAAAATGGCTTTTCACAAAAACAATAATCGTAGAGCCTCCACCAGCCATATATGCATGTAGTGTTAGCATTTATCTTGTTCATTGCTCTACAGTGTTATTTTGCCAGCATATTCCATGTGCTGACCCGTTTCGGGCTGCAACGTATTATGTTGCAGACTTTTCAGATGAAGTGTAAGGTGCGCTAGGTCGTTGTCGTGCACTCTGCTATGCCGTTGGAGTTGATGGACTCATTTACCTTCGATGCTTTCGCAGTTATATTAGATGGTCTTAAGCCATATTATTGTAATAATTTCTCTTTTGAGACATTCGATGTAATAAGTGTGTGATTGCACTCTGTTATAAATCCTTCAAGTACTATGTGTGTCAGCATTACCGATCCAGGGATGACACTTATGCACAGAGATTTGACCGTTTGAGATCGGATCGCTACAAGATGGTATCAGAGCACACACTGACTGTAGGACGCGACCACTAAGATAAGCCATAGGTCACTCTTATCTACTCATTTAGGAATCCTCTCCATTTTCCACTCTATAGATGGCGGACCCAAGGAACAATTTTCTCAACCGGAGGAGGACACCCCATTTGGACGACACTAGAAGGAAGTCACTAGGTACCTGAACATCGGAATACCAAGTTTCACCGGGACCTACACTGCCACTTTACTAGGAGAGGAGCATTGGTTGATTCGAGTTCATGTTCCAGGAAGGACATTCGTGCTAGTTACGGTGCCCATAGAGTTTTCCTTTGATGCACCAACCTGGAATCTAGGAAAGAGCATGGCAGCCCACATCGCCATGGGACGCATCGGCGAAGTTTATCACAAGGATATTAAGGACACCATCTACCAGATATGTGGGCGCCGAGATGAGCAATGGGAGATGATCAGCACCAGGAGGGACAAGTCCATTGCAGCCTTCATCCAGGAGTTAAACCAGCACATTCGCCGCCAGGAGAACCAAATGTGCGCCAACATGATAGATCTGAAGAAGGTAATGACCAGGAACATGGAGCTTGAAGACGAACTCAAGTCTACACGCGATGGATATGAGGAGGAAATCGCAGTATTGCTAGAGAAGAATGAAGACCTGACAAAGAAGCTAGGAGTATTCATGGGAGACCCCGCGCCAGGAGGAGATGACGACCATCCCGAGGACTACATCATCATCGACGACACCGACTCCGACCCCGACAGTAGTGATGATGATTACGAAGTCAAAACTGGAGCAGATATCATGGACTCTTCCACCGATCAAAATTTCTAGATGACCACCATATTATCAGTAGTATTCCCCCGTGTATATAGTAGTAGTTCGAGTATTTTGTAACGGTAGTTAGATCGTTTGTATGACCTTGTTTGATTTGAGTGGTGTGATATAAATGTGTTTGTCTCATGTGCATATGGGTAGTGCTTTCCCTTTAGACCTCATTCTATTCTAATCTCTTCCCTCTAAACCCATCAGATGCCTCCGAGACGTGACACCGGATTTGTCTTCCCACCGGAGCTCACTCAGTTGATCCAACAGCAGAATGCCTTAATGTAGCTACTAGTCCAGAACCAAGGCAACAACAACAACAACAAAAGCGCGCCGCCACCACCTCTAGTTGAAAACTTAGCCTATTTTCTGAGGTTGAATCCGCCGGTGTTTTTCAGTAGCACCGAGCCGATTGTTGCTGATGACTGGCTACGCAAGATTGGAAGGGAGTTGACCACCGTAGGTTGCACAGATGCTGAGAAGATGCGTTTTGCCGCACACCAACTGGATGGACCCGCAGCCTCATGGTGGGAGAATTACACAACCACGTTCCCCATAGCCAATGTTACTTGGGATCAGTTTCAGCAAGCGTTCAGCACAGCCCATGTCTCAACTGGAGCTATGAGCAAGAAGAAGCGTGAGTTTCGCAACTTACGCCAGGGAAACCGTACTGTGGGGCAGTACGTGGATGAGTTTAGTAAGTTAGCTCGCTATGCCCCGGATGATGTGGCCACATTTGCCGCGAAGCAGGAGAAGTTTATGGAAGGGTTGAATGATGAGCTGAGTATGCAGTTGATGGTGGCAACATTTGCTAACTACCAGGAGTTGGTAGACAGTGCTCTTATGATTGAAGGGAAGCAGCAGCAGATAGAGAGCCGCAAAAGGAAGTATGGACAAGGGAGTATAATTCTGGAGCATCGCAGAAGCCTCGTTTTACCCCGAACTCGGGAGGATATACCCATAACCACGGAGGCCACACTCACAATGGAGGAAGTTCGCATAATCACAGTGGCCCCAAGAATGGAAATGGGAATGGAGCAAGCAGCAACCAGAACCGTTCCAACCCAGCAACACCCGCTAAGAAGGATCTGAGTCATGTCACCTGTTACAAGTGCAGGAAGACTGGACACTACGCCAATGATTGTTCTGAGTTGAAGAATGGCAGTGGCAATGGAAGCTCTGGGAAGAAGCCCAATCCCTTCACCATAGGTCAGGTGAACTACATCAACGTGGAGAAGGTTGAAGATCAGCCTGACGCAGTGATTGGTAAGTTTTTGGTTAAGTCGTTTACTGCTCTTGTTCTTTTTAATACTGGTGCATCGCATTCATACATATCAAGGGGATTTGTGGACAAGTTTAAGTTACCCGCCTTAGCCCTTAGGTCACCCATGTTAGTAAGCTCGCCAGGAGCGGAGTATATGGCCAGCCGATGGTGTGATCAGTTACCCTTAACCATTGGTAGCCATGTTTTCCCCTCATACCTAATAATTCTGGAGTCACAAGGATTGGACATAATACTGTGCATGGATTGGCTATCGAAGTATGGAGGGAACATTGACTGTGCTAGTAAGTTAATTCTGCTCACCACCCCCGAGGGAAAAAGGATTAAGTATGTGTCCAGGCAGGCGCCAAGGAGGACTCAAGTGAGTTCCCTCTCATGAGTTGTTCAGGAGGAAGTGCCTGTAGTGAAGGATTACCTGGATGTTTTTCCAGAGGAACTACCAGGCATGCCACCAGATAGAGACATTGAGTTTTTGATAGAGCTGTTGCCAGGCACTGGACCAATATCAAAGAGGCCATACCGGATGCCCGCAAATGATCTGGAGGAAATTAAGAAGCAGATTAAGGAGTTATTGGAGAAAGGTTACATTCGACGAAGTTCGTCACCATGGGGAGCCCTAGTGCTGTTGGTTGAGAAGAAGGATGGATCTTTGAGGATAGTTGTTGATTATAGTGCATTGAATGAAGTGACGATCAAGAACAAGTACCCACTACCGATGATCAATGATTTATTTGACCAGCTGCAAGGAGCTAAAGTATTCTCCAAGATCGATCTACGATTAGGATACCACCAGCTGAAGATCCGAGAACAAGATATACCTAAGACATCTTTCACCACAAGGTACGGGCTATATGAGTACACGGTTATGTCATTTGGATTGACATATGCCCCTGCCTATTTCATGAGTATGATGAATAAGGTGTTCACGGAGTTTTTGGATAAGTCTGTCATGGTGTTCATTGATGATATTTTGGTATACTCGAAGAATGAAGAGGAGCACAAGGAGCATTTGCGTTTAGTTCTCGAGAAGCTCAGGGAACATCAGCTATATGCTAAGTTCAGCAAATGTGAGTTTTGGTTGAAGGAAGTTGGATTTCTTGGGCATGTTATATCAGGAGAGGGTATAGCAGTAGACCCTACCAAGGTTCAGTCAGTCACTGATTGGTTGTCACCCACCTCAGTTGGAGAGATCCGCAATTTTCTTGGACCCGCGGGATATTATCAGAGATTCATTGAATTTTTTTCCCAAGATTGTGAAGCCCATGATGGAGTTATTGAAGAAGGACACCAAGTTCAAGTGGACCGAAGAGTGTGAGGCCAGTTTTCAGGAGTTGAAGAAACGTTTGGTTTCAGCCCAGTGCCGATTCTTCCGGATATACACAAGGATTTCCAAGTGTATTGCGACGCTTCTCGCTTAGGACTTGGAGGAGTACTTATGTAGGACGGAAGAGTTGTTTCATATGCCTCACGTCAGCTTCGATCGCATGAGTTGAATTATGCCACACATGATTTGGAGTTAGCAGCCGTAGTACATGTGCTCAACACCTGGAGACATTTTCTTATTGGAAACCGTTGTGATGTGTACACGAATCACAAGAGTTTGAAGTACATTTTCACCCAGAAGGAGCTAAATCTCAGGCAGAGGAGATGGTTGGAGTTTATAAAGGATTATGATATGAAGCTGCATTATCATCCAGGAAAGGCCAATGTCGTAGCAGACGCTTTGAGCCGGAAGAGTTATGTCAATACCCTCGTAAGTGGAGGATTACCGCAGGAGTTAGTTGACGGTCTCAAGGAACTTCATTTGGAGATAGTTCCAAGAGGTTTTGTCACAGCTATGGAAGTTCAATCTACATTATTGGGAAAGATTCGAGAAGCTCAGAAGGATGATAAGGAGATTGCTGAGATAAAGGAGAAGATGAGTAAAGGAAAAGCCAAGGGTTTTCGTGAGGATGAGCATGAAACTTTATGGTTTGAGGATCGTGTATATGTACCCAATAATGCAGAGATCAGTAAGTTAATACTTCAGGAAGCTCATGACTCGCCATACTCGATTCACCCCGGAAACATCAAGATGTATTTGGATTTGAAGGAGCGTTTCTGGTGGACTAGTATGAAGAAGGATATTGCCGAGTATGTAGCCGTATGTGATGTATGTCAGAGAGTAAAGGCGGGACATCACAAGCCAGCAGGATTACTGCAGCCTATGCTGATACCCGAATGGAAGTGGGACAAGCTTGGCATGGATTTTATCACCGGATTACCCAGGACCTGATTGGGATATGATTGTATCTGGGTAGTAGTGGATCGTTTAACCAAAGTGGTTCACTTTATCCCAGTGAAAACCACCTATACGAGTGCGAAGTTGGCCAAGATATATATGACCAGGATCGTATGTCTGCATGGAGTTCCGAGGACCACCGTATCAGATAGAGGGACACAATTTACCTCGAAGTTTTGGAATCAATTGCGCCAGACTTTGGGTGCCAGGCTAGAGTTTAGTACAGCCTTTCATCTGTAGACAGATGGACAGACCGAGAGAGTCAATCAGATTCTGGAGGACATGTTGAGAGCCTGTGCATTGGATTATTCATCCAGTTGGGATGATAATTTGCCTTATGCAGAGTTCTCGTACAATAACAGTTATCAAGCTAGTTTGAAGATGGCACCTTTCAAAGCTTTGTATGGGAGAAGGTGCAGGACACCGTTGATGTGGGATGAAGTTGGAGACAGTTAGTTGTTCGGACCGGATCTGATCAAGGAGTCCGAAGAGAAGGTTAAGTTGATTCGCGACAGACTAAAGGTAGCTCAGTCCAGGCAGAAGAGTTATGCCGATACAAAACGCAAGGAGGTGGTCTATGAGATCAGAGACAGCATATCTTCGTGTGTCACCTCTGTGCGGAGTTAAATGATTTGGAGTTAAGGGGAAGTTAGCCCCAAGATTTGTAGGACCATACCGAGTGTTGGAGCGTATGGGAGAAGTGGCCTACAAATTGGAGTTACCTGAAGGACTGTCAGGAGTTCATGATGTGTTTCATGTTTCCCAGTTGAAGAAGTGCCATGCAGAGATGGCCGACATTCCTCTAAGAGATATAGTGTCCCTGGAAGCAATTCAGTTGGATAGTGATCTGACCTACGAGGAGAAACCCGTCAAGATTCTCGAGTTTTCCAACCGAGTTAGGCGCAACAAGGTTATCAAGTTTTGCAAAGTTCAGTGGAGCCACCATACCGAGGATGAAGCCACCTGGGAATGAGAGGAAGACCTATGGAAAGACCACCCGCACCTATTTTCTAGCCAACCCGAATCTCGAGGGCGAGATTCATCTTAAGGGGGGGTTGTTTGTAACATCCCAATTTTCAATTTGGATGTTATACATAGGTCATCATATCCATATCATATTTTATCTGCATTTTGTTTGTGATCCTAGAAATCTTAAGCAACTCAAGGACCCCACAGAGAGTTGGCGATTTCATTTATTTTCAAATTTGAATTTTCTCAAATTTGAAAAAAGGATCATTTTGATTTTAATATTTTTTCTCTCCAAAATATTCCGTTATTAAAATAAATGAGTGGAGATAAAATGACTTCTCCAAAATAAGAGGGGAATATTGGAGGAAAAACATTAAAATCAAATAAATATTTTATTTGGTATTTTATTGCTATTTTGTTTGAACTAGAAAATATGCATTTTCCAAAATATTGCATTTTTAGGCCAGAAAAATGTTCACCCTGTTCTAAATATTTTATTTAGACGGTAAAAATTATTTTGGCATTTTTAGATTTTTTTTATATTTAATTAAGAATTTTTTTGGTGGAATTTATTTTAAAAAAAAGTCGCGCGCCGAACTGGGCCGACCCCGCTGGGAGCCAGGCCTCGGCCCAGTGCCGCACCGCCTCGCGTCGCGCCCGTCTCCGCGCCGGACTCTGGCAGGAGTCCGGATCGCCGCTGCCGAGCGCCCCCTCACCCATGTCGGACCCCTAGGGCCCCTTTATATACGGCCGACCCCGACCCCTCATCCCCACATCCCCAACCGCCGCCGCCGCTCGCGCTCGCCGCCGCTTGCTACGCCGCCGCCGCGCCATCGCTCCGCGCCGACGCCGCTGCCCGCCATCGCCCACCCCGCCACAGCCCCGCCGGAGCCGCCGCCCGCCGCCGTTGACCCGCCGCCCGCGAATCGGTAAAAAAAACCATCGTCGGTTTTTTTTGGTTTAGATCTAGATCGTTTTTTCACGGTTAGGGTTTTCTCGGTTTTCTCCGAACGAATCTATTTAACGGGCGTTCGCCTGAACGCCTCTGTTCGCGAACGTGTTCGTTCGTTTGTCTCTGTTAATGAACGTTCGTTCATTAGCGTTTTTCTTTTTATTTTATTTTCAGCCGGGGACCTATCCACGATTATTTTTATCGCAGATTAGCCCCTGATCTTCAAACCCTCGCAACTTTTCAACCGTTTGTCCAAATCCAGTGAAACCAACGCCAAAGTCTTTGTCTCGAACCCCTCTTTCCAGTTAATCAACTTGAACAAGATTTTGACAATTTAAAATTTGGTTTCAAGGAGATTTGAATTCGAAATTCTTTTGATCGTAGTTTGAGTTTCGTAGCTCCGATTTGATTGATTCTTTTTGCAAATCGAAGCTCTTCAGTTGAACTTTCAGTTTGGATCTTTCTTATCTGAGTTTTACCCTTGCATCTATGCTTGAGTGCTTATATATGCTATTTTTTGTTTGCGATAGAATTTCCGGAGTGGGAAGAGTGCTACTACGAGTCTCTATGGTTTCCAGATCGTCAGCAAGGCAAGTAACACTTTGATCATATCCCTTTATTACCCAGTTTTTATACATTAGTTTCAACCCTCAAACATTTCATGAGTTGGATTGATAACATGTGGGTATTGGGAAGTAGATGATGAGGTAGTACCTATTGCCCTTTTACTTCAAACCCTGGGAGTTACTTCTACGTTATGCTTATACTGCTATGCTATGCTCGTAGACATGGATTGGTTTGAGTGATTCGTGATAGATGTGAGAGATTATTATGAACTAAGGGTTTATTTAATGTAGCTACTTTAATACACATCTGGGTAGATTATTTGTGGGCACCTGGGGAATCCAGTGTTGTCCAAGGAGATCTCGGGGAATCCGTGTGATCATCCTATGGTTCGCCACCCAGGCTCAAAGGGGTCATAAGATTATTCATGCTAGAAACTTCGTGTGCAGTCACAAGCCATTATGGGCTCTGGCATAGTTGAGTATGTTGTGTGACCTCTTTCAGTGGTAGACTAGCAGATGTAGGGGATGTAGGTGGTACGGTCTACCCGTCGAAAGAGTTAACGCTTCTGAAAGACTGTGTCTCGGTCATCCGTTTCTCAAACATCATGTAGTGTGATAAATCCAACAGAGGAGATCGAGTCTTGTGGGAAAAAAATGTGCAAACCTCTGCAGAGTGTACAAAAACTAATCATGATTAGGCGTGTCCCCGGTTATGGACATCTTGAGTACCTGGTTCTTGAATTATTATGATGAACTCAACACTCTTAAGTAAAACCTTTTGGGTTGCTAATTACTTTTTAATTGGGATTGAGATGGGGTTTCCATTCTCAATGTTTTCAACCAACTTTGTAGTTAAATAAAATATATTCAACTTTAGAGCCTCCACCAGCCATATATGCATGTAGTGTTAGAATTTATCTTGTTCATTGCTCTACAGTGTTATTTTGCCAGCATATTCCATGTGCTGACCCGTTTCGGGCTACAACTATTATGTTGCAGACTTTTTAGACGAAGAGTAAGGTGCGCTAGGTCGTTGTCATGCACTCAGTTATGCCGTTGGAGTTGATGGACTCATTTACCTTTGATGCTTCCGTAGTTATCTTAGATGGTCTTAAGCCATATTATTGTAGTAAGTTCTCTTTTGAGACATTCGATGTAATAAGTGTGTGATTGCACTCTGCTATAAATCCTTCAAGTACTATGTGTGTCAGCATTACCGATCTAGGGATGACACTTATGCACAGAGATTTGACCATTTGAGGTTGGATCGCTACATCCTTATTCCAAAATCCATCAAATCTTTACCCAAAAACTGAAAAACTTCACAACACAAAACTTAAACATAAAATCTCATGAGCTCCGTTAGTGTAAGAAAACAAACCACCACTTTAAGGTACTTTAATGAACTCATTGTTTATTTATATTTGTGTTAAACCTACTTTATTCCAACTTCTCTATGGTTCATACCCCCGATACTAGCCGTAGAGTCATCAAAATAAGCAAACAACACACGGAAAACAGAATCTGTCAAAAAACAGAACAGTCTGTAGTAATATGTATCAAATGAATACTTCAGGAACTCAAAAAATTCTGAAATAAATTGGTGGACGTGATAAATTTATGTATTAATCATCTGCAAAAAGAATCAACCAAAAAGCACTCTCCAGTAAAAAATGGCAGCTAATCTCATGAGCGCTAAAGTATCTGTTTTTACAGCAAGATCGCAAAGACTTCAACCAAGTCTTCCTAAAGGTTCTACTAGGTACAAACACTAATTAGAACATAAAACCACATCTAAAAAGAGGCTAGATGTATTATTTATTACTGAACATGAACAAAAAACAAGGAACAAAAATAAAATTGGGTTGCCTCCCAACAAGCGCTAGCATGAATAATAAACATTTATCATGAATACGGAAATGTAAAATAACAAATTTATTATTGCCTCCAGGGCATATTTCGTTCGATAGCAACATCGAAGCGAGATTACACGGAAGAACGAATCCGGCGTGGAGTTCGAGCACTCAAGGGTAACCCGTCTACCGAACAAACAATCCATCTATTAGAACCACGATACAAGGTAACTGGTATTACCGTCGCACTAACACACTTGATGTAAACAATGATCCGAATTTACTCCACGCCTAATATCTCTATTGCAGGACACCACTGTTTATTTTCAGTCATTTAATTTTCGTTGTTTAATTTCAAGTCATTACTACTGTGGATGCTACAATCAATCTTCTCGACCACCCGGGTATATTTGTTTCACATGACAATAATATCATCTGCAAATTTTCAAACAGTTACTTCCCACAAAATTGGTGTCAACTTGTGTGTGACCGAAACGCCACTCATAATACTTTCCTCCGCTCTTTGTTCGGATGATAACCATTGGGATACTTACACGAAAGCGGTACCTACTATGTGTGTCTTATAGGCCATCAAGCGAATGTACATCTCCTCCATTTGATGGCGCCGACGACGAGGAGGCGACGCTTGATTTTAGTGAAGTTAGTGCTTTTTAGGGCCTTTGGTAGGAAAATATATTCCAAAAGCATCAATGCAGTTTAGTGTCTTTTTTATTTGGTTCGTGCGCTCATGAACCTGGCCGGATAGGGTGCCTATTGGCAATTTGGCATGTAACATACAGGGATATGTTGTTGCATCGGTGTCAACGTGATCAACTGGTTGGGGTCGGGAGAGCAATACGGATCACTGAGCACTACCAAGAGAAAAAAATGCAACATGAACTACTATTTTTTAAAAGAAAAGGCGAGAGCTTGACTTTATAAATAAAGCCACATGGTAGAGTACCTAAAACAACCACAAGTTCACCAAACATAAACACAAGTCCAGAGGCGTGCAGGCCGAAACCACACAAATCAGGCACGCATGCCAACAACTTACTGCTAAGAGCGGGATCCAAAACAAGACGATTGGCCGGAGGGAGTAGAAGACATCGAGCTTGCCGACGCCCAAACCTTGTTGATCAACTCCTCCAAACCGCCCACATATGCTGTCTTAGTCAATAGTTTCCAGTGCTGCAAGAAGATAGACATTTTGAACAAAACGTCAGCCGACTTGTTAGGGAAGATACCCTCAATGGTGAATTTGTTCCTAATATTCCATAGAGACCAACATAGAGCCCCCAACTCGATCCAGAAAAGCCTCTTCGTTCATCCCTAAGTGGTATCGGTTAAGGTCTGCAGATCTGAGAAAGAGGCAGGATCCCAAGAGACATTCATCCACGATCTGACCCCTCCCCAGGCTAACTTTTCCAGGGGGCACTCGAAAAAGATATGATTGGTATTCTCCACAGCAGAACACAAAGCACAAAAGGCAGAACCAGGCCTGTTCCTCTTACGAATCTGGTCGGTCGAGGGCAAACGACCTCTAATGGCCTGCCAAAGGAAGATCTTAATCTTAGGGGGGATTTTAGCTGCCTAGACCTATTTAAACTTAGACGTGGGAGAGCTATCATTGAGCCTATCATAAAGAGACTTGATCGAAAAAACACCCAAGGCGGTATAGGGCCAGGTCACCTCCTCCACCGAAAGAGAGAGACTAGGGAACAGGGCAGCAAGCCGATGCTAGTCCTCCAACTCTACAGGAGAGAGGGATCTCCGGAGACCCAAGTCCCAACCCTTGCGTGAGAGCTCAGAGATTGAGATCCCAGGCTCTGGACAATATGAGAACAGAACCGGGAAAGAGGATGCTAAAGGTGCATCCCTAGTCCACCAATCCAATCAAAAGCGAGTCGAGGCGCCATTCCTGACAGTAAACTTAACGTGATCGTGAAAAACATCCCTGACCCTTATTGGCTCCCTCCAAAATTGGGACCAATAAGACGCCGTGGCGAACATGGGGCTACTGGAGGGGAAATATTTAGCTTTCAAGATATCGTACCAGAGGGTCCCAGGGGAAGCATTCATGATCCTCCACCACCACTTAATGATAAGGCACTTGTTCATCACTACCGTATTAAGGATTCCAAGCCCCTTTTAGGCCTGCAAATGGCCTTCCATTTGACAAACCTGCATTTACACTTCTTGTCCGAAGAGTTCCAGTAGAAAGCCCCCCCTGTGTTTATCAAAGCCCGCATGAGTGCCTAGGGAAAGCATGAAGATACCCATCGTGAACATAGGCAAGGAAGACATGCATGCATTGATGAGGCACACTTTCCCTGCCTGGGTGTTATATCTGCCGCGCCATGGCATAACTTTGTTACCCACTTTGGCCACCAGAGGTTTGAATCTTTAGCGTGCAGATGGTACAGGGAGATAGGCATGCCCAGATATTTGAAGGGAAAGGAGTCGAGCAAACAATTAAGTAATTGGGAAACCCTTAGGGCCTCCGCCTCGTCAGCTCTAGTCACAATTATCTAACTTTTGGAAAATTTGATCTTGAGCCCCGACAAGGCTTCAAAACATAACATGATGAACTTAAGGTTAGCAAGACAAGCCTCAGTCATCTCCACCAAGATGATCATGTCATCAGCGTACTGGAGGTGCGTGATTCCCCGAGGGAGAAGGTGGGATATGATAGGGGTAATATGACCAGCCAAAGCCGCATGGTCCAACATACAAGATAAGGCATCAGCCACAAAATTAAAAAGAATGGGGGAGGCTGGATCTCCTTGCCGCAGGCCACGACCGTTGGCGGAATATTTGGTGGTCATGCCATTCACAGCCACGGCCATGTGGCCCCCAGAGACTAGTTGCATCAGTCTGTATACCACACCCACATCAAACCCTCTTGCCAATAAGACCTGGCGAAGGAAGTCCAAATTAACAGAGTCATAGGCCTTTCCAAAATCAAGTTTGAGAATGAGGGCACATGAACCTCTCCGTTGAAGGTCATGCACAATTTCATGAAGGCAAAGAACTCCATCAAGGATGAACCTACCCTTGATGAAAGCAGTCTGGGTGGGACTGATGGTACGATGTGCCGCCGGAGACAACCTAGTCGCAAACCCTTTGGAAGGAAACTTAGCAAAGTTATTAATCAAGGCAATGGGGCGAAAAGGGGAATTATTGTCAGCGCCGTTGACTTTTGGGATAAGGTCAGTATGGCGTAATTCAGACGAGAGATATCCATCATCCCTAGGCAAAATCCTTGGATGATTGCACAGACCAAAAGGCGCAACACCGACCAGAAGCGGCGGAAAAACGGGATAGAAAAGCCATCGGGGCCAGAGGCCGAGTTAGAATCAGCAGAGTCGATCGCCCTTTCAATCTCTTCCACATACAAGGGGATCACAAGAGCACTATTTTCCTTGTCCAAGATCTGACAGTGATTCGCCCAGAGGTTAGAAGAAATAATAAAGCCAGAGGCAGGCCTGGCGGCTAAAAGCCCACGAAAGAACTCATGGACATGTTCCAGAATGACATGAGGATCAGAGACTTGGATCCCATTTACGACCAAGCTATTAATCGAACACCTACGACATCGACCGTTGGCAATGGCAAAGAAATATGCACTAAGGGAATCGCCTTTCAGGGTCCAGTTAATGGAACCACGCTGCTTCCAATAAACCTTGGCCTGGTGATGTAGATGTAAAAGACGGGCTTCCAAGTCATATCTACACTGCCAGCCGGTGTGGGAGAGCCCAGCTGAATTAGCCTCCACATCTAAGGTAGCAACTTGCCCTAGCAGCTCACGTTTTCTCTCAAGGGCCTCGGCCACGCGATTACGGCCCCAGCCTCTCAGGAACTTACGCAACTGATACGAACAACTATGTCAATCATCCATTAGGCCAAAAGAACGAGACCTAGAGGACAGGAGCACATAAATCTTATCTGAAACCAGCTCAACAAAGCCATCAACCAAGAGCCATGAAGCGTCGAACTAAAATTTAGATACTTTAGGCAGAGCGGACACGCCAAGATCCAAGATAAGGGGAGAGTGGTCAGAGCCAACATGGGGTAGGGCAGAAAGAGAGGCTCTAGGGAATATCGCATCCCATGGGATAGACGAAAGAACACGAAATAAGACAGACCGGGTCGGGTCTAATTGATGATTGGACCAGGTGAACCTAGTGCTTGACCTCGTAATCTCACGGAGCGCACATTTCGCGATGAAATCGTTAAAGGCCTCAGCCAATGGCCATGAGATGTTGGAATTACTCTTCTTAGCAGGTGACCTTAGGAGGTTGAAATCACCCCCAGTAACCAATGGGCTGTAACATGAGTCAATTTTGGAAGCAAGCTCATCCAGGAAGAGATGAGACAAAGAGTGATCGGCCGGTCCATACACCACCATCACTTCCCAAAGCGAATTAAGATCTTTGTGAAACACCACCATACTAGCCCCAAAAAATCCATTGGTCAAAGGCAACAAAATCGAAAAGATCCACTTTGTCCCCAACCAAAATACCACCAGAATGCCCTGAAGCCGGAAGGCACCTCCAAAAATAACGATCTGCTCCCGCAACCGAAGAAAGTTCATAGCGAGAAAAATCATACTTAAAGGTCTCAACGAGTCCAACAATGTCAATGCTATCGTTACGCACCAGGTCCCGGATTTGGTCATGGCGCCCCTAGCACCGAAACCCCGGATATTCCAAAAGAGGGCTTTCATATAAAGGAGAGGTTTTTAATGCGCAAACTTGACCTACTCGGGGCCAGTCAGGGTTTAGGTTTAGATGCACGCCCCTTCTTTGCTGCAGTGAGAGGAGGGCCACTACCCTCCTCAGCCACCTCAGACCCGGTGGCCTCCGCCGCCACCTTAGACTTAGTGGCGGCCTTCTTGGCCCTGGCAATAGCCGCCTGGGCCTCCTCGTTAATCCAAATCAAAGAGAGCAAGGAGGAAGGATACCCAATGTTGTGATCAACCGAAACACCAATATCGGATAAAATGTTCAAGAGATGCGAATCCGGTAAAGAAGGCAACACCAGCCAAACATGGGAGGGAGGGGAAGCATTACCTGGGGGGCAAAGGTCCTTGGCCGCTGCCCTGCGCTCGGCCCATTCTTAGAGCAAGGAGGAAGGAGACCCAATGTTGTGATCAATCGAAACACCAATATCGGATAAAATGTTCAAGAGATGTGAATTCGGTAAAGAAGGCAACACCAGCCGAATATGGGAGGGAGGGGAAGCATTACCTGGGGGGCAAAGGTCCTTGGCCGCCGCCCTGTGCTTGGCCTGTTCTTGGATGGGCCGACATTGCTGTGGCGACGGAGACCGTTCTGCACCGTGGAGACAGGAGAATGGACCGGAACCACTGGGGCCGCGTCAGAGGGGAAGAAGCACCACCCTGGGCTGTCCCGACACGGTAGCCACACCCAAGTCATCATCTAGACGACATCACGTGCTGGCTTCCTGGATCTTACTCCCAGAGGAGGCCCTGCTCCGAGCCAAGAACTTGCGCACAATGGACTTCTTCTTTTGTTTCTTGCTGCAAGGGCTAGAGGGTGGAGTCGCAGCGTCCGGAGGCACATCCATGATACCAGACAAAGATGGGGAAGCCAGACGAGCACCAGCATCAGGTATGGTAGAGCACGCACCAGAGAAGGGTGTGGCCCCACCAAGACCCTCCACATTCAAGGGCTCCGCACCACGAGCACCTTCCTTGGGAGCACCCCCACCACCAGAACCGGGGGGCCAAAATCAAACATGCCACGAGATTCGGAGCCCATCGCCTCCCATTCCGATGCAGTGAAAGGATTCGCATTGCTGCCCGCGCTCATCTCGCCCCCACCATCAGAAGGATCCGGGTTGGATGGCTTAGGAGCAGGAGGAGGAGGTGCCTGCTGATCAGTCCTGCCCTCAGTGCGGACCCGGATACGATAGGCGTCTGAAGCTGCGAAAACATCAACCATGTCATGCACCCACGACTGATCAAGACACCATATCTTCATGTGGATTGGGAAGGGGGTCGAGAGATGCCTCATCAATAGCTATAGGTTTGCCAATAAGCACTCCAAAAGCCATCAAGGAGCGGGCATTTCTGAGCCCAGACGGAACAGCCTCGAGAAGCACCCATGTTTTAGACAAGGAGGTCACCGCTTTTGCCCCGTCAATAGTTGCCTTAACAGAGACCATCACTTGGTTCAAAGGAAGGGTAAAACTCGCACAGGAAGCCATCATCTTTAAGATTTCTTCATGGGAAAGTAACAGAGAATTCTCTTTCCGACATCTGATCGATCTGCCAATCCCAACCCTCCATGCCCCACTCTCTAAGCTCATCAGAAATGACTTGAATCGAGACAGGATTGGAAATGACATGGATCACCGTAGCATTGGAAGACATCGGGGCAACCACACGCATCCCCAGCTCCCCATCCAAAGCGAAGAAGGCACATCTAGGGAGGCCAAGACCAAACTGCTTAAAGGCACGGAATTGGATGCGGTTATCACACTCCACAGTGAGGTGGCCTTCAGTGCGGCATATCAAGCAGAAGGGAGGAAACTTCCATCTGGACTAAAAGTGCCCCGCACGGCGACACACAAAGCAGGTCAGCATTGCAGAACCAGAGCCGGAGCCGCCACCAGAGGCCGGGCCCCCAACGCGAGAGGGAGCGAAGCACGTGGGCAACGGGGGCGGGGGGAAGTATGCCATCGCCAATCGCTGCCTAGGAGGACCCCGGATCCAGGTTGAAGTCCGACGGAACTTGGAGGGGAAGGGGTCGTTACCATAACCACCGTCTCGACCACCACCAGCACCGCGGCCATGACCCGCGGCCCTAGATCCAGCGGCACCCACATGGCCGCCCGCCACCGCCTGGCCGGTCGGGCCACGAGGAGTCGCAGGATGAGGGGCGGCCGTGGCCACCGACGAGCCCGACGCCGCAGTTGAGGGAGTCCTGGACTAAGGGGTCCTCGGGCATCCAGCCTGTTAGCCATGGGCCGGACTGATGGGCTGTGAAGATACGAAGATCGAAGACTGCACCCGTGTCCGAATGGGACTCTCCTTGGCGTGGAAGGCAAGCTTGTCTATCAAATATGTAGATTCCTTTCTTTGTAACCAACCTTGTGTAACCCTAGATCCTCCCGGTGTCTATATAAACCGGAGGACTTAGTCCGGAGAAAGGATCCATTATCATAGTCATATAGGCTAGACTTCTAGGGTTTAGCCATTACGATCTCGTGGTAGATCAACTCTTGTAATACTCATATTCATCAAGATCAATCAAGCAGGAAGTAGGGTATTACCTCCATAGAGAGGGCCTGAACCTGGGTAAACACTGTGTCCCCTGTCTCATGTTACCATCGACCTCAGACGCACAGCTCGGGACCCCCTACCCGAGATCCGCCGGTTTTGACACCGACAACAGCCTCCCATGGATCCACGGCCGCAGCCTGCGCCGCCGCATCCTCACGAGCCTGCTCCTCGCGTTGCAACCACGCCGGCCCCACCGCCCACGCCTCCTGATCGCGCGCCACCTGATCCTGCGAGGCCCGCTCCGCTTCAAGCTTCTCATGAAGAGCAGCCTCGTACTCCAGATCTGGAGCCCGACCCGCCTCCACCGAGGCCTCCCGAACACGCTTGCTCCCGGACAATGCCTCTGAGGAAGACGCCCTGGACTTATCCATGGCCACCACCACCGCAAATGAGCTAGAGAGAGAGGGGGAGGATGAGATCTCACAAGAGAGCGAATGAGGAAGGGGTAGCGGCGCACGTAAGATCTAGAGGCCGGAAATCCTAGGTCAGGGGGGAGGGAGCCCTTCTGTATCCATAATACCCGCAAAGAATGGGGCCAACAGGCCGAGCCAAGACCGACGAGCCACCAGGGCCAACTTGGGTTGAGGCACACGGCCCAGGCGTGGGCAGACTCAGGGAGGGAAATCAGTAGAGGACAGGCAGGCCCCACTGGCCCCCCACCCGGCCCAACATCCGCACCTCCCTCGGCCCGAGCCAGCCCACCCCCCAACCACGAGGCCACCGCTCAATGTAGGGTTAGGGAAAGGCCCCTCGCGTCACCCGCAACCATGCCGCCGCTACCAGTCGTCGCCAGCGACGAGCCAAGGGCTAGCTCCCCCGATTGCCACCCCGACGGCAGATCAGATGGAGCACAACCCGACACCGACGGCGAACGCCACGGCGAAGGACCCGGCGGGATGGACAGCCCAGCCATGCACGACGAGACGACCACCTCAGCCCTGAACCTACCAAACCCGCTCCCCTGGCGCCGCGCCACGCACCACCCAGGATTCACCGCCGGCGACCGCACCGCAAGTCCGCGCCCGCCCGGAGCAAACTTCATGACCTTGGGATGAAGAGGAGGGGGGAGAGGCAAGGAGACCGGCCGGGGGGCATCCGCCTCGTCCCCGACCCAGATCCATCCGGATCCAGCACCCAGAAACGATTGGCCGAGGGGAGGCCGCCGCGGGGGGAGGGGGACGAGCCCCTGGCCGCAGGAGCCCGCCGAGGAGAGGAGATCCCTGACACATGGAGCACGGGGGGAGGGGAGAGAGCGGGCCTGGCGCTGGCCATCGATGGTCGCACCGTCACGATGGGGGAGGAAGGGCAGAGGAGGGTGATGGGAAGGGGTAGGAAAGAGACCATCCCGCTCATCTGAACTGCTATTATTTTAGTATGGATGGGAGGCCAACAGTACACCCATGGTAGTGTTAGCCTGAGAAAGCCACATGAATCGGCTCATTGGGCAACAGATTCGGTGCAGGCAGGCAGCCAAACTTGATGTATGTATCGAGCACCGTTGAGTGTGCTCGGCGGAGCACACCTGTTCTGATGCCCGAGCTCACATGAACTTAGGTGAACAGTAAAATAAATAAAAAATATTTCTTAATTCTGAATCTTTTTGTGTGAAACGTTGACAAATGTTTTCATAGCCTGCAAAATTTCATCACCATATGATATTCGTGGAAACGTGGCAAAAAATACAAAATTGATGCTTCAAAATGTTACTTTCAAACGCATGTTGGAGCATTGATTTTTTTTGCCATATTTTACATGAAAGTTATCTGGTGATGAAAATTTATAAGCTATGAAAACATTTGTCAAACTTTCACAAAAAAATCAGATTTTTTTTTTCTGATTTTACTGTTCACCCGAGCTCATGTGAGCTCGGGATTAGAACATCACTTTCGTTGCTCGGGCACATTCTTCAGAAAAGGATACAACGGTCAGACAAACATTAAATACTTCGCCTGTCTGCTCGTTGCTTTTAGTTTTTGCACCAACGGCGCATCGAGTCCTTGTGCGTATGACTTGAAATACTTAAAATAGTTCAATGAGGGCGTAACAAGATTACGGTGAACATTGCTTCATGTATAATTTCTTTTTCAAAAAGGAGGAATACCTCCGGCCTTTGCATCTCTTAATGCACACATCCATATTATTAAAAAGAATCTATGTTCAAAATACGGTCTCAAACAATACAACAAAACATATAAAAAAAGTTGTCGTAACAGGCAAAAATAGGATAAGATGACTAGACACCTATCCATTATTGGATCGTCATCCAAACCGGTTGTAAGTATCTCATGCACCATCTCCCATCGATTGCACCTAATATCCATAAGCTCCCTGTGGTCCGTATGGCTGAGGAACGACCACGATGAATCCAAGCGGACGCCATGAAGATAACCTGCAAAAAAATTGTGACGGTTTGTCTATTAAAGGTAACATCATTCCGGCAATTCTATATGGCCCAAAGTAACGCACACACTTCAACTTGAATATGTGTCGCAGTCCTAGGCTCTACCCCGGTTAACCAAATCCCAAATAAATTCGATAACGTGGTGGGCGGAGATATGTTAAAGGACACGTGAATGGTCCGCCACACTAACTTAGCAAGTGGGCATTGATAAAAAGATGTTGTATTGATTCTTCCTGATCATAAAAAGTAATATAGATTAGTACCATCATAACTACGCTTTGCCAAGTTATTTTTTGTCAAAATTACTCCTTTATGCGTCATAGTTACTATCCCATGAGCCTAGAAAATAAATTTCGTTTACCGTTTATAAAGGTGATGATCTTGCCCCTGCTGGTTCGCCTTCGACAATTGAGCACATAAACAATCACAGAGCACGTAAGCCATAGTTAAATAACCTTACTCTTTGATCATCACAATTCAAGAGTGTCGCAATAACCCAAATTATCTTCTTTTTACCATTCTCCATGCCCCACCAATACTACTGTTGAGATCATCACAAATGCCTGCCGACAATTTGAACTCACTCATACTCCTTTCATTTTAAAATAAGTGTCTCAATTTTGTATTAACTTTAGTACATCCTTCTAGTTTTAATCACACACGTCTTTTCCACCTAGGAAGGATGCCCTTACGATCATTTCATACTCTGCCTTCGCCCGAGCGGTCCCCAGGGAAAGGTGCACTAAACTTGAGGACGGAGGGAATAACACAATTGGATCAGAATTTCCTTTGCACCTTTGCAATAGTGATATTGCCATATTGGGAGACCCATGTGCGTTATTTTTCAGGACTAATCAAGTGCGAACTGTCACATGCCTGATTGTTGATCGGTGGACTAAAATGTACTAGCACATGATTACCCAAGACTCTGTTAGGCTGACTTCTGACATGCATGCATGTTCTAACTGAAGGTCACGGTGGTTATGGGGCTGACTATGGATTGTCTACACGATTAGTTGATATGTGTACACCTAATACGGCGTTCACACGTAACCTCACGAGAGCATGACGATTAGCATCAGACTGTCAGATACGCTCACAAATTGTACGCAGAAAATGATTTCAGTGTAAGCAATGACGTGCTGACAGTTCAGAGTTTGAACATTCATTCTAGTGTACGAACTCCAAAGAGATTATTCGAAACAACTGAATAGTGTTAGAGAAATGAATTTTGCTCAACCGCCTAACAGATCGTCACGCTGGTACCGCTGAATTATGATAAACTTGGAAGGACAACGCCAATCCTCTTCACTGGTTCAGCTACCTTGTCATTTGATTACCATAACTGAATGTCTCTAAAATAAAATCGAATAACATCATATCCCTGTCCGTTTCTCTCTCATAAAGATCATACCTCACGACATAGAAGTTCCTACATCCTCAGAGTACCAAGACATCCCATCCACTAAGTAATGTGCTATGGAAAAACGGCACATCCTGAGCAAATCAAGGCATGTTCATCCCAATAATTGTTATGCTGACCAATCCTAACGAAAATCATCACATAGAAAATCTCCATAATCAATCAAGCTTACAATTATTAGCAAACAACACGCAAGCTCTGATGATCTGAACACTATAAATAGGGACGCCATTACCATTGCAAAGCACAAGACAAAAACCTTGAGGACTTGGCTGCCTTCCTACATTACTTGCTAGTAGGCGTACTCTGAAATTGAAATGGAGAGTCCTTCTCTGCTTCTTCTCACCACCTTGTTGGCCTTTGCATTCAAGGCCTCTGGTGCTCAATGGACGCCTGCATTTGCAACATTCTACGGCGGCGGCGACGCATCGGACACCATGGGTAATGTTTCTTTTACGCTTGAGTTGCATGCATTATTTGGATGACGCACATCCTTGAACTCCTTACTAAGCAGGATGCAACTTACACAAAAATGCAGGTGGTGCGTGCGGGTACGGGAACTTGTACAACGCCGGGTACGGGGTCAATTCAGCCGCATTGAGCACGGCGCTCTTCAACAATGGTGCGTCGTGCGGCATGTGCTTCACTATCACCTGCGACGCTAGCAAGACACAGTCGTGCAAACAGGGCACGTCCATCACCATCACGGCCACCAACTTCTGCCCGCCCAACTATGCCCTGGCCAGCGACAACGGCGGATGGTGCAACCCGCCGCGGCAGCACTTCGACATGTCGCAACCCGCGTGGGAGACCATCGCCGTCTACCAAGCCGGCATTGTGCCCGTCAACTACAGGAGGGTTCCCTGCCAGAGGAGTGGGGGCATGAGGTTCACTGTTAATGGGAACGACTACTTTGAGCTCGTGACGGTGGCAAATGTCGGCGGTAGCGGCGTGGTATCCCAAATGTGGATAAAGGGGTCCAAGACTGACTGGATGGTAATGAGCAGGAACTGGGGTGCCAGCTGGCAGAGCAATGCTTACCTCAACGGCCAGAGCCTGTCCTTCAAGGTACAGACCGACGACGGCCGGGTCGTCACGGTCGACAATGTTGCGCCGTACAACTGGTGGTTCGGTGGCACCTACACTTCGTGGCAGCAGTTCTAACATCTTGCGAGGTTGATGATTTCATCTGTGGGTACTCAAATAGTCAGGCCCGATGATTTCATCCGAGGCTGTATCTCCTATTTTGTTTCTTTGTATCTATGTTTTGCTTGTCCACGTTTGTGTACTTAGCTTACATTAATTCTCTTGTGGCATAAGATCATAAGATTATATGTGTGTGCCCAACATCTCAAAAGTAAATTTAAATGGTTCTGAAGAATAGTGCATTCTACGAGGATTAATATGCAAAAGATATTCACTCAATTTAGAAGTACAGGTAAAAATTTATAAAGGTTTGAACATGTAGGGGTTTACTATAAAAGTTACAATGATCAAATTGGCTGAAAATTATTAAATAAAATAAGGGATATGTGGTGGCTTCTAATTGGCTGGTTCTGGTTCGAGGCAGGAACATAATGGAGTTGTTGGAGGGACGGCATGTCCTGATTGGATGGTAACGCTTTACGATCATAAATGACGTGATGTTGTGTGATTGGTTGATACCATTTTTAGTGGTTTCTAATCCTTTGTTGTTGGTTTAGATCGCACAATACACGGGCTAGGGTTTCAATGCTCACCGGGGTAGTCACCGAAGATTTCGAGGACGACGACGCACCGATCGAGATTGGATGGATCAACATTGCGATGGTCGACAGTGCTCGTCATAGTGCGGCAAAGATGAAGGTGGCATTGGCGTGCTTGGGGGTTGACGAGATCAGGCGCAATGGCTCTTGAGAGTTGCTCGGCACCGTTCGAGCTTCGGCAGAGGTCGCATGTGTTGATTTAGAACGATCCTCGACAAATCTACTAATCAAGGGTGCGCAACGTGCCAAGGCAGATATGATGGGCATGTCGGTGAGGCCGACGATGAGCTTACCTCGCTAAAATTGGCAATGGTGCGGCAGCGCGGTTTGTGTGACGGTGAAGTCGTGCTCTGAGGGGTCTCTGGGGTTGCAGACCATGCCAAAACTATTTGCCCATGCGTGCCGAGGATGAGGGTGTCGGTGCCCGGGCAAGTGGTGGTCGGTGCTCTCCGGAATTACCGGGTATAGTAACTGTAGAGGTGGCGACATTGTGTCGAATTTGAGACTGCCTAGCGGCCATGTGGGAATCTTCTATAGGGGATTTTTGCAGGGTAACGAGGTCTATTTACAGGGCAAGCAGGCCTGATAGATCATGGCCATTGCCGTGGAGTTCAGTGGGGTTGTGCGCGTGAGGCCAGGATCATGGGCTCCCGTTCCTCAAGCGAGAGGTTGACGACGGGTTGTTGGGGCCGGCTGTGAGTGAGAGCGAAGAGATGGATGATCATTAGTCATTGGATCATCATAAAATCAAACGGTCAACGTTATATTGCCCTTGTGTACCAATTTGGAATACAAATGGGCCATTGGCTCGCTCGACTGGGCTCGCTGAGCGCTGAGCTTCGCTCACTGAGCGTTAGTTAGGTCAGGGGCTGGTGGGCTAGGTAATAGGGTAGGCTAGGTTTAGTTTTCTCTTTTTCTTTCTTTTCTTTTCTGTTTTCTTTTTGCAGTTGAATTTGAATTTGATTCAAAGATCAAATATAATCCAATTTTTGGGAAAACCCCACAGATGTTCAATAAATACTGGGGGCTTCGGAAAATATATTTCAAACCAAATGAATATTTTGCAACCCTATTATGGGATATTATATTTATTCCCTAAAATTATTTAAGGTTCATATAAATCTCCCAACTTTAATCCAGGGTTTCAAATACTATGTGGGATTTAGGGAAACTATTTCCCAGCGCAAAACATTAAAAAGGAAAGCTCACACACATTTTGTAAATCAATTTTGGCTTTATGAATAACCCTAAAATGATTTTAGGGTTCTTGGTAATTCCAAAAAGTTTTGAGCCGCAAATAACACTCGGAATGGTCTCTGTGGTTATATGCACTCTTCATCGAGAATCTACCATGCTTGCTAGGGAGAAAAACTATAAATCATCGTCATCTCTTGGCGATGTTTTAATCTTTAAGATTGCTTCAGCATCAAGTAGCAGATAAAATTGCCGAAGACCCTCAAAATTTCCATGGCCCATGATTGCCTAGAAAATCATCCACCGTATTAAACCTACAATGACCTTCCGTTGTGACTGTTCGAACTTTGATGAGATATGTCGTGAGGGATCTACGGTCCGTCCAAACCTTTATATTTTCCAATGCCAACTCGCCAAGCAGGGCCTCTCTTTAGCAGTTCCAATCCATGTTATTTACCATGCCAAACCTTAAATGCATTGCCAGTAAAAGTAAGATTTGTCAAGTTTCCATTTATGGTAATAGTTTGTTGTCAACAATCGAGCACATTTAGAGACATTAAAACTGTACTTTCCCAGACCTCTTAGACCATTAGCGGTATTGGCCATCAGATTTGAAGGTTCAGTGTTTCTGGCGTTGGATTTTTTTTGGCAATCTCGCCCGGGCTTCTGATGCCAAGCACACAGATTGCTACACAGACTGGGTGACTGCTCCCATGACAAAATCGATGATATACAATTATTTGGTCCAATTGGGCCTAAGGTGTGCGTGTGACCGAGGAGAAAAATAAATGAAGTTCGCAGTCTAGCGAGTGTGTGAATCGTTCTATGAGGAGGAAGCGATGAATCCTTGGTTGTCGATTTAAATCCAGTCATCAGCGATATTGAGTATAAATCACCATTACTACAACAGTTTAATACATCATCGGGATTATCCATAATACAGTATCAGGTGATCTATAGTGATTCGCCCTAAATACACTATCACCATTACTACAACACTTCAAATAACCTTATATCTCTCAAGCTCGTGCTACCTTGGAATTTAGGGAGAATCAGTTTATCCCAAGCAAACCAAGCCATCTTTTCTCTTTTCATTCTCCATGCTCCACCAATCTTGTGATCATCACATACACATGCCCGCAATTTGAACACACTCATAACATGGATCCTGAGAGCGCTTGAGAAAATGTTTTAATAGCATGGTGTGTGCCGGAAATCACTAATGGATCCCGAGCTCCATGGAGGCTGAATTAATAAATAATAATAAATCAATTTTTTGTTTCAAAAATATCTGACAAAAAATACACATAAACATAGGGATGTATATTAAATGTTTGTAAAGTTTCATGGTGAATAAGTTTTATGTGAGCTACACAAAAAATAATCATGTGTTTCTACCATGTATACTGTTCACTATAAAAGTTCATGATTTGTTTTGTATAGCACACATAGAAGTGTATTTTCATCATGAAAATTTACACCAATGCAGTAATACATCCAAATGTATTTTTCCCTAAGAAAAACTTCCTAATGTGCTTGTCTATTTTTTTCAGAATTTTTAACTTAAGCATGTATGTTATTTTTCTGGATTAAGCAGGTGCAAATTATCACATGCCTGATTGTTGATCGGTGGATTAAAATGTACTCGCACATGATTACCCAAGACTTTGTTAACCTGACATGCATGTTCTAACTGAAAGGAACGGTGGTTATGGGGTTGACTATGGATTGTCTACACGATTAATCCATATGTACACCTGATATGTATAATAGTGTTCACACGTAGCCTCATGAGAGCATGACTGATTAGCGTAAGACTGTCAGGTATGCTCACAAATTGTACTCGAAAATGGTTGCAGTTGTAAGCAATGACGTGTTGGCAGTTCAGAGTTCCAATATTCATTCTAGTGTTGAGAGCTCGTGTCGGCCAACCAAAGCGCCTTCATCTCGGGCAGGTGCATTCACGACAACTTCTTGCTTGTCCAACAAACCGCCTGACACCTCCACAGCATCAAGGCGTCAAGAATTCTGCTCAAGCTCGACATTGCCAAAGCATTCGATTCGGTCTCCTGGCCTTTTCTGCTCGAGGTCCTTCGCCACCTCGGATTTGGGCCACGGTGGAGAGAATGGATATCCATCCTTCTTTCCACGGCCAGTACTCGAGTCTTGATCAACGGGCACCCAGGCCCCCCGATCCCTCACGCTAAAGGCTTGCGGCAAGGCGATCCCGTTTCTCCCATGCTTTTCACCATCGCCATTGACGTGCTCAACTCTCTGGTCCAGCATGCCATCCGCTGCAACATCCTCCAGCGCCTCTCTCCTCGTCACATGACGTCAAGCATCTCCCTTTATGCGGACGATGTTGTGATCTTCTGCCACCCCGACCCCGCTGATCTCTCAGCGGTGCGCGAGATCCTGCGCATTTTTGGATTGGCATCAGGTCTCAAGACCAACTTTGCCAAGTGCTCCATCTCCCCCATCCGGTGTACGGACGCGCAAGCCACTAACGTGAGTGCCGCCCTTGGCTGCCCGGTGGCCAACTTTCTGGTGACCTACCTTGGTCTGCCCCTCGCCATTCGGTGACTTCACTCCTCCGTTCTTGACCCCCTCATCGATCGGCTACGCAAGAGGCTCTCCACCTGGCGGGCCTCCCTTCTTTCTCGTGGGGAGAGACTTGCCCTTGTGCGGCACGTCCTCTCTGCCATGCCGCTCCATATTCTCTCGGCCATTGCTCTTAATGCCACCATCCTTCGTCGGGCCAACCGG
>LR880968.1:662265245-662276389 GCA_904067115.1 Aegilops sharonensis | reverse complement strand
GGTAATGGGTGGTTCCTTCACACAAGAAACAAGTCACCTGACTAGTTGGGCATTCCTCAGCTGGGTGTTCTTCCTCACAATGAGGGCATCCATCCTTGTGTTCCTCCTGGGTGTGTCCTATTTCTCCGCAAATCTTGCAGGCACAAGGTCTCGGGTTATCATAGTGCTTCCGGATGAGACGTGATCTCAACAGGGTCTTCTTGAATTCCTCCCAAGTTCTTGCTCCATTAAATCCCTGTATGGCTTGATGCATGTTCCACCAGGTTGCAGCACTTTCTGTAAAGTACTGAAGAGCGTATTGGACCTCATACTTCCTTGAAACCAAATTGCTCCCGAAGTGTTTTTCCATGTTCTGCATCCATAGTTCTGCCTCCGGCTGAGTCTTCGGTCCAGAGAATATCAGTCCAACTTCATTCATCATCTATGGGGTTCAAAAGTTTTGGGATGAGATATGAGAGAGGTGGGGAGGGATACACACACAATACAACCGTTTTTCAAGAAACGATTTTTACTTTGTGGCTGTCAGAAAAACATCAAACAAATGACAGCTCACAAATCATCGTATCTAACGTAAGTGTATAACAGGGGTTTGGTCTTATAAAGGTCTAATAATTCTTCAGATCCTTTCAAGTCTTCGGAGTCTTCAACTGTTCTAGCTTCTAATACATGGTGAAATCCTCTTTACTCCGAAGAGGTCATCAGTTCTCCGATATCAAATCCTTCTTGGAGCGTCTTCAGTTGATCTTCCGTGTGGTCAAAAGGGAAAAGGGGTATATTCTAACTATTTGAGGTGAGAGGGTCTATTTGATAAAATCAGAAAAGATGAGGAGTAAGAGTCTTTTTGAAAATAAAGTTTTTGAGATATCCTGTCCAAGGGGCTTTCCGATTTCTAGGGTCACGTCCTACAGTCAACATGTGCTCTGATACCATTTCTGTAGCGACCCAACCTCAGACGGTCAAGCCTCTGTGTTGCTGTGCCATCCCTGGATCAGTATGCTGGCACACAGTACATCAATGTATATATATCAAAGTGCAATCACATGTAAAATTAACGTAAAACTGATATATACCTCATAAGTCACAACGGAAACAAATATTCGGGTGTGGAGTCCCATCAACGCCATCGGCAGGTTGAGTGTAGACCGTAACCCCGTATCGTAACTCTTACTCGTCGAGGAAAGTATCTGCAACATGATACGTTGCAGCCGTGTAGGTCAGTACATTGAATGTACCGGCAAGATCACAATAAGAGAAAACAGATGATAAACTATACTATATGCAGTATGGCTTTGTGGCTCTGTATCTGAGTTTTGTTTGCGTAAAAGCTGGTTTTATTATCCCTACATCAAAGGAATAAATGAAGTCTGTACTATGGAGTTTTCTATCATGACATGGTTCCGCCAACCGATGTCTCATAGCCCAAAATCATCATAAGTTGCCCACAATTAAGTTATCAATCCAGTGTTGAGAGTTCCGAGATAGATCCAGGTCCAGATGCTCAAATTGTCCGTAACCGGGGACACGGCTAATCGATTAGGTTTAAACCCTCTGCAGAGGTTTGTACACTTTACCCGCAAGATTCGATCCCTCTTTTATTACGTTCTCGCACTTCAGAGTGTTTGAGAACAAGATGACCGAAACATGGTCTTCCAAAGAGTTCCTCTGACCACTGTCCGGTACTCATCCCATCCTACCGTAGTTCTACATCTGCTAGTATCGTCCCAGCCAGAGTCACAACTAAGGTCAACCAAGCCAGAGCCCATAATGACTTGCGGTTGCACAGGTATGCTTCCGGGCATGAAGTATTCTCCCGTCTCTTTGAGTCTGGGTGAAGCTTTCCGCAAGATGTCATGGTGCTTCTCCATGCATCCCGGCCAACCACTGGTTTCTCCAGGGTGCCCATCAACCGTCCTTCACCCAGTAGTGTGTATTGAATTCCTGTCTCGAGTCTTGAAGTCTTGAGGCCTTGAAGATGCAGTCCTTGCAGATTCCATCATGGAGTTGTCGTCATTGACGTAGAACCTCCATTCTCACACCACTCCTGAGCACTCATACCAAACCCCGTCTACTAAAGCGTAGCATTTAAAATAAAATATCGTCCCGGGCTTGGTAACAGGGTGATGGATTCCTACCTCATGCATACTACTCAACTACAAGGATTCAATAACACTACTGAGGGGGGGTTGCAAAGGTGCCACTATATGCAATAAAACAGAGGTATGAAAACATGGTCAAAGTGAACTTGCCTGGTTGACGATCTTCGAAAACTAGGGATTCGTAGTAGCAAGCTTCGCACTCCGAAAAATTCTACCGAGACAAACAAATAATCACAATAAGCACATAGCATAGGACCACATAACACAATAGCATAGCAAAAGTAACATAACACACCAAAACAACCAAAACCAAATCCAAAGGAAAACTCAAAGAAAACCAATTCAAAGTTTTTCCTACTTCAAGCAACAACTAAAATAGTTTTATTTAATAAAATTTCTCAACATAACCTAATCATGGTTTTAGGTTAACTTAACAGAAAAGATTTCACTAATCAACTAGGAGCAAAAAGAATTAATTTAAAACCTATTATGAAACTCCTATTAGGCTTAATCCAATTTCTATTAAGAAAAATAAAATAAAACTTTTATTAATTATAAATAAAAGTTCATCTATTAGAGTGACAGAAACTAACCTAGAATAATCAATCACAAGTTAAAAATAAATTTATTTACTAATTAAAATATTAGGAAAACAGAAGCTAGTTAATTAATTAGGATTAACAAGATTCTGCTTAAATCTATTTATTTATTAATCCTAAAATACCCAAGTTAATTTTTATGGGTTGGCAATGTCAAAATAAAGTTGGGACAAAAAGAATCATCCAAAAATAATTTTTCTAACTCAAGTTATAGCAGATTTACTATTCTGAATAAAACTAAATTAAAGCAATTTTAATTAATTTTAACATAGTTATATATATATATATATATATTCTACAGAAACTACATAAAATTTGCAAACCAACAAAAAAAGAATCACCTAAAAATAATAAATAGAATAAAAGATATGAATTTTTCAAAACAGAAACTATTCTGTTAAAACAGAAAAACAAAAATAAAAGAAAAAGGCCTAATGGGCCTAAACTACGCACTGTGCGTCAAATAGCCTAAACGGGCCTAGGGTTAAACTAAAACGGACCGGGCTAAAATAAAAACCTAACTAAATAATAAACCGGACGAACCGGGCCGGTTTTCTTTATAGAAAACATACCCCTTCGGGGTCTAATCCTAGCCGGTGGTTAGAGATCGGACGGGGGGGGGGGGGGGGGGGGGCGGGGGCGGAGGGGGACCGGGGGTCCTTGGGGGGCGGGGGTGGGGGGGCGGGGAGGGGGGGGGGGGGGGGGGAGGGGGGGGCGGGGGGGAGGGGGGGGGGGGGGGGGCCCGGGTTCTGGGGGGTGCGGGGGGCCGGCGGGGGGGGGGGGGGGGTGGGGGGGGGGGGGGGCCGGGGGGGGGGGGGGGGGGGGGGCGGGGGCGGAGGGGGACCGGGGGTCCTTGGGGGGCGGGGGTGGGGGGGCGGGGAGGGGGGGGGGGGGGGGGGAGGGGGGGGCGGGGGGGAGGGGGGGGGGGGGGGGGCCCGGGTTCTGGGGGGTGCGGGGGGCCGGCGGGGGGGGGGGGGGGGTGGGGGGGGGGGGGGGCCGGGGGGGGGGGGGGGGGGGGGGCGGGGGCGGAGGGGGACCGGGGGTCCTTGGGGGGCGGGGGTGGGGGGGCGGGGAGGGGGGGGGGGGGGGGGGAGGGGGGGGCGGGGGGGAGGGGGGGGGGGGGGGGGCCCGGGTTCTGGGGGGTGCGGGGGGCCGGCGGGGGGGGGGGGGGGGTGGGGGGGGGGGGGGGCCGGGGGGGGGGGGGGGGGGGGGGCGGGGGCGGAGGGGGACCGGGGGTCCTTGGGGGGCGGGGGTGGGGGGGCGGGGAGGGGGGGGGGGGGGGGGGAGGGGGGGGCGGGGGGGAGGGGGGGGGGGGGGGGGCCCGGGTTCTGGGGGGTGCGGGGGGCCGGCGGGGGGGGGGGGGGGGTGGGGGGGGGGGGGGGCCGGGGGGGGGGGGGGGGGGGGGGCGGGGGCGGAGGGGGACCGGGGGTCCTTGGGGGGCGGGGGTGGGGGGGCGGGGAGGGGGGGGGGGGGGGGGGAGGGGGGGGCGGGGGGGAGGGGGGGGGGGGGGGGGCCCGGGTTCTGGGGGGTGCGGGGGGCCGGCGGGGGGGGGGGGGGGGTGGGGGGGGGGGGGGGCCGGGGGGGGGGGGGGGGGGGGGGCGGGGGCGGAGGGGGACCGGGGGTCCTTGGGGGGCGGGGGTGGGGGGGCGGGGAGGGGGGGGGGGGGGGGGGAGGGGGGGGCGGAGGCCCGGCTTAAATAGCCAGGGGCCTCGGCCTAGCTTCGGGGGGGGCGATCGGGGCGGATCGGGATCCCGGATCCTTCGGGATCCGGCGATCTGCGGCGGCGACGGCGTGGCGTGGGGCGGGGGTTGACGAAGGGGGTGGGTCCCGCTGTCAGTGAGAGAGAGAGGGGTGGGGAGCGAGCGGGCGGCCGGCGCGTAAGGGATTCGGGCGAGGGGGAGGTGAGGCCGGCTCGGTCGGCGCTGGGCTGGCCTCTGGGCCGCTCGGCTGGGCCGGCTGGTGGGGGGTTGCGGCGCTGGCTGGGCCAGGGGGCCTGGCTGGCGCTTGGGGGGTTTTCCTTTTTTTGAATTTTATTTTTTTAAAATAAAACAAAACAGAGTATAACTTTTAAAATATAAATATTTTATATAGGGTATATATATACCAAAATGATCAGGGGAATATTCCCTTTCATTTGAACATTTTTCCAAAGGCAAAAATCCGAACTTTATAAAAATCCATTTTTGTTCAAATTCAAATAAAATTCAGATTTGAATCCAAATCTTTTGGCAATGTTTTCCTCTGATATTTTTGGAGTGTCATGTTTACTCCTCTCATTCTTTTGATCAAGTATTTATCAGGCTTAGTTTTTTTTTGTGAAATGTTTCCCACTTGCCAAAGTTTTGAATTCAAATTCAAAACTCAAAATTTGTAGGTGGGTTTCAAATCACTTTCAAATGACTTTCAACTTGATACATTTTAACTTCCAACTCATATTTCATATAATTGAAGAAGTCATTTTATCTTCCCTCATGAGAATCATTGAGTTGCATAAAGCTTTGAATTTGAAATATTCTCAAATGAAATTCAAATCCTTTCAAAAACCCTTTTTTCATTCCAAATGGAAGAAGTCATGTCATCTTCACTCTAGGTTTTGGTGTTGGAATGAATTTGAATTCATTGAGATCCAAAAGGCAAAGGAGAAAGTTTTGGGAAAGTCATTTCATTCCCTCTCATTCAACTTTCAAAAGTTTCAAATTTCACTCAGTTTCACTCATTCAATCAAACCAACAATCAGACAACAAGCATAGTTATTTATTTAATATAACATTCCAAAATTTAGAATTTTGGGATGTTACATGGCACACAAAGTTTTTGTTTTTCAATAAGATCAAATCAACTATCACCCAATATGATCCCAAATGCTTTGCTTGGCACAAACACTAATTAAAACATAAAAACCATAATCATAACAGTAGCATAATTGTGCAAACACTCAAGAACAGAAAGAAAAACACAAAAATAAATTTTATTCATTGGGTTGCCTCCCAACAAGCGCTATCATTTTATGCCCCTAGCTAGGCATAATGCATAGATCTAAGTATTGTCATCTCTGGTTCTAGATCCATAGGATGCCCTCATGATTGATTCATATGGTGGCTTAATTCTTGTTCTAGGAAAGTGTTCCGTACTCTTTCTTAGTGGAAATTGGAATTTAATATTTCCTTGTTTCATATCAACCACGGCACCTATAGTGCGTAAGAAAGGTCTACCAAGTATAATTGGACAAGACGGATTGCAATCAATATCAAGAACAATAAAATCTATGCGCACATAATTCCTATTTGCAAGAATAAGAACATTAATGCTTACCATAGGTGTTTTAATAGTAGAATCCGCCAAGTGCAACTTAAGAGAACATTCTTCAATATCTGTAAGACCAAGCACATCACATAAAGATTTTGGAATTGTGGAAACACTAGCACCCAAATCACACAAAGCAAAACACTCATAATTTTTAATCTTGACTTTGATAGTAGGTTCCCATTCATCATGTAATTTTCTAGGAATTGGGATCTCTAATTCCAATTTTTCTTCTAAAGCTTTCATCATGGCATCTATGATATGTTTAGTAAAAGCTTTATTTTGCTCAAAAGCAATGAGTGAATTAATCATGAATGGCAACAAAGAAATACTATCAATCAAAGAGCAATTATCATAATTAAAGTCTTTGTAATCCAAAAGAGTGGCCACATCACTAACTAAAGTTTTGACCTCTTCAAACCCACTTTTATCAATTTTCTCAACAAGATTTTCACCCTCCGAATTATCGGGACGCCTTCTAGCTAAAGTTGACTCTTCTTCAGTCCCTTTATCATCAATCTTAATTTTACTAAACAAGGAATCAATAGAAGAAACACCAATCATTTTAAGATCTTCATCATTTTTATGAAAGCAATCACTAGAAAATGCATTTTCTAAAAATTCTCTTTTAGCTCTAAGCATAGTGGTTCTTTTTCATCCATAGAAACATATAAAGCTTTAGTTGATTCCTCAACCTTGGGCACAAAAAATTTCATCTTGAGATTTTCTACATCGTGAGAAAATTTATCAATGCTTATAGACATATCATCAACCTTATTCAACTTTTCTTCTATAGTAGTATTAAAAACGTTTTGAGCATTGGTAAATTATTTAATATTATTCTCAAGATCAGAGGTGTTCCTATTATTATTGTAAGAAGGATTACCATAGGAATTACGATAATTATTAGAGGAATTTCCCGGGAAGGCCTAGGATTAAAATTACCTCTATAAGCATTGTTATTAAAATTGTTTTGCGAGACAAAATTCACATCTAAGATCACTAATTTTCTCAATCAAAGTAGACAAAGGCACATCATTAAGATCAATAGGATCACTTTTATTAGCAACCAATTTCATAAGAGCATCAACGTTTGCACTCAAAGTACTAATTTCTTCAACTGAATTAACTTTTTTACTAGTAGGTGCTCTTTCGGTATGCCATTGTGAATAAGTTGCCATAATATTATCAAGCAATTTAGTAGCTTCACCAAAGTAATTCCATAAAAGCACCACCCGTGGCGGAATCTAAAAGATTTCTAGAAACAAAGTTCAATCCCGCATAAAATTTTTGTATGATCATCCATAGATTTAAACCATGAGTAGGACAATTTCTTAGCATCAATTTCATTCTTTCCCAAGATTGTGCAACAAGTTCATGCTGAAGTTGCTTAAAATTCATGATTTGAGTTATAAGGGAAATAATTTTCGCGGGCGAAAAATACTTAGTAATAAAAGCATCTTTGCACTTATCCCAAGAATCGATACTATTGCGAGGCAAAGAAGAAAACCAAATTTTTGCACGATCTCGCAAAGGAAACGGAAATAATTTCAACTTCACAATATCCTTGTCCATATCTTTTTTATTTTTCATATCGCATAATTCTAGAAATGTGTTTAGATGGGACGCGGCATCCTCATTAGGAGTACCGGAAAATTGATCATTCATAACAAGATTCAACAAAGCGGCATTAATATCACAAGATTCCGCACTAGTGGCAGGAAGAGCAATTGGAGTGCTAATAAAATCATTATTATTGGCATTGGAAAAGTCACTCAACTTGGAGTTTTCTTGAGTCATCGTAACTATGCAAACAAAATTGCACACAAAAACAGATCTGACGAGAAAATCGCGAACAAAAAAGAGGGCGAATAAAACGACAATTTTTTGTGAAGTGGGGGAGATGAAAACGAGAGGCAAATGGCAAATAATATAAATTGCAAGGAGATGGGATTTGTGATTAGGAACCCAATAGATGTTGATGATGTCTCCCCGGCAACAGCGCCAGAAATCCTTTCTTGATGGCTCGTGTCCGCGTCAGTTTTTTCCCAAAGCGGGAGGGATGATGCAGCACAGATACGATAGGTATTTCCCTCAGTGATGAAACCAAGGTTATCGAACCAGTAGGAGAACCAAGAAACACTATGTAAACGGTACCTGCACACAAAGAACAAATACTTGCAACCCACGCGTAAGAGGGGTTGCCAACCCCTCTCGTGTAAAAGATAGATTGGTTTGTATGAATTTGGATAAATAGATCTCTCGATGAAACAAAATAAAATAAATAAATAAAAGTGCAGCAAGGTAGTTTTGGGTTTTAGAATAATAGATCTGAAAAAAAGAAAATAAAAATAGATCTCTATCTAAATATGATCAAGAATAGACTCGGGGCCCGTAGATTTTACTAGTGACTTCTCTCAAGAAAATAACATATGGCGGGTAAATAAATTACAGCTGGGCAATTGATAGAACTTAAAATAATTATGACGATATCCAGGCAATGATCATTACATAGGCATCACATCCAAGATAAGTAGACCGACTTCTGCCTGCATCTACTACTATTACTCCACACATCAACCGCTATCCAGCATGCATCTAGTGTATTAAGTTCATGGAGAAAAGAAGTAATGCAATAAGAACGACGACATGATGTAGACAAGATCTATTCATGTAGGAATAGAGCCCATCTTGTTATCCTTAATAGCAACGATCAATACATGTCTTGCTACCCCTTCTGTCACTGGGAAAGAACACTGCACGATTGATACGTCCATTTTGCATCATGCTTTTATATCAATATTTATTGCATTATGGGTTGTTATTACACGTTATGTCACAATACTCATGCCTATTCTCTCTTATTTTACAAGGTTTACATGAAGAGGGAGAATGCCGGCAGCTGGAATTCTGGGCTGGAAAAGGAGCAAATATTAGAGACCTATTCTGCAATGCTCCAAAAGTCCTGAAACTTCACAGAAGTCATTTTTGAAATTAATAAAAATACTGGCGAAAGAATCCACCAGAGGGGGCCCACACCCTGGTCACGAGGGTGGGGGCACGCCCTACCCTCATGGGCGTGCCCCCTGCCTCGTGGGCCCCCTGGCGGGCCTCCGGTGCCCATCTTCTGCTATATGAATTCTTTCGTCCGAGAAAAAATCATAAGCAAGCTTTCGGGAAGAAACTCCGCCGCCACGAGGCGGAACCTTGGCAGAACCAATCTAGGGCTCCGGCAGAGCTGTTCTGCCGGGGAAACTTCCCTCCGAGAGGGGGAAATCATCGCCATCGTCATCACCAACGATCCTCTCATCGGGAGGGGGTCAATCTCCATCAACATCTTCACCAGTGATAACCCACAAGTATAGGGGATCGCAACAGTTTTCGAGGGTAGAGTATTCAACCCAAATTTATTGATTCGACACAAGGGGAGCCAAAGGATATTCTCAAGTATTAGCAGTTGAGTTGTCAATTCAACCACACCTGGATAACTTAGTATCTGCAGCAAAGTATTTAGTAGCAAAGTAGTATGATAGTAACGGTAACAGTAGCAAAAGTAATATTTTTTGGTTTTGTAGTGATTGCAACAGTGACAACGGAAAAGTAAATAAGCGAAGAACAATATGTGAAAAGCTCGTAGTCATTGGATCGGTGATGGAAAATTATCCCGGATGCGGTTCATCATGTAACAATCATAACATAGGGTGACACAGAACTAGCTCCAATTCATCAATGTAATGTAGGCATGTATTCCAAATATAGTCATACGTTCTTATGGAAAACAACTTGCATGACATCTTTTGTCCTACCCTCCTGTGGCAGCGGGGTCCTAGTGGAAACTAAGGGATATTAAGGCCTCCTTTTAATAGAGTACCGGACCAAAGCATTAACACATAGTGAATACATGAACTCCTCAAACTACGGTCATCACCGGGAGTGGTCCCGATTATTGTCACTTCGGGGTTGCCGGATCATAACACATAGTAGGTGACTATAGACTTGCAAGATAGGATCAAGAACTCACATATATTCATGAAAACATAATAGGTTCATATCTGAAATCATGGCACTCGGGCCCTAGTGACAAGCATTAAGCATAGCAAAGTCATAGCAACATCAATCTCAGAACATAGTGGATACTAGGGATCAAACCCTAACAAATATAACTGGAATACAAGATAAATCTCATCCAACCCATCACCGTCCAGCAAGCCTACGATGGAATTACTCACGCACGGCGGTGAGCATCATGAAATTGGTGATGGAGGATGGTTGATGATGAAGATGGCGACGGATTCCCCTCTCCGAAGCCCCGAACGGACTCCGGATCAGCCCTCCCGAGAGAGATTAGGGCTTGGCGGCGGCTCCGTGTCATAAAACACGATGAATCCTTCTCTCTGATTTTTTTTCTCCCCGAACATGAATATATAGAGTTGGAGTTGAGGTTGGTGGAGCACTAGGGGGCCCACGAGGCAGGGGGCGCGCCCCCACCCTCGTGGAAAGGGTGTGGGCCCCCTGGCCTTGATTCTTTCGCCAGTTTTTTTTATATTTTCCAAAAATAATCTCCGTTGATTTTCAGGTCATTCCGAGAACTTTTGTTTCTGCACAAAAATAACACCATGGCAATTCTGCTGAAAACAGCGTCAGTCCGGGTTAGTTCCATTCAAATCATGCAAGTTAGAGTCCAAAACAAGGGCAAAAGTGTTTGGAGAAGTAGATACGACGGAGACGTATCAACCAGCACCATCTCCTCTCAAACCCTAGTTCATCTCTTGTATCCAATCTTTGTCCCAAAGCCTCAGATTGGTACCTGTGGGTTGCTAGTAGTGTTGATTACTCCTTGTAGTTGATGCTAGTTTGTTTATTTGGTGGAAGATCATATGTTCAGATCCATTATGCATATTAATACCCCTCTGATTATGAACATGAATATGATTTGTGAGTAGTTACATGTGTTCCTGAGGACATGGGAGAAGTCTTGCTATAAGTAGTCATGTGAATTTGGTATTCGTTCGATATTTTGATGAGATGTATGTTGTCTTTCCTCTAGTGGTGTTATGTGAACGTCGACTACATGAAACTACACCATTGTTTGGGCCTAGAGGAAGGCATTGGAAAATAATAAGTAGATGATGGGTTGCTAGAGTGA
>LR880968.1:662149850-662184539 GCA_904067115.1 Aegilops sharonensis | reverse complement strand
TTGAGTAAGATGAATACTAGTGATCCTATGTTTGGTGAACGTCTATTTGAACTTACAAACCTTATGCGTGCCAAAGGAAATGTTGGTATTATTAGTGATATTATTTCCGAAGCTATAAGAATTCATAAGCAAGATCATTGTCAAACTCACTCTAACGAATTACCCTCTCTAGGATTTGATCCACCACATGACGATGTTGAACATGGATACTATGATGAGGATGATGATAGTGACTTCGATCTTGATGATGCAATGAGACACTTTGGTCTTATGGCAAATCTTCGGGGATATATGTCAGGAGGAAAGGAATGGGTTCTTGATAGTGGATGTACCGATCACATGACCGGAGATAAAGACATGTTTCGTGAGATTGCTGATAATGATAGTCCTCGAAAGCATGTCACCTTCGGTGACAACTCAAAGGGTAAGGTGGTTGGTCTCGGTAAGGTGGCCATCTCACATGATAGCTCCATTCAGAATGTCATGCTCGTTGAATCTCTTGGCTACAACTTACTTTCAGTATCTAGACTTGCTGATTTCGGTTTCAATCTCCTATTTACTAAAATTGATTGCCAAGTGTTTCGTCGAGATAATCATAAAATGGTCTTTACCGGTATACGTAGAGGTGATCTATACATTGTTGATTTCACTAAAAAGGCTCAACCTAAAACTTGCTTCATTGCTAAATCCTCAAAAGGTTGGTTATGGCATAGATGATTAGGTCACGTTGGCATGAGAAACCTTTACAAGCTTATTAAAGGGAATCATATCCTTGGTGTTAACGATGTCATATTTGATAAGGATAGACTGTGCAGTGCTTGTCAAGCAGGTAAACAGGTTGGAGGAAGGCATCCCGTGAAGAACATCATGACCACAAAGAGGCCACTCGAGCTACTTCACATGGATCTCTTTGGTCCCAACTCCTACAAGAGTCTCGGTGGAAATTCTTTTGGTCTAGTTATAGTTGATGATTTTTCAAGATTTACGTGGGTGTTCTTTCTCGATGATAAATCACAGGTCCAAAAGATCTTCAAAAACTTCGCTAGAAAGGCCCAAAATCAATTTGAAGTGAAGATCAAGAAGGTTCGCAGCGACAACGGAACGGAGTTCAAGAACGCAAATGTGGACACCTTTCTTGACGAAGAAGGGATTTCACACGAGTTCTCGACTACGTACACACCTCAACAAAATGGAGTTGTTGAGATGAAGAACCGGACGCTCATCGAAATGGCGAGAACGATGCTTGATGAATACAAGACGCCGAAGCACTTTTGGGCAGAAGCGGTTGAGACAGCTTGTCATGCAACAAATCGCTTGTATCTTCACAAGCTACTCGGCAAGACGGCATACGAGCTCCTCACCGGTAACAAACCCCAAGTTGGATATTTTCGAGTATTCGACTCAAAGTGCTACATTCTTGATAAGCATCGTCGTTCTAAATTTGCTCCTAAGTCTCATGAAGGTTTCCTACTAGGTTATGGCTCAAACTCTCACACTTACCGTGTCTACAACAATTTCACCCGAAAGGTTGAAGAGACGGTAGATGTGAAGTTTGATGAATCTAACGGCTCGCAAATAGAGCAATTGACAATTGATGTAGGATACAAAGACCCTTCGGAAGCAATCCAAGACTTGTCTATTGGCAAGGTCCGTCCAACGGAGGTGAAGGAGAGTACCTCGTCCGTCCAAGTGGAAGCTTATACTTCATGACAAGGTGAACCAAGAGTTGATACGGAAGCATCCACAAGTGGGACACACCAAGATGAAGAAAACGAGGAAGAACATCACAAACGTCAACAACCTCCTTCTCCACCACGACAAGAGAACGACAACGCCAACAATGAAGAAGGCCAAGAAGAAGAACAAGATGAAGAAGATGTTCAACAAAGACCCAAGCAAAAGCTTTCACGAGTTCGAGCAAGAATTGCTAAAGACCATCCCGTCGAGCAAATCTACAATGATATTCAAACCGGGAGAATCACTCGCTCTAAAACTCGTTTAGCTAACTTTTGTGAAAACTATTCTTTCATCTCTAGAATTGAACCTATGAAGGTTGAAGAAGCATTGGAAGATCCGGATTGGATAAATGCTATGCATGAAGAGCTACACAACTTTGAGAGGAATCAAGTTTGGACATTGGTTGAGATGCCCGACAACAACCACAATATCATCGGTACCAAATGGGTGTTTCGCAACAAGCAAGATGAACATGGACAAGTAGTTCGCAACAAAGCACGTCTCGTCGCCCAAGGCTACACACAAGTCGAAGGTATAGACTATGGTGAGACTTATGCTCCCGTTGCTAGACTTGAGTCCATTCGCATCTTACTTGCCAATGCTAATCATCATGATATCACCTTGTACCAAATGGACATTAAAAGTGCTTTTCTAAATGGTGAAATAGAGGAGGAAGTTTATGTTAAGCAACCTCCCGGCTTTGTCAATCCTAAGAAACCCAATCATGTTCACAAACTTTACAAAGCTCTTTATGGTCTTAAACAAGCTCCTAGAGCATGGTATAAATGCTTGACCAAGTTTCTTCTTGAAAAAGGCTTTGAAATTGGGAAAATTGATTCCACACTTTTTACTAAAAGGGTTAATGGAGAATTATTTGTATGCCAAATTTATGTTGATGATATCATATTTGGTTCAACTAACCCTCATTTTAGTGAAAAGTTTGGGAAGCTAATGTCGAAGAAGTTTGAGATGTCTATGATGAGTGAACTCAAATTCTTTCTTGGGTTGCAAATCAAGCAAACTAAGGAAGGTACTTTTGTTTCTCAAACGAAGTACACCAAGGACTTATTCAAGAAGTTCAATATGCAAGAATGCAAAGGTATGACTACACCCATGCCTACTAGTGGACATCTTGACTTAACCAAAGATGATGAACCGGTTGATCAAAAGGTTTATCGCTCTATGATTGGTTCATTGTTATATCTTTGTGCTTCACGTCCCGATATTATGCTAAGTGTGTGCATGTGTGCACGATATCAAGTTGCTCCTAAAGAATGTCATCTTAAGGCCGTGAAAAGGATAGTGAGATACTTAATCCATACACCAAATTTTGGCATTTGGTATCCTAAGAGGGCCTCTTTCGATCTTGTTGGCTATTCCAACTCGGACTATGCCGGAGACAAGGTTGATAGAAAGTCCACTTCGGGTACTTGTCAATTTCTTGGTAGATCTCTTGTGTCTTGGTCCTCCAAGAAACAAAACTCGGTATCCTTATCTACCGCCGAAGCGGAATACATTGCCGCTGGTTCATGTTGTGCTCAATTACTTTGGATGACCCAAACTCTTAAAGATTGTGGGATATATGTGAAACATGTTCCATTCCTTTGTGACAATGAAAGTGCTATCAAAATTGGTCATAATCATGTGCAACATTCTCGAACTAAGCATATTGAAGTTCGTCATCATTTCATTCGAGATCATGTTGCTAAGGGTGACATTGATCTTAAGCATGTTCGCACCGAAAAGCAATTAGCGGATATATTCACTAAACCTCTTGATGAGAAAGTGTTTTACAGGTTAAGAGGAGAATTGAACACCATTGATGCTTCAAACTTGGAGTAGAAACTCCATTGGATACATGCAAGACATGAGCTTATGCCTAATCCTTGATATCTCTCCTATGATGGAAATCTCATGTCTTGGATATATATGTATCTTGCATGTTATCTAACCCATGTAGGTACTTGGTTGAATCAAATTCAATGAGGTTGTAACCTACTCATATCTTGAGCAATCTCTACATCATCAAGTCTCTACACAAGGTGGATGAAGCCAAGGAAGCACAAAACCATTTAAACATATCCTTTGACAAATTCTATGTTGAGCTTCATGATTGTCATTGTTGAATACACAAGTGCTCTTCCTTGCATGAACTAACCCATGTAGGTTGATGGACTCAAATTCCAAGTGGTGCTCCAAATTCTTGATGAGCTACATCAACCTTGAGCAACCCACACAAGTTCAACTACATGGACAACACCACCAACCAAGGTATGTTATTCCATCTTAGAGAAGCTTTACTCCAACTCATGAGTTAAAGCAACTCGACAAGATGTGAATACATCAAGATGCTTAAACGAAAAATGGCAACCCCATTTTGAGCTTAAACGATGAGTATGACCTATGATCAAGTGATCTCACTTGACTCCTAAGTCAATATACTCTAACATAGGTGACTTTGTCGCCGACCATCTCTAGATGAAGTTCTCTTGTGTTCTTTTCTGAGTTTTTTTGCATTTGTCTCATGCATATGTGTTTCCCCTTTCAAAAAAAAACTTCATCTAGATTTCTTTCTGTTTGCTCTGCATTTTCTGCATTCCAATTCATTGCATATCATTCAGTAAATTCCTTGCAAATCTTTGTGAGATCTTATTAGTCAAGTGAGCTGAGGTGACAAGTGTTTTCTCTGCGATGAACTCGGTTACACCGATTTGTTATTTTCGGTCCAACCGAAAACTTTCGGTAACACCAAAGCATACCACTCGGTGCCACCGATTTCACAACAGAAAAATCAGTTTGCCTCTTATTCTGAGTTTCTTTTGATCCAGCTCCACTCAATGAATCTTGTCCTCTACAAGCATCACATTTTTATCATTGCTTTAGGTTGTGACTCAAGGATCAAACCCATTCACGACAAATTCCAGCGGGGGAGAGAGAGCTCAAATTTTTTATCAAGCCCTTCTTGGAAATTGATGTCAAAGGGGGAGAGAGAGATCACATCAAAGCTTATCACTTAAAGAGATCACATCAGAGAAGGAGAGAGAGATCCTTCAGGGGGAGAGAGAGATCTCCAGGGGAGATAATACTAGATAAAAGTATTTCTCAAGGATCCCAGATGCTTGGTGTTCAAGAGGAGAGATGCCACATGTCTTCTTGAGGGGAAAGACATGTTCATATGTGCATATTTGCATTAGCTTGCATTAGCTATGTTCATATTATATCTTTCAGCTCTGATTTTATGTTCCCTATCTTCTCCCAGTATCCCATGCTAGATTCAGGGGGAGAAAGACATCTAAGGGAAAGAAATCATCTAAATTCATTGCATATCTTTACTCTTGGGGACATGTCTAATCCAATGTAGTACTTAGTACTCACTCTCTACATGTCATCCCAGTCTTGGTATTCTTGTGGTTTCTTTTGATTGCTCTGGCTAGTAGGTGCATCTGTGTTATCTAACCTTGTTTACGCAGGTTCATTCCATCCTAAGCCAACTCAAGACTACAAGGTAAGTATATGCATCACAATCATGTGTATGAGGAATTCTTGCTGATGTACATACTGTTTGCAAGAAGGACTCATGGGCATGAAGGTATTTTCTTTAATATTCTTTGCTCTGATGCATATGGCCAAGATACATGTAACACATTGCCTACTCTATCATGGTTATGCTATCACATGCTTCTATATTCCATATTCACATGATTGCATACATGTAGGGGGAGCCTATGCTTGTTACATGTCTTTCCGAAGCTTTACTTGCTATTCTTTATATCTTTATCTAAATCTTTGATGTATGTTGTCATCAATTACCAAAAAGGGGGAGATTGAAAGCACAAGTCCTCCCTAAGTGGTTCTGGTAATTAATGTCAACATATCTCTTTTTGGACTAACACTTTTATCTAGTATATTTCAGATAAGTTCAACAATGGAGTGGCATGGACTAAAGGATGTGGGAACTCCTTCAAGATGCTAAGGACAAAGGATTGGCTCAAGCTTCAAGCTCAAGACTCTTCATTTTACATTTTAGTGATCCAAGATCACATTGAGTCTATAGGAAAAGCCAATACTATCAAGGACGGATGAGGTGTTGCTTAATGAGCCTCTTGCTTCATGTGCTTAGTGATATGCCGCAAATACCCTCAACTACTTTCCCACTTCCACACAAATGTCATAAACCTAAATTCAAACTCGGCCCCACCGATTCTTTCTATCCGGCGCCACCGAGTTCAGATGTCTTAGCCACTGCCACAAACCCTAGGCAAATCGGTCTCATCAATAGGGATCTCGGTCTCACCGAGATGGGATTGTAATCTCTCTGTGTATGTCCATTACCCAATTCGATCTCACCGAGTTTAAGTAATCGGTACTACCGAGATTACAATGCAAACTCTCTGGTGAACTTATTACCAAAATCGGTCCCACCGAGTTTGAGTAATCGGTCCAACCGAGTTTGCCTGACCAACTCTCTGGTTAGCTAATTACCAAAATTGGTCTCACCGAGTTTGTGTAATCGGTCTCACTGAGATTACGTTATGCCCTAACCCTAACCATATCGGTCCTACCGAGATGCAAGTCAGCCCCACCAAAAACCCTAACGGTCACTGGTTTACTAAAATCGGTCTGACCGAGTTTGTTGATTCGGTCCCACCGAGATTGGTAAATTGTGTGTAACGGTTAGATTTTGTGTGGAGGCTATATATACCCCTCCACCTCCTCTTCATTCGTGGAGAGAGCCATCAAACTGAACCTACACTTCCAGCATCCTATTTCTGAGAGAGAACTACCTACTCATGTGTTGAGGCCAAGATATTCCATTCCTACCATATGAATCTTGATCTCTAGCCTTCCCCAAGTTGCTTTCCACTCAAATCTTCTTTCCACCAGATCCAAATCCTATGAGAAAGAGTTGAGTGTTGGGGAGACTATCATTTGAAGCACAAGAGCAAGGAGTTCATCATCAACACACCATTTGTTACTTCTTGGAGAGTGGTGTCTCCTAGATTGGCTAGGTGTCACTTGGGAGCCTCCGACAAGATTGTGGAGTTGAACCAAGGAGTTTGTAAGGGCAAGGAGATCGCCTACTTCGTGAAGATCTACCGCTAGTGAGGCAAGTACTTCGTGGGCGACGGCCATGGTGGGATAGACAAGGTTGCTATTTCGTGGACCATTCGTGGGTGGAGCCCTCCGTGGACTCGCGCAACCGTTACCCTACGTGGGTTGAAGTCTCCACCAACGTGGAAGTACGATAGCACCACCTATCGGAACCACGACAAAAACATCTGTGTCTTCAATTGCGTTTGATTTCTCCAAACCCTTCCCCTTACATTCTTGCAAGTTGCATGCTTTACTTTCCGCTGCTCATATACTCTTTGCTTGCTTGCTTGTTATGTATTGAAAAAGTTAAACTTGTGCCTAAACTCCACTTAAACTTTAATAAGGTTAAAAACTGCAACTTTGGTACTTAGTGTCTAATCACCCCCCCTCTAGACACCTCTTCTCAAGATCCTACACCTTGCCTTACCAACATGAGGGTTTGTGACTCCTTGAACTAGTGCAAGATATGGAAGTTGATTGCACTTGTCCTTGCCACAATGATATGAGTGAAAAATGTTGGCGGAGTCACCCTCAAGAACTCTCTAGTTCTTCTTCTTCGGGATTCACATCATCTTGATGGGAATCCTTGGTGTAGTAGTTGTGCTTGATGAAGTAGAACTTGACGTAGTCCTGGGAACCCACTTGACCAAGGCCTTAGATGCTTCTTCAAATGCATCAATCTATTCTTGAAGCTTGTCCTTGCCTTTGTTCTTGTGGTCTTGTGGTGGAAGATCATCTTGTGCTTGTGTTCCCTTGAAGGAAGTAGGATCATACTTCTCTTGTTGAGGAACAAACTTCGTCTTGGGGTATTGATCTTCTTCCCACTCAACTCCATTGGCATTGAACTTTCGTTCAAAACCAACACCTTGATTCTTCCGGTGCCTTCCTTGCTTGCATACAATTTCCTCAAATTGCTTACTCCCGGCAAGGCTCTTGTATACACCTTTCTCTATAATTCCCTTCAATAAGCTGTTTTCTTGCTCAAGAGTAACTTGGCTAAGAGAATCATTAGTGGAATCAAGAGAACTACTAGAAGCAACAATATTGGGTTTAGCATTGTAATTGTTACTACTAGAAGAAGAATCTTTCTTGTTCTTGTTACTAGTCTTGACTTGAGGCATGTAAGTAGATAAGAGTAAACGCTTGGCAATGTAAGAAGAACTTTTCTTACGAAGATCATCATTGATCGCTTTTAGGAACTCATGCTCTTGCTCAAGATTGAGCTTTTCAAAGCGTAACTTCTCATGAGCCCTTAAAAGTTCTCGATGATCTTCGAAGATAGTTTCATGAGCTAACTTAAGAGTGTTTAGTTCTTTAGTTAGACGCTCAATTTTCTCCTTATCATTGTCATTCGTTTCATCTTGATTAGCATGATTAATTGACGTTTCATCATAGTATTCGTCACTAGAGTTGTCAACAAGTAAATCATCATCACCTAGCAAGTCATCTTCATCACTATTAAAATCAACATACTCGGGGTGTGTTACCTTAGGACCTTTGTCCATGAAGCATCTTCCAATTCCTTCATTTGGTGATTCAAATATGTCGTAGAAGTTGGTTGACACAAGTGCTAAACCGGCAACACCTTCATCTTGAGTGTGTTCGGAGTCGGAGTGATAGCTTCTCTCGGAGTGATTGTCGGAGTCGGAGCCGGATACCCATTCACCAACATGAGCTTGATGTCTTCGTTTTGTGTAGCTCTTTGATGACTTGTCCTTCTTTTCCGAATCCTTGCTTCTCCATGAGGATCTTCGTTCATAATGATCATCTCTACTCCTTCTTTCTCTTGGTGGTGATTCTTCTCTTCTACTTCTTCTCTTGGGAGAATCTTCTCTTCTTTTGTAGGGTGTCGTACACTCATTGGAATAGTGTCCGGGTCTCCCATAATTGTAGCAATTGCGCTCTCGACTAGAAGATCTTTTGTCATTGTAGGACCTTGACTTGGAGCTTCTTTCTTTGCTTCTACTCTTGTAGAATTTGTTGAAGTTCTTCACCATGAAGCTCAATTCTTCATTGAAGGTTTGTTTCTCACTTGATGATGTGGGGGCTTCACATGAGGCTCTGTAAGCACCACTTGACTTGTTGTGAAGTTCCTCCTTATCCTTGAGTGACATCTCATGAGCAACAATTCTTCCAATGACTTCCGTTGGCTTGAGATCTTTGTAATTTGGCATCATTTGGATCAATTTGCACACGGTATCATATTTTCCATCCAATGCTCTTAGGATCTTCTTGATGATGAATTTGTCGGTCATCTCTTCACTTCCTAAGCCGGCAATCTCATTTGTGATAAGAGCAAGCCTAGAGTACATTTCAGCGACACCTTCACCATCCTTCATTTTGAACTTGTCAAGCTGACTTTGGAGCACATCCAACTTGGATTCCTTGACGGAGTCAGTACCTTCATGCATATCAGTCAAAGTATCCCAAATTTCCTTTGCATTCTCAAGACGGCTGATTTTGTTGAATTCTTCGGGGCACAATCCATTGAAGAGGATATCACAAGCTTGAGCGTTGTATTGCAACATCTTCAACTCTTCCGCACTAGCTTCACGGTTCGGTTCTCTCCCATCAAAGAATTCACCTTGCAAGCCAATACACACAATAGCCCAAACGGCGGGGTTATGTCTGAGAATATGCATTTTCATCTTATGCTTCCAACTAGCAAAATTAGTGCCATCAAAGTAAGGACCTCTACGGTGATAATTTCCCTTGCTAGATGCCATACTCTCCTAGGTTGTGAAACCAAGGATATGACCACCAAAAGCTATGGAAATCAAAGCAAATGGAGACAAAAGCTCTGATGCCACTTGTAGGACCTTGAAGTATATCTAGAGGGGGGTGATTAGACTACTTGACCAATTAAAAACTTAACCTTTTCTCAATTTTAGACTTTGGCAGATTTTAGCTATCTTTAAGCAAGTCAAGCAATCTTCACGCAATTCAAGCAAGCATGCAAAGAGTATATAGGCAGCGGAAAATAAAGCATGCAACTTGCAAGAATGTAAAGGGAAGGGTTTATATGATTAAAACACAATTGGAGACACGGATGTTTTTGTCGTGGTTCCGATAGGTGGTTCTATCGTACCTCCATGTTGATGGAGACTTCAACCCACGAAGGGTAACGGTTGCGCGAGTCCACGGAGGGCTCCACCCACGAAGGGTCCACGAAGAAGCAACCTTGTCTATCCCACCATGGCCGTCGCCCACGAAGGACTTGCCTCACTAGCGGTAGATCTTCACGAAGTAGGCAATCTCCTTGCCCTTACAAACTCCTTGGTTCAACTCCACAATCTTGTCAGAGACTCCCAAGTGACACCTAGCCAATCTAGGAGACACCACTCTCCAAGAAGTAACAAATGGTGTGTTGATGATGAACTCCTTGCTCTTGTGCTTCAAATGATAGTCTCCCCAACACTCAACTCTCTCTCTCTCTCTCTCTCTCTCTCTCTCTCTCTCTCTCTCTCAGGATTTGGATTTGGTGGAAAGAAGATTTGAGTGGAAACCAACTTGGGGAAGGCTAGAGATCAAGATTCATATGGTTGGAATGAAATATCTTGGCCTCAACACATGAGTAGGTGGTTCTCTCTCAGAACTGGTAAGTTGGAAGTGTAGGTATGTTCTGATGGCTCTCTCCACGAATGAAGAGGAGGTGGAGGGGTATATATAGCCTCCACACAAAATCTAACCGTTGCACACAATTTATCAAACTCGGTGGGACCGGATCATCAAACTCGGTTGGACCGATTTAGTAAACCTAGTGACCGTTAGGGTTTTCGGTGGGACTGACAAGCAACTCGGAAGGACCGATATGATTAGGGTTAGGGCATAACATAATCTCGGTGAGACCGATTACACAAACTCGGTGAGACCAAATTTGGTAATTAGTTAACCAGAGAGTTGGTCAGGTAAACTCGGTGGGACCGATTCGCTCTTTCGGTGAGACCGAAAAGTTACGAAAGGGAAACAGAGAGTTTACATTGTAATCTCAGTGGGACCAATCGCTCACTTCGGTTAGACCGAAACGTTACAAAGGGAAACAGAGAGATTACAATCCCATCTCGGTGAGACCGAGATCCCTATCGGTGAGACCGATTTGCCTAGGGTTTGTGGCAGTGGTTATGACATCTGAACTCGGTGGAGCAGGATAGTAAGAATCGGTAGGGCCGAGTTTGACTTTAGGTTTAGGTCATATGTGGATGTGAGAAAGTAGTGGAGGGTTTTGGAGCATATCATTAAGCACATGAAGCAAAAGGCTCATTAAGCAACACGTCATCCCTCCTTGATAGTATTGGCTTTTCCTATAGACTCAATGTGATCTTGGATCACTAAAATGTAAAATGTAGAGTCTTGAGCTTTTGAGCTTGAGCAAATCCTTTGTCCTTGATATTTTGAGGGATCCACTTTCATCATCCAGGCCATGCCATTCATTGAGCTTTCCTGAAATATTTGTCTTGGAATAGCATTAGCTCAATGAGCTATATGTTGTTATGAATTACCAAAACCACCTAGGGATAGTTGCACTTTCAAGTTTCGTCAGCACGACGGCGTGGTGACTATCTTGATGTTCTACCGTCGCAGGGCTTCGCCTAAGCACCGCTACAATATTATCGAGGACTATGGTGGAGGGGGCACCGCACACGGCTAAGAGATCAAGAGATCAATTGTTGTGTCTAGAGGTGCCCCCCTGCCCCCGTATATAAAGGAGCTAAGGGGGAGGGGGCGGCCAGCCAAGGAGGGTGCGCCAAGGGGAGTCCTACTCCCACCGGGAGTAGGACTCCCTTCTTTCCTATTTGGAGTAGGAGAAGGGGGAAGGAGGAGGGAGAGAGGAAGGAAAGGGGGGCGCTGCCCCCCTCTCCTTGTCCTATTCGGACTAGGGGGAAAGGCGCGCTGCCAGCCCTTGCCTCCTCTCTTCCTCTCCACTAGGGCCCATGTAGGCCCATTAAGCCTCCCGGGGGGGGTTCCGGTAACCTCCCGGTACTCCGGTAAAATCCCGATTTCACCTGGAACACTTCCGATATCCAAACATAGGCTTCCAATATATCAATCTTCATGTCTCGGCCATTTCGAGACTCCTCGTCATGTCTGTAATCTCATCCGGGACTCCGAACAAACTTCGTACATCAAAACTCATAAACTCATAATATAACTGTCATCGAAACCTTAAGCGTGCGGACCCTACGGGTTCGAGAACTATGTAGACATGACCTAGAACTGTTTCCGGTCAATAACCAATAGCGGAACCTGGATGCTCATATTGGCTCCTACATATTCTACGAAGATCTTTATCGGTCAAAACGCATAACAACATACGTTGTTCCCTTTGTCATCGTATGTTACTTGCCCGAGATTCGATCGTCGGTATCCAATACCTAGTTCAATCTCATTACCGGCAAGTCTCTTTACTCGTTACGTAATGCATCATTCCGTAACTAACTCATTAGCTACATTGCTTGCAAGGCTTATAGTGATGTGCATTACCGAGAGGGCCCAGAGATACCTCTCCGACAATCGGAGTGACAAAACCTAATCTCGAAATACGCCAACTCAACATGTACCTTTGGTGACACCTGTAGAGATCCTTTATAATCACCCAGTTATGTTGTGACGTTTGGTAGCACACAAAGTGTTCCTCCGGCAAACGGGAGTTGCATAATCTCATAGTTATAGGAACTTGTATAAGTCATGAAGAAAGCAATAGCAACATACTAAACGATCAAGTGCTAAGCTAACGGAATGGGTCAAGTCAATCACATCATTCTCCTAATGATGTGATCCCGTTAATAAAATGACAACGCATGTCTATGGTTAGGAAACATAACCATCTTTGATTAATGAGCTAGTCAAGTAGAGGCATACTAGTGACATTTAGTTTGTCTATGTATTCACACATGTATCATGTTTCCGGTTAATACAATTATAGCATGAATAATAAACATTTATCATGATATGAGGAAATAAATAATAACTTTATTATTGCCTCTAGGGAATATTTCCTTCAGTCCTTTGCTACAAAAAGGATTGGGCCATCTTGTTGCACCTTGTTTACTTTCATTACTTGTTACCCGTTACAAATTACCTTATCACAAAACTACCTGTTACCGATAATTTCAGTGCTTGCAGAGAATACCTTGCTGAAAACCGCTTATAATTTCCTTCTTCTCCTCGTTGGGTTCGACACTCTTACTTATCGAAAGGACTACGATAGATCCCATATACTTGTGGGTCATCAACGATGGAACCCATCACAAAGCACCTCTTCCCATGGCAAGAAAAATCGATCTAGTCGGCCTAACTAAACCAAAGATTCGAAGAAGAAATACGAGGCTATAAGTAATCATGCATATAAGAGATCAAAACTCAAATAACTTTCATGGATAAAATAGATCTGATCATAAACTCAAAGTTCATCGGATCCCAACAAACATACCACAAAAAGAGTTACATCAAATTGATCTCCAAGAGACCATTGTATTGAGAATCAAAAAGAGAGAAGAAGCCATCTAGCTACTGCCTACAGACCCATAGGTCTACAATGAAATACTCACGCATCATCAGAGAGGCACCAATGAGGATGATGAACCCCTCCGTGATGGTTTCTAGGTTGGATCTCGTGGTTCTGGAACTTGCGGCAGCTGGAATTGTGTTTCGTCGACTCCCCTAGGGTTTCTGGAATATTTGGGTATTTATAGGGCGAAGAGGCGGTGAAGGAGGCCACCGAGGTGGGCACAAACCACCTGGGCGTGCCAAGGTGGGTTGTGCCCCCCTCGGGGCACCCCTCTGGTACTTCTTTGGCCCAACAGGTGTCTTCTGGTCCAGAAAAAATCTCCAAAAAGTTTCGCTGCGTTTGGACTCCGTTTGGTATTGATTTTCGGCGAAGTAAAAAACAAGCAAAAAAACAGCAACTGGCACTGGGCACTATGCCAATAGGGTAGTCCCAAAAAATGATATAAAGTTGCTATAAAATGATTGTAAAACATCTAAGAATTATAATATAACAGCATGGAACAATCAAAAATTATAGATACGTTGGTGATGTATCACCAACCAAATCTCATATCCCAAAGTCATCATTAAATCCCAATAATCAATTCATCAGATAGTCCATTTATAGTTCGGTTATGAGATTTCCGAGATAGATCCAATTCCAGATGCTCAAGTTGTCTGTAACTGGGGACACGACTAATCGATTAGGTTGATACTCTGTAGAGTCTTGTGCACTTAACCCACAAGAATCGATCTCTCCTTTTATGACCTCGCACTTCCAGATGTTTGAGAATGGGATGAACGAAACATGGTCTTTCAGAGAGTTTCCCTGACCACTAAGAGTGCCCGTCCAATCCTACCGTTCGTCTACATCTGCTAGCACGATCCAGCCAGAGTCACAACTAAGTTCAACCAAGCCAGAGCCCATATTGACTTGTGGTTGCATAGGTAAGCTTCCAGTCTTGAAGTATTCATCCGTCTCTTTGAACCTGGGTGGAACTTTCTGCGTGATTGACTGGCACTTCTCCAGCAACACCTAGGCTAACCACTGGGTCCTCCAGGGCGTCGTTCATCCAATTTCCACCCAGAGGTATATTTGGAAAATCATGTCTCAAGTCCTTGAGGTCTTGAAGTTGTCGGCATCAGTCTTGAAGTTGTTGTCATCAATTATAATTCATCACTCTCACAACTTCCATGAACACTTATACCAATCCCGTCTACTAAGCATAGCAACTGCAAATAGTAACATTTCCGGGGCTCAGTAACAAAGGACATGGGTTCCTACCTCAGGACACTACTCAAGGCCAAGTTTCCAAATTACCTACTTTGCATGCATGGTGGGAAAGGATAAATACTAAATGCAATAAAAACATGGGTGAACTTGCCTGGTACTTGTTGGTGGAATTCATCGCTCTCACAATTGATTGATCTATTCATCACACTCCGAGAATAGTCTATTGTAACGAAACAATTGCATACATATAAGCATTCACTCTAACAATCAAAAGAAATTCAACAAGTAAAAGTGAAACAACAAAGACAACCAAAGAAAAACTATAAGAAACTTTTTGAGAACTTAAAGAAACACAAGTTCAATCAAAATAACTCTCTTATCAAAATAAATTTTTAACAGAAAAGAAAATATAAAAGTATTAAGTTAACAGAAGGTATTTTGCTAAACTTTAATTAGCAAAAAGAATCAAATTAAAAGCTTTTTGTAAAACTTTAATTAGCAAAAAGAATCAAATAAAGTTTTAGAAATTCATACTTCGTCGCAATACAAGACATCCCATCCACTAAGAGAACTTGAAAGCGGTGCCTCGTGTACTTTGCTATGGAAAAACGGCACATGGGTATGATGTTGTTTAATCCGTGTATCCGTGTCTCAAGTCTTAACCGTCAAGAGCCAACGGCCATCCTGAGCAAATCAAGACATGTTCATCCCAATAATTGTTATGTTGACCAATCCTAACGAAAATCATCACATGGAAAATCTCCATGACCAATCAAGCTTACAATTATTAGCAACCAACACGCAAGCTCTGATGATATAAACACTATAAATAGGGACGCCATTACCATTGCAAAGCACAAGAAAAAAACCTTGAGGACTTCGCTGCCTTGCTACATTACTTGCTAGTAGGTGTACTCTGAAATTGAAATGGAGACTCCTTCTCTGCTTCTTCTCACCACCTTGTTGGCCTTTGCATTCAAGGCCTCCGTTGCTCAATGGATGCCTGCATTTGCAACATTCTATGGCGGCAGCGACGTGTCAGACACCATGGGTAATGTTTCTTTTACGCTTGAGCTGCATGCATTATTTGGCTGCCGCACATCCTTGATCTTCTTACTAAGCAGGACGCAACTTACACAAAAATGCAAGTGGTGCGTGCGGGTCTGGGAACTTGTACAACGCCGGGGTTAATTCAGCCACGTTGAGCACGACGCTCTTCAACAACGGCGCGTCATGCGGCATGTGCTTCACTATCACCTGCAACTCTAGCAAGACGCAGTCGTGCAAACAGGGCACGTCCATCACCATCAAGGCCACCAACTTCTGCCCGCCGAACTACGCCCTGGCCAGCGACAACGGCAGATGCTGCAACCCGCCGTGGCAACACTTCGACATGTCGCAGCCCATGTGGGAGACCATCGCCGTCTACCAAGACGGCATTGTGCCCGTCAACTATAGGAGGGTTCCCTGCCAGAGGAGTGGGGGCATGAGGTTCACCATGAACAGGAACGACTACTTTGAGCTCATGACGGTGGCAAATGTCGGTGGTAGCGACATGGTGTCCCAAATGTGGATAAAGGGGTCCAAGACTGACTGGATGGTGATGAGCAGGAACTGGGGTGCCAGCTGGCAGAGCAATGCCTACCTCAACGGCCAGAGCATGTCCTTTCGGGTACAGACTGACGACGTCCGAGTCGTCACGGCTGACAATGTTGCCCCGTCCAACTGGTGGTTCGGTGGCACCTACACTTCGTGGCAGCAGTTCTAACATCTTGCAAGGTTGATGTACGTACTCATCTGAGGGTACTCAAATAGTCAGGCCCGATGATTTCATCCGAGGCTAGATCTCCTCTTTTGTTTCTTTGTTCTATGTTTTGCTTGTCCAAGTTTGTGTACTTACCTTCCATTAATTCTCTTGTAGCATGAGATCATAAGATTATATGTGTGTGCACAACATTTGAAGAGTAATTTATCTTCAATCAGATCTCTAGCGTTTAATAGGGGTCGCCTATTTGTGTCTGAATTTCAGTCGATTTTCTTCGCTTTGGGGCTGAAATCCAACGCTTGGGAGTTGGGACATCTTCCTCCTCCGGCTTCTTCCTCCTCTGACAAATGACCCACTTGTATGTATTGCCAACCAACTGCATGTACATGTGAACCATGCCCAGCGGCGCTATCGTGCATGCCTTGCCGCCCCTGGCCATCTCTCTAAACCTCGGCATGATTCTATGGCCAACCTACCCGAACTACTCGTACCTGAAACCGCCAAGGGGGAGCCGATGCTCGATGGCCCATTGTTGTGGTGGTAGCAATGTGGATTAGGAGCACCATAGTCATGCTTGTTCGCCGAACCGGTTAACAAATCATGTGGTTGCTTTCCGATCCTCAATAGATCACCGTGTGCTTCCTATTCTAATAAGTGGTATCATAGTCGGGTGTGTGAGTTATATCCAAAAGTTTATTTCCAGACATCCAAAAAATCCATAAAAAAACACTTGCATGCACATGATTCAACTTTGTTTTCTGATTTCAAGCTTCGTGAGTGACTTGCTGAAAAAGAACAAACATAAGCTCCGTACTTGCAACTTTTTCTAAATCATGTTCCATGAAAAGGATGGCATCATTCGCATATTTTAGAAGAGACACCATATAAGGCCGCGGATGCAAAACTATTCCTATCTAGTGTGTTGCTGCCAATACCAGAGTAGAGGCGCATCTGATACCTACATGTGTCATATAACATCAACCATGCACGCATGGTTATACAGTACAGAGTACTAGATTGTTGGTAGTCATTATAAAATCATCTATGAGGAAGAAAATGTAGATATGTAGGACTCACATGAGGCAAGATTCAAATTATTACATCCAAAAAGCCACATGGCTTACATTACGTCCATTACATAGTGGAAAGAGAGGCAAGTTTGACTACATACAAGATGCAAATGCCTAGAGAGGCTAAAAGGAAAAGGAAACAATCCCATCCCACAAGGTCTCAGGCAGCCACCCGACATCTCCTAACTATTAATTCCTCATCGCCGTAGTACTCGACATAGTTACGTCTTTAAGCATCATCGTACAAGTAGTCCTCCGTAGAATTTTTTTATAGCAAAGCATATGACATACCCAACAATACATACATTAGACCTAAGCTAATTTATGCAACCTTGCCAAGGAAGGGGTATGTTGTTTAGCGGCGCAAGCACAAAATGTTTATTGGCTAATTTGTCTATCCACTGGACCATACATTTCAAACAATGGCACGGTATTTCAGCAATCATATGAATGATTGAAATTCAACATACGCAACAAATCAACCATAAACATACATATAGTTCATCCAATCCAACAATTCAAATTAAAACATGCATAGTTCATCCGAAAGCCACTACATCGATCAATTTTGATCCAAAATATCATAACATAGCATGTCTTATGTCGTGGACCGAGCCCTATCAAATGCATAAAGCACAAACTCAAGCGCTTTTGTGCTCACCAGCACCGCCATCACCCACACGGTCATCACCATCTCCTCCATGTCCATCACCCTCACCCTCACGGCCACCACCATGTCCTCCATGTCCACCACCATAACCCCCACGGGTAGTACCACCACCACGTACAGTCTCCTTTTGGGCTAATATCTCCTCACGGGCGAGCTCCCAACACTTCCATGCCACGGCATTCATCGTGCCTTGGTCCACAAACATGGTAGGATTCTCGCCGGCCTTATTATCTTTTGCAAGCCTCTCCTCCTCAAGTGCAAGGCTATGCTCCTTCGCTTTTACCATTTTCGCTTGTGCCGCAAACTTTGCTCTCAACTTCTCATCCTCCATAAACTTGAGCTCATTCCACCTTGTTGCCTTCTCTTCTTTCCCTTGGGCCGCCAAAGCATTCCTGGTCTCAATCTTTGCACAAAGCTCCTTTTTGTAGGCACCGACGCCTTCATTGCTTCTTCCTCTCTTTTGCAATCATTGCACCACGTGACTTTTTTTTTGGATTTTCATCCTCCTCATCACCAGCTTCAACGGATATGCTAATCTCCAATCTCTTTGGTCTCATTTCCAAGTTCCTCCGTATCCATGATTGTCAATTAGTTTTTTGTAGCCATGGTACAATGTGAAGGCCCTGATGCCGCCCTTTTTATTGCGTTGCTTGTATAGCTATTCAATTAGTGGGCTATAATTCATGATTTGCACCCAGTGGTGTCCAAGCGAGTCTTGAGTGCAGTTGGATGGGACAGTCACCGTGTTGCAATAGTAGTCTTCAATCTTATTACCCCAAAACTTCTCCTTTGTTTGATCTATACCGACTGAGGCATCAAACGAGACACTCATTCAAGCAAAGCACAAAGCAATGTCCTCCAGATTTTGAATTTTGGATCTAGGTGATGCATGGGCGACCCATTTCGTACGTGGCCGTCTGTTTGGGTCGGCGCGGACAAAAAAGTCGGCCCAACGCGCCGACCCAAACGGACGTGTGTCCGCTTTCGTCCGCCTGCCGACCCATTCCCGGCCCATTTTTAGCCTAATTTGCATCGGCGCGGACATGCGGCGGACGCGCGCGCTCGCCCTCTTTCCTCACCGGGCCCGCTGGTCGATGGCACATTGGATTGGCCTCTTCATATCAAACAGCACACCCTCGCCCGCCTGCTTCTTCGTCGCCGACGCCGGCCATTTTTCAGATAAAAATGGATACATAGATAGTTCTAGCGTACACAGATAAAAGAAAAGACCACTGCTCGTCGCTTTCTGACTCCGACTCGGTAATGTCCTCCTCCGACGTCTGAATGTAGGCGTCAGCATGCTGCTCGTCTTCAAAGTCCCAACCCGACGTTTCTCGTCGCTTCAGTTTCAATTGAGCGGCCTGTTTCCGCGAACGCTTGTCCTCCCGATAGGCGGCTCGCTCCATCCTCCTCGCGTCCCTCTCCAACCTCCTTTGCTTGTAGAACTGGCGCTCGTCGACGATGTCCTGCGGGAAGCGTTCGCGCCACACCACCATGGCTTCCACGTCGATCTCGGCGATGGCGAGGCGACGCTGCCACCTCCGGTGGACACGACGACCCTCGTCGGTGAAAAGCCGCGGGAGAGGCGCCAGATCCTGCGCCCGCTGGCTCGACACGTCGGGAAAATTCATATCCCGACGAGGCCTCAGGAGGCGCCACGCCGCCGCGTCGTGCGCGCGGGCTGCCCCCTCTGCGGTGTCGAAGGTGCCGAGGATGAGATGTTTCTCGCGAAACCAGATCTCGGAGGAGAAGGCGTCGGAGCGGCGCTCGCGGACTCCGGGCGGCGGATCGACATGGTGCCGCAGAGGCGGCGAGGCTAGTGAGAGGGGGCGAGACGAGTTGGCGGCGGACAGAGTGGGGAGGGAGCGCCTTCTTATAACGAGTGCCGGCCGCGGCACGCGCGCGAACCTTTCCCGCGCGCTGGAGCACCAAAACCAGTGCGCGCTAGGCCGCTTTCCCCCCGCGCGCGCGCGAACCTTTCCCGCGGGCTGGAGCATCAAAACCAGGGCGACGGCATGGCCGCTGGCATGATCTAAAACGCGCACGGTCATCAAATGGGTCGGCCCGTTGAGCACACTGCCGACCCAAAACTAAAAAAGGGCGGACGGTGGGCGGGCGGCCGACCCAATCGGACAAAAACATCATCTGTTTGGGTCGGCCGTTGGAGTTGCTCTTACTTCAGAGCAAGGAAAAAAATAGCGCGCTATTTGAAATAGCGCAGCCTTCAAAAAAACGCTATAAACAAAATAGCGTGCTAATAGCGCGCTATTTTGCAAAATATCGTTTCACAAAACATTATTCAGATTTCAGCATATAGCATACAAATGACAGATATATCAACACAAATGACAGATTTCAGCAGCTAAAACCAAGGCTAAAACATTGTTCAGATAACAAAGCATGGTCCAGATATAGGCATATAGCACTGTTCAGAGTTCATACATTCAGATTTCAGACAAACAAAGTAGACAGATAAAAAACAGCCAACAAGCAAGGTCCAGAATAGCAGAAATAAGGACTTAGGACTTTAGGAGCCAGCCAACAACGATGCAGAAGCTCAATCAGAATCAGATGAACTTGCTGCCATGGCATCATCATCCGAATCAGAAGAAGAACCCACAAATTGCAGCTCATTATCACGAAAAACTGGGAGCAACTTCTTCCTAGGCTGACGAGCTTTATTTCTTTTTGATGCAGCAGCTCTTGCTCTCGGTTGTGGTATTGGTTCTTCTTCAGGTTCATCTGCCGCAACCCGAGGAGGCGGCCGGCCGTGGCTGGAGGAGACGGGCGAAGCACCGGCGGCCGCCGCTGTCACCGTCGCCTCGTTCGATTTGGGAAGGGCTCGCTCGGTAGATTGGTTAGGGTTCGCTCGGCTGAAGGAGAAGATATGCTTGGTTACTGGGCCAGAAAACCCAAAAGTATAGTGGGCTGATGAAAAATTCGTCTGAAAAAAAACACCGTCGAAAAAATAGCGCCGATACGCACTATAGCGAGCAATCGCCGTATTTAGCGCGAATAGCGCCGTAGCGAGTGAAATCTGCATAGCGTAGCGTTTAGTTTTCAGAAACGCTATAGCGCGCGCTATTTTTTTCCTTGCTTCAGAGACGGGGAAAAGGATTTTGAGATAGTTATGGACTTATAACGCACTTCACTTGTTGCGGAGCAAAAGGATGGAACGCGCTGATACGGAGTAGTAACAGACACGTAGCGCCGGTAGATGCCAAACGTATGGACCAAACAATCCGTTGGCGTTCCGGCATTACCATGTCGGTCGGATGGGTCCAAGAGGATAAGAAAAGGCCGCCGCAAAGAAGCCACGAGACGAGAGGATGGAAAGATCGATATCATATGCTACCGGCTTTTGTCCTGACCGGGCGCGCACTCCAGTTCCCCGTCGAGCCGAAAGAAGTGCACCGCAAGGAACCTTCAATCACCGTCCCCTCCCGGAGTGGATCACGACTAGGCATTCCATTCCATCACACACTACACTAGGCAAAACCAGGATGTCGCGCCACTGCGCTCCTCTCCACGCGATCGATCTCCCCGCGCGCTCGCCACGCCTCGCGCTCCACAGTCCACTCCCCATCGCCTTCCCGCCACGCGGCCGCGCCCCCTCCCTTTCCCCCGCCTCCCGCCCACCACCTCACGAAACCAGCGGCCGCCACGGCAACCAGCCTAGTGACCCGCGGGCCCACAAATATTCCTCGCTTTCCCCCCTCTATCTCCATTTCTCCACCGCCGGCATATCCCGGAAAACACCAGAACCTGATTCCATCCCGTCGCCCTTTTATGCGTGTGGCCGGGTGGACAGAGCCCTCTCTGCAGCTTTAGCCGTCGCCGCCTTGTCCGGAGCATGTGCCACCCCGGGCTGCCGCCTCTGCCGCCGGGCTGCGCGGCCAGGCGGCGGCCGCGGCCGGCGGGGGTCGTCGCGCCCGCGCCCACGCCTTCGCCGCAGCGACAGGCGCACCGGCACCACTACTGCGTGTGCTCGCCCACGGCGCACCGGGGCTCGTTCCGCTGCCGCTGGCACCGCGCCAGCTACGCGTGGGGCAGCGGCCGCGGGAGGGCGGCGGCGATCGGGGCCGTGCCGTAGCCGAGGCGGCCGGTGACGCGTGCGAGGATGGTGACATGACACCTACGCCGGGCACGTGCCGCGCACAATGTGTACGTGTTCTCGGCTTATGCATGGCGCCTTCTTGTCCGCTGTGATCGTCAGCTCATGTCAATGTACATACCTGTCAGAAGAAATAGATGCGGACAAAGTAGCATGCGTCGTTTAATTTCTATAAGCTGGTACATTTGTTCTGAAAATAGCATTGTGGTTCATGGCTTACTCCATACATGAAGAACAGCATTGTGCAATCGCGTGTGACCATTGAGAAATCAATCAAAATTGGGTTCATGAGTGTGGTGACAGACTATGTACTACACTACAGCAAACAAAGGACATGTAGTATGTCAGTCCATTGTGATCAGGCCTGGACCTCCCTTCAGCGAGCGGTGCAGAGGCCTCGATCGCTTGAAGCCGAATATGTCAGTAATCCGGCAGGTTTTGGGCGAATCAGCTTCGGCGATCGCCTTCTTGAACTCTGCCGAATGGTTGCCGCTGAAGACCTGCACGCTTACTGTCCTCCTTTGAGGGGCGTCCACCTTTATGTACTCATCAAAGAATTCGATGAATTCTTCCTTCTTGAGCTCTCTTAGGAGAGCAACCTGCAAATGGTTTTCGAGGTCATCTATCTTGCGGATCCAGGACACAGCTTTTCTTCCTTTGGAAAAAAGATCAAAATGTGTTTTCTCGAAACTGAACTTTTAAAAATTGGACTAGTTTTGGCCCACTTTTCCGGCTTGCTCTTTTTTTCATGCAGTTTTCTCTCATACTCCCTCCGTTCCTAAATAATTGTCTTTCTAGAGATTTCAACAAGTGACTACATACGGAGCAAAATGAGTGAATCTACACTCTAAAACATGTCTACATACATCCGTATGTTGTAGTCCATTTGAGATGGCTAGAAAGACAATTATTTGGGAACGGAGTGAGTATATCACAGCGTATATTGTTGCCCGAACAAAAGCACTTACCTCGGACTCGACCCTATCAAACTTGAGAGTTCCGGCTTCAATCTCTCCCCAATAGAAGCCAGATTCCTCCCACAAGTTTTTAAATTTCTCCAGTTTCGAATCAATAAGTGATTTGACATTTCTCTGTCATAAGCAAAACACGGCAATGTCAAAATGCTTCGTCAATGCCAAAACCTTTTGTCTTTCGACGAAGAAGACACTAATGAGCTAACGTAATCCAATATGTGGAACAGATCATATCACGAGTAATTGGGTACTTATGAAAGAGATGCGCAATTTGGCATGGTACATCAATTAGTTCTGAAGCCAACTGAAGCCACTAACCTTGAAATCCTTGTCGGACAGTTCATGGATTTTGCTTTCGAATGTCTTAAAGAATTCATCAATTCTAGAATCAAGATATGAAGGATCCTAGGATTCCGTAATAAGGTCAGTAGGAGAAAGTGGCAAAAAAGTATGTCATACAGTATTTGTTACTCAATCTTTCAACATGTACCTTCACTGTGGATTGAATAACAACCTCGAGTGCCCAGACTCCACGATCAGATCTGAGGGATCAAAGTAAGTTAGGATTATAAATGAACAGTGCAAACAAAATGTGCATGTTTCTCTTGAAAGGACGTACCTCAGAGAAAGATATGTTATATACCCAAGTTGCTCAACAGTCCGCAGCTGGTTGAAAGCAGGCTGACTAGAAATTAGAGAGAACAACTCGAGTTTGATATTTGAGAGGGCGTCGTCCTGATGGACCTGGATACATTGAATATGCTTATATTAGTAACCTCGCATGCTGCTTGTTATAGAACGCATTTGACATGAGACAGGTCTTCTACTTAGGATATTACGCAACTCCCTGTAGAACAATTCTCACTTTGTATTTTAGTACTTTGAACTACTTGGACCACTTCTAATAAATTTGGCTGTGTGCATCATGATGATGCAAAGACCGGGGTCTCCTCTTTTCAAAAAAGAAATAAAAACTCCCTGTAGAACAATATTTCTTAAAGGAAGTTAACAGAGCAAAACCGTCACCATATTTTATATACCTCGTCATGTCACACTCAGTCGCATCACTGTATTTTATCGATTCGACATGTTATTGAGTCAGTAGGGTCTCACTTAGTGGTTCAAGCATGCCATTGCTCTCCTCACAGACAGGTCAAAAATAACGTAGCACTAATTATCTGTCCCCTATGAACATGCCTCTTATGCATGTTCAGTCATGCCTCGGGTTAGTGACTCAAGGGCTGAGATGCTTCAATCATGCAGTGCAACTGAGTGGGCGGTCATGCCCCGACATGGAATATACTTCATGAGCCGACCAGGAGCCAGTTATTAGTTAATTTGATTAGTTTTGTACTATTCTTAGCCACTTTTATTATGTTTAATTTGGAGTTCTTGGCATTATATTTTGCATGTAAGACAACATTTCACAACAATGTTTCAAGTAGGGAAAAGTAGCACTCTCCAATTGTTTTGAGTTGCCGCAATTGAGTGGTGAGCAGCCATAGTCCCCTCCACATTGTTCCAACTACTACTGGGTTTTTACCTAAAAAAACTACTACTGGATTGATCATAACCAGTAATTATCTGGGAACAGGCTCACCAATTGATGACCAGCCATTAGTTTGGCTACAAATATTAGAAGGTACTGATCACCAACAAGTAATCGCCTTCGATAACATGAACTGCTTCAAAGTTTAGAAGAAGCCTATACCTGAATATATTGGACAACCGATGAATTCTCATTCTTCTGATTTAATCCCTCAATTTGGTAGCAACATTTTATCTCTTTTTCAAGCATGATAACCCTCTTGACCAGGTATTGTGATGGAGACATGGGTTTGAATACAGAATTGGGGGTATTAAATATAGTATCTTCAATCTCCTGGACAATAGACTCAGCCTCACCTGGCTCAATGTTTCCTACAAGAAGAGTTCTTAATTATTATTAAGCACAGTTAGGATTGCATTTCAGTCCTGTCCTTAACATTTAGTAGAGTATTAACATGGAAGTTTACCAAACCTTGAACATAGCATTCCAAGTATGTTCTCGATAGCAAGTGCGGCACAAACTTCGCAAGAGAATCTGACTCAAGCTTAGAAAGAGCTTGAAGTTTCTCTACCAAAGGCCATTTTTTCTCTTCCAATATTAATGAAAGATAATACGAAGCTTGAGAATATGGTTGGCTGAAGTTAAAATTTTGGTAGTCCTTGACAGAAGTTTCCTGTGGTAGCAAGATGTTGGTAAAAAAAAGTAGGCATGAAAGAAATAGTCACAGCTTCAAAAAGCACCGTTAAGAATCTGAAGGAAAAGAATATTCCCAGTCTAAAAATCAACCATGGTGAAAATCCGTAGTATAACTGCAACTAAATAAGTACTGAGGCCGCGCTTGGATTGAGTGTATTGTAATACAGGTGTATCAATTTTACAAGTGTATCTTACGGGACTAGGCTGATTTCCGGCCGGAAACAATACAGACGTCTAGGGGCCTGTAATTTTTACAAATGTATCCGAGGGAAATATGATAATCCAAGCGCGGCCTGAGTTGTAACACCCCCACCACAAATCTGCTACAATGGATCTTAAGACATTATTAATTTTCTATATAGTGTCTAAATTGATGTGCTTGTGTAAATGAATCTGTAGTCTCCAAAACCTTTGTTATTCATATTTAAAGAAGGTTGCTATAAATTTCACAGAAGTATGTTACAAAAGATGCAAAATAATGAATCATAATTATGTATTCAGAGTTTTCAGGAACCCTTTATGAATTTGGTTCTAGCAATATCGTGTCCACAACTTAAAATCTGGCATACCTCAGTTTACATCATCTACCAGTTGCAATCCACAGGATAAACAGTGTTCAGTGAAAGAAAAAGTCAACACCTTTTAGGTTGATCCACACAAGTTGATGAAGAAGAGACTAGGTAAATATGCAAATGTGTCCGAGCGAAATTATGACAGTTGACAAGGAAAACTAAGAATCCACATCTGACCTTCAGGGCAGAAAACCTGTTTGGTTTAACTACAAAGTTCACTATTTGCTTCATTATGGCATGTAGCAGAACTCTCATCTTGTCATTGTAACCACCTACACACACCTTCAAAACAACAAAAAATCGGGTAATTGTTTGAGTTCGAATTCAAAACTGGGTAAAAACCCAGCAACATCGTAATGCACGAAGAGCAATTTAGCTGTCCGGAACACTCATAGGAAACAGAAAGGATGCAGCAACAGAACTAAACCTGGAATCCAGTAGAAGTAAGATATATCGAATAGAATAAACCCGCAATTTGAGCATCATAAGCTACAAAAGGCAGAAACTAATTGTCAGTGTACAATAGTACATAAAGTTGGAGGGAACAATCCCCAGACAGTCTGTTCAATATGGTAAAATATGCAATTATTCAGATAATTTCAGAATTGTTGCTTACCATAAGCATTCAAGTAATCGACTAACAAATCGACAAAGAGACTTGTAGATACAGCTGCTTCGGGGGAGTGGCTTGACAATGGGCAGTGGAAATCAATTATAATGTAAACCTTCGGAGTGAAGAACAGCATGTCGGGCTTATACCACAGCCGTGAAAGTGGCGTCTTCCTTAATATTGTCGGAAATGTAACCTGGTGAATCAGTTCTACTTTTGTCAAAATTAATATACTATGTTCGATAAAGTATATATACTTTGTGAGTATATATAAATTTTGATAATTCATACAAAGTGTGCCAATGTGAACACACAACAAACAAGCCGCTCCAAATTTTACCTTGTCTGGCACTTCTTTAAGAGATAAATCCTTTGGAACGAAAATGTTAGGCTTTGGGAGATAAAGCTTCTCAGTAGGAGCTTTTTGAATCCATTGCTGCCACATAGAGGCATAAGATGAGAAAATAATAATTGGAAGATGATATTGCTGGTGCGTGTGTAGGTAAGGGTGGGGTGCAAACCTTTATCATGTATGGAGTGACATTTTCAATAGAATATGATGTATTGTACCAAGGCTCAGCACAATTGGTAGATCCTTCAAACTTTTTAGATTCACAGAGTATTCTACAGACATAGAGAAGTATTGCATCAAAGAAAGAATGAAGGCATGATATTTCGCATTGTATGCTAGTTTATGTGCATAACCGCAGATCATTTGACACACGCTTATCAGTAAAATTGAAGTTCAAGATATTTAGTAAGGCCATGGTCAGTGATAATTCTTTATTGATGAGTCCCAGTATCAGTTCCTCCCTCTGTAACTTAATGTAAGACGTTTTTGAAGTATATTAAGTTACAGAGGTTGTAGTAATTAAGCAATGGCAGACTTCTGCATATACATTCATATGTTGGCATACAGAGAGAATATGCATATAGAAGCAGGAACAATCAAGGTTGTCATGTGAACGGTGGATGCTTACCTAACTCTTTCGGGTGACAATTCATCAAGTATCATATTTATTCTATTTGGCGCATACTTTGACGGCAACGATTCTCCAACCAGCCATTCCTCTGGTGGGAACAACTGCAAGCCAGTTCATAAGCATATCAGTTAGAAGAAAAAAGATACTACTGAAGTACAAAGAGATATACATCAGAGTTCACAAAAATTATTGATCACAAGGAACTGTAAAAGCTGAAAATTTAGAGCTCTACAGAAACATACCCGCATGCTTGAGACAGTAGATGTGACATAGCTGATTGGATGGACTTTGTCTTGATAGTGGAATTCTGTTTCATTTATTGACGCAAGCTAGAAAACAATGAACACATTAGTATGTATATTTATGTAATTAAATGTAATCATAGTTTCTCCTCACTCTGCTTATCAGTAGTAAAATTTTGAACTATGAATTGCTTCAGCAAACAACCTTGGGTAGTAAAATTTAAACCCAATGAGATCGTTTTATTAAAAGAACACATCAGAGTCCATGGGTGCAATGTTCATATTCAAAGTAACTGCACATTAGGAGCATAAATCATCAAATAACTATATACATGATTAAACGATGTGTCTGTCAGTTACCTCATCAAATATCCATTCATGGATTCCATCTTCTTTTAATAGGTGGAGGTATTTGAAGACCAACCCAATAATATCCTCCATGTGGTCTGAAATAGTTGGATATGCACATAGCTTACTAAATTGTACTATCAAGGTGTGCTTAAAACTTAAAAAAAAGAAATGTTAAAAGAGAGCATAATGAAGATGAGATCTTACCATGACCAGCATCAGTGAGCCTCATGCCTACTGAGAAAAAAGAGTATTCATTGCTGTCACTGCCGGCACCAGCCACCAAATCCATGGCCCATCCTGATGTAGTCAAAATAGAACTGTCGCAGGTCACACAAGTTGACACAAGAAACAAAAGAATGACCAGTGTTTGAGTACATAAGCTGGCAAAAGAATATTTACAACAATATACTGCTGAAGTTAACTTGCCTAATTCCTTTATAATATGGAAGATGGATCCCTCGCCTTCATGCCCAATAAGATGACTGAGATAACGGCAAGGACCTTCTTTGTAGAACTGGATGTTAGGTGTAACTGGCCATGATATTTTTAGGTAGTCGCCTTCTATTATTGGGATTGCTTTGACAAGAAGCTGCATGACAAGGACAGAGGAAAGTATGCGAAATTACGTATCCTTTGTCATTTCTGTATTTACTTTTAGTGTGACTGGTGTTGTTTCAAGTTACCTGTAAATGTTCTGCTGAAAGGGGCTGACTTGGACATTTGAAGCTTCTCTGGTCCGTGTTCTTGACGTGACTAAATAGGCTTTCAACTAAGCTTTGAATGCAATCGAGACTCTCTACAAAATCATTTTATCAGTAACAAATAAGTTCAGGTATGCCAAAATTGACGAACCTGTACTACTTACCTTTTCCATAAACAACAAGACGCATAAGATTTGCTGAATAATTCTCGTAAAACTTGAGAAGCTCAAGCCTGATGTCCAAACCCCTCTCTTTTGGTTTAGTTTCCAGTGTTTCCCAACTTCCTGATGCATTAAATAACATAATTTCAAATAAGATGCAAATTCCAGAAGGAGATTGTGTATTAGGCATGCACGGCAAGATTTTTTTTAAAAATATACATGGTTTTTGTTAGCATTTGTATGTGAATTAAAAAAGCGTGATCTCTGAATCTGGTAGAAATATATTAAGGGTTGGAACGCAGGAATACTCAGACGTCCTATTGATTTGCATACTCACTTATACAGTAATACAAAACAACAACCATAATTAGCTGGATGAGTATTAGCAATATCTGAATACCAACAATTGCTTACCCGTACTGAATTTATGGTAAGGATGATCCTTTGACGCCAGATGCTTTTGAAGCTGTGGAAAAGAATATACTCAACAATGAAGTGACAGACTAACAGTGCAGCAGGGCTAATGGGATATACAGGATGATGATAAATCAGGCTAAGATCATGCCAAATATGATTAATTTGAAAGTCAACTGGCATTCTGAGTAAGTGAGTATAAACCGGGATTATATCATGCCAAATATGATTGTATGAAAAGAACAAATATTCATAACGCCTTCACTTCAGCAATTTCAGTTTCTGATGCAGATATGACATTATTGCACGGATGAATGTCACATGTACTATCTATCTAAGAAGGTTGAGACTCTGAAGTACCTGATGCATTCTCCAGCCATCCGACAACAGATTTTTCTTGTGTTCTGTGAGAACAATGAAATATAACATTATCCACAATGTGTTTCTTAGTTCTTACTACTCCAAATAAAACATAAACATAAAGTAATTGTGATAAGCTAAAAGTTATGTTAGAAGCAAATAGCACTAGAATGTATAAAGCAACTGCTCACCAGAATCAACAGCCTTGATCTCTCTAAGAACAGCATCCTGCGACATCAGTGGCTTAATGAAGAACTGGGCAAATCTGCGCAACAGAAATCACCTACTTATTTATTGTTTTATAAAAGAATCATGCAAATCTGCAGAACAGAAATCACAACCTGATTCAATGTGCATGCATTAACTGAACAAAATACTACTAAGAAAGTTACCTATCTAAGGCTTCTTCGAAATTGTCCGCGTTAACATCAAAATAGAAATTCGTTGTCTCGGAGGATGTAAAGGCATTGGAAGAACCGCCGTGCTGATATTTTTCACGACATGCCAAATACTCAAAAAACATATAATCCAAGTACACTGAATGTAACTTCCAAGCATGAAACAGAATATTTAAGCTGGTATGAAATAATCATATTGACGGGTCCCAGAAGTAAAATCATAGACCATTTTACAAGCTTGTGATAGGACAACAAAGTTGTTGCTAGTCGGGATATTAGTGATACTTTTATGAACAGCATTCGTCATGCCATGTATTGGCACCACACACCATAGCATATTGGCAACTGGCGAGCGGATGCACTTAAGCTTCAGCCTTCAGAGTTAGGTGTAATTGGTCTGAGAGTGCGACAGGTTACAACTGGGCCTTAGGTATAACCACAGTTTATGGCAAGAAGGTATCATTTGGTCATCACAATGGAGTAGGAGGTGGGCTATGGTACAAGCATAAATTTGCTTGCACAATGTTTATTGCCAAGCACTGGTATCAGCCATAAGTCATTGGCACAGTGGCACCTATCATAGTCTAACATGCATATTCCTTTCAGTTGTTCTCTATCTCATGACTTATTTTCTTATTGGCCCAGAATCATCTAATGTGATGCTTGCAGGGACGGTAAACCTGGTTCAAACTCTTACAAACCTGGCATTAACGCTTGAGTAATAATTGCAAGCAAACGTATGATGAAATGAGAAGCGGTACCTCCGAGATATATTTTGTATAATCTTGTTCTCCAGGGTATTTCTCGCTGGCATAAAACAGCATATGCTCTGCAAGCAAGCCCATGGTAATAAATAAATAAACAGAAAAAATTGCTAAAGAGAAAATCAACTTTGATTTGATGCAACCAACATTCATCATGCTATTTGTCTCCTCCACACAAATGGTTTACTACTCTATACTTACTGTGTGTGTCTAGGGCACATCTAGATGTGATCTAGTTATTGCACATCTAAGTGAGTGATGTTGGATAAACAGCAACTAGTATTTCCTGAGGGTCAAAGGCCATTACATATACATGTGTGTCAAAGTGCAGAAAACCCCTTATATAACGGGGATATACCGAAAAGGGACTATACACATCTAACACCCCCCCTCAAACTCATGGTGGATCAACAACACTGAGTTTGGAGAGGAAAAAGCTATGCTGCGCTCGAGTCTGTGCCTTCGTGAAGAAGTCCGCCAACTGTAATTCAGAGGGCACATAGTGAAGAGCGAGAATCTGATCCTGCACAGCAGCACGCACAAAGTGGGCATCCACACCGATGTGCTTGGTGAGCTCATGCTTCACCGGGTCACGCGCAATACTGATAGCGCCAGTACTGTCTGACAGTAAGGGAGTCGAGGTAGTAGCAGACACACCAAAATCCTCAAGTAACCACCGTAACCAGATCACCTCAGCCGTCAACATAGCCATGGCTCGCAACTCAGCCTCTGTACTCGAGCAAGAAACTGCAGTCTGTTTCTTTGTCTTCCAGGCAATGAGAGAGCCACCAAGAAAAACACAATAAGCAGACAGCAAGCGTCGATCAGAGGGATCACTAGCCCAGGTAGCATCAGAGTAGGCCTGGAGCTCAAGAGAGCTGGAGCGGGGAAAGAAAAGGCGCTGAGAGATCGTGCCACGAAGATATCGTAGAACACGGAGATGACTATAGTGAACAGAGGTGGGGGCTGAAACGAACTGACTCGGGATGTGGATAGGATAGGAGATGTCAGGACGCGTAACAGCAAGATAGATAAGACTGCCAACAAGATGACGATAGCGAGTGGGATTAGGAAGAGGGTCACCATCGGAGGCACGAAGCTGAACGTTGAGCTCCATAGGAGTCACAACAGTGCGCTCATCACCGAGAGCAGCGCGAGCAAGAAGATCCTGAATATATTTTTCCTGGGAGATGTAGAAGCCATCAGAGGTCGAGGAGATCTCAATCCCAAGAAAGTAGCGAAGTGGACCAAGATCAGTCATGAGGAACTAATCGCGAAGGCGAGCCTTAACAAAGGCAATATAGTCAAGGTCGTCATCAGTGATGATCATGTCATCAACATAGAGGAGGAGAAGAGTCCGACCACGAGGAGACGTGTGAACAAACAACGCGGGATCATGATCACTGGGCAAGAAACCAGCGGCAGTCACCACAGAGGCGAAGCGCTCAAACCAGGCACGAGGGGCCTGTTTAAGACCATAGAGGGAGCGGCGAAGTCTACAGACCATACCATCAGGAGCGTAGTACCCCGGTGGTGGCTGCATATAAACCTCCTCACGCAACTCGCCATTGAGAAAGGCGTTCTGAACATCAAGTTGAGAGATAGACCAATGACGAACAGAAGCCACAGCAAGAAGAGTGCGAACAGTGGTCATGTGGGCCACAGGAGCGAATGTCTCATCATAATCGCGTCCCTGCTCCTGCTGAAAACCACGGGCCACAAGACGCGCTTTGTAGCGCTCAAGAGAGCCATCTGAGCGAGTCTTAATCTTGTAGACCCACTTGCAGGTGATGGGACGAACACCGGAAGGGAGGGAAACCAGATCCCATGTGCCAGAGCGCTCAAGGGCAGCAAGTTCTTCGGCCATCGCAAGCTGCCATTCAGGCTGAGTCATGGCAGTCCAATAGGAAGTGGGCTCAGCAATAACAGAGAGACCGTACCGAGCAGGAGAGTAGCGATCAGGCAGGGGGCGAGGCCAAGCACGGAGGTTATGAACCGGGGGAGACGTGGAGGGAGGTGCACCAGAGGTGGAAGGCGCGTCAGGAGAAGTATCCTCAGAACGAAGGCGACGAGTATAGTGGAGAGGAAATGGTGAGAGAGGGCGACGAACTGGTGATGATGGTGGAGAGGTGAAGGGGGAGGATGGGGAAGATGGTGTCGGTGGTGAAGGGGAGGGAATGAGAGGTGCAGGAGGAGGAGATGAAACAGAAGGCACATAGCAGAGTGTATCAGGGAGAAGAAGAAAAGAAATATCGTCCACAGAGAAGCTCGAGGAAGAAGGACGGGGGTAGTAAGAGCGAGACTCATCAAAAGTCACATCACGCGAGATGCACAAACGACGACCAACAGGATCCCAACAGCGATAGCCCTTGTGCTCATCGTTGTAGCCAAGGAAGACACACTCAACCGACTGAGTTAGTTTGGTGCGTTCTCGTGGGACAAGAAGGACATAGCACACACATCCAAACATACGAAGAGCTGAGTAGTCAGGAGAACGTCCAGAGAGACACTCCATAGGAATACCACCCTGCAAAGCAGTCGATGGCTGAATGTTGATGAGATAGGTGGATGCAGAAACAGCCTCAGTCCAAAAGTGAGGCGGAAGAGAAGCGGCAATCATCAGCGCATGAGCCGTCTCAAGTAGATGACGATGATTACGTTCCGCAACGCCATTCTGAGCATGAGCACCAGGACACGAGAACTGGGCAAGAGTACCCTGTTCCGCAAGAAAACCAGGCAACAGCTGGGAGATAAACTCACCAGCGGAGTCAGCACGAAAAGTACGTGGGCGTGGAAAACTGGATGTAAACCATGGCAGCAAAACGTTTGTATATGGAGAGAACCTCGCTACGAGATTTCATGAAGTAAAGCCAACTGTAGCGAGAGAAATCATCAATAAACAAGATATAATAGCGATGACCACCTTTCGAATCAAAGGGAGCAGGACCCCAAACATCAGAATGAACTAAGTCAAAAGGACGCTGAGATACCGACTCACTGGTAGGATAAGGCAACTAGGTCTATTTGCCAAGTCTGCAACCATTACAATGTAAAGAAACATCTTCAGATACAGACCCCAAGAGGCCCTGACGAACTAAAGAAGACAAGCGAGAGCCACAGATGTGACCAAGGCGATGATGCCACTGTTGGAAGGACGCAGACGAAGAGGCAGCAAGAGCATGGGAGCTGGCAGGAGTGGTGGCAGCGGAAGGAACACGAAGCCAGTCAACCTCCCAAAGGCCCTCTGACTCACGGCGCCGGGGGCCAGCACCAACCAAAACCTTGGTGCGACGATCCTGAATGGAGCAAGAATTGGTATAAAAAATGACACGACAACCAGAATCAGTAAGTTGGGCAGCGGAAAACAGATTCATGGTAAGGCGAGGAACATGTGAAACATTAGGAACAGAAAAAGATGGAGTGGAAAGAAGACCACGACTAGCAATAGGAAGAGGTGTGCCATCGGCGGTAAGAACATTAACAGGCAAATCAAGAGGTCGGAGAGAAGACAACACAGAAGAATCAGAAGACATATGGAAGGAGGCTCCAGAATCCAAAACCCACGAAGATGTACCTGACTGTGTAGATGCCTGCGGTGGTGGAGAAGTGGATGCAGTCACAGCAGCAGCTGAACCAGTCGACGAAGAGCCTGAGGGAAGCCGAGAGGCGTTTGAGCCTCACAATGTCCTGGTCAGTGAGTGACGGAGTCAAGGAAGATCCAGGAGTCCCACTGGAAGAGGAGGC
>LR880968.1:662134368-662149518 GCA_904067115.1 Aegilops sharonensis | reverse complement strand
CAATCAGACTCTGGGTGACCGGGCCGAGAGCAGTAGCCACAGAAGGTATCACGGCGCGACCGGCCCCTCTCAGTGTAAGCAGGGCGACTCACCCCCCCCGAAGGTGTGGGGAGGAGCGGTGGAGCGGTGAGCCGAGCAGACGGCACAGGAGCCCGAGCAGCCAACACAGACGGGACCACCAGCAAACCAGCAGAGCGAAGGCGGGTCTCCTCAGCACGAAGCTCGGCAAGCACCTCCGAGATTGGAACACGACCACGAGCAAGCAAGTGAGCACGTCTGGGCTCAAACTCAGAGCGGAGACAAGATAAGAACTCATGGACCCGCTGAAACTCCAGATCAGACCGAGTAGTCTGACAGCAACGACAGGTGCCACACACAACTGTCCGAAGAGAGTCAAGCTGACGCCAGATGGCAAAGCACTGTGAATAGAACTCATCAACAGAGGAATCACCTTGCTGGAGTGCGTGCTCCTGACGCACCACAGATAGATAGAGAGCATCACCAGAGGGCTGATAGCGCTGACAAAGATAAGACCACGTCGCTGCAACTGTGCCAAGTCCCATGAACTCCGAAGCAAACTGAGGGAGGACACTTGCAGTGAGAACAGCAGCAGCACGAGCATCGTCATTGCACCACTGAGTGTAAGCAGAGAGATCATCCCGGTACACCGAAAGAGCATTGGAATAAGCAGATACCTGTTGATCATAAGCATCAACTGCAGCATCATTAAGGGCCTTGGCGGCATCCCGGTCAGCCTGAGAAGCCTCAGTAGCCAGTACCGATGGCACCGGTGGGATTGGGGCCACGGGCGCAACAGGGCATGGTGAGCAGGGGACCTCGTCAAAAAGAACACCCCACAGAAGAAGACCACGCATATGGATGCGCATGAATCCCACAAACTCAGCATAGTTGGTGCCATCGAAGATCACCGAGGAACAGCGACATAGCCCGAAGAAGACATGAAGAAGTCTTCCTGCTGCTTCTCTGCTTTTCTCTCGTTTTTTTTAACCCGAACTGGATGCGGATCGAAAAGCCCAGACTGAGTCCGGAGCGAGAGGCCCGAACCGAGTCCGGAGCGAGAGGGCCGGACTGAGTCTGGAGCGAGAGGGCTCCGCTCACGGGCGGAGAGAGGAGCGCGCGGGGAAGAGGCGCCTCGCGTTGACTCCGGGAGACAAGCGAGCCGGACTGAGCTGAGGCGCGCGTGAACTTGAGGCGAGCAGAGCCAGCGGCCGAGCAAGCACTTGCTCACGTAGAGAAGCCGCCGCGGGAAGCTGCCGCTGGGACCGGCGCGTAGGGAAGCCGCTGCTTCGGCAGCGGGAGCAGCAGAGCCGAGCGAGGAGAGCTCGAATCGGGGAGCGGAGCAGGCGGGAGGGGCCGCAGCCGCAGCGAGGAGGACCGGGGCGTCCGGATCCGCGGCGAGGAGAGCCGGGACGGACGGATCGGACCTGGCAGTGGGCGGATCGGGGGAGGAGCTAGCACGGAGTTGCAGCGTGCGGGAGAGAGGGGAACCTAACATCTGATACCATGTTGTATAAACAGCAACTAGTATTTTCTGAGGGCCAAAGGCCATTACATATACATGTGTATCAAAGTGCAGAAAACCCCTTATACAACAGGGATATACCGAAAAGGGACTATACACATCTAACAAGTGAATCAAGCATAAGAGGAAAAGAAAAAAGAAAAAGAAAATATTTACACGAATCTCGATGTAAGATCAATGACATAGGACTTAGATGTGCAATACTTATGGCACATCTAGATGTGCTTAAACTCTGTCAAATATTTATTTTAAACTAGTGAAGCAAGTATTACCCACTCTCTCCATTAATTTGCGTTCATGTGGGTTTTCTGCAATAAACCCCACACGTGTACCGCTCTGCGCGTGCATCGAGTATAATTATCTTGTGTTGTTACCACTTACCACGGGTAGAACGCAGACGCCAGACAAAATATCAACACGGACTCGTGGAGTGAGAGCATCCAGCAAGCTGCGAGGATCCTACTAGGCAACAACGTGTATGTGCAGTGATCTAGAGAGCGACAGGTTCCCATATCCTGGAGCGATGGACCCCGCCCAACCAAATGCGTGTCTCGCATGAAACTCTTGGATCGTTCAACAAACGCATAATTATGCCCATCACATAGTACTGACATTACCAAATAATTTGGTTGGAAACCTGAGAAGCATTTAAGAAAGACATTCAGCTAGCCGGCTGTCTTCGTACACTCGTACTCTGCTACCGGCGAAGGCAGAACATGTACGGCCCGATGCCCGTGCCACTGAGATCAATCATGGATGCTCTGAACTTTAGCCCGAGCCGTCAGCCAATGGTGTGATCCGACGGTGAAAACACGCCGGGCGACACTGACCGGACCAAATCAATGGGCCGATTCAATCAACTTTTCGATTGGAAAAAGGAAAAACATCCATTGACCTGGCCGCAAATCTGCGACGCCATCATTGGCCGTCAGGAACGCCTAAAGCGGCAAGGCACTGCCCAATGGGGAAAAAGTGGCCAAGGAAGGAAGCATTCCTCCGTCACTCGATTCCATGGAGACAAAATTTGGAGGAGACCCCAGCCGGATCCCAAAAGGGGGAAGGAGATTCATCTGACGCCGACGCCGTTGCGCAGTCGGAGAGCAGGAGCGCTGCGCTGGGTCCAGCCAACAACCCCCATCCAATCCAACCAACCACTACCTGGCCCGGAAAGAAAGTAGTACTCGCCCCAGGAATCCGGTGGTTCGGTTAGATCACGCGCGCCCACGCAACGAACCGGAATCGGCGAGCGAGATGGCCGACGACGACGGCGGCGAGGAGAGTGCACGGAGAGGGAAGGGGAGTGAATGGACTCACCGAGGAAGTGCGCGAGGCCCTCGAGCCCCTCCGGGTCGCTGAACGAGCCCACGCCAACCTCCATACACGCCGCCGCCTGCGCACAAACAGACAACAACAACGCCGGATGAATCACGCGCGGTAAAACGTCGACCAACCGGCGAGCATTCAGCGAGCGAGAGAGAGCGGGCCGGGGCGGACCTTGTCGGTGTCGGCGTCGCTGATGAGGAGGCACTCGAGCGCGTTGGGGAGCAGCAGGCGGCGGTACTCCCGCTTGTCGCTGCGCGCGCGGATGAACTCCACATTGCCCGCCGCCACCGCCGCCGCCATGCGCGCCGGGCTCTCCTCCTCGCTCGCTAGCCGTGCTTGCTCCGGTCTCCGGTGGCGGATTGGAGGCTCGGGGCTTAGGCTAGTGGGGGCGCTAGTATTCTATGCTTTGTCGTTGCCGCCGTCCCGTTAATATATGGAGGGCAGGGCAGGGGGGTGGGTGGCTTCGGCCTTCGGCTTCGCTTGCGGCTGCGGGAGCCGGGAGGAGTCTGAACTCTGAAGTCCGAACCGAGGTGAACTTCACTTTGGTGATGGGATGGCCGGATGGGAGACGTCTGTTGCGCGGTTGCGATGTTGCTAGATGACGAACGCCTTTTTTCCACCGGCGAATGACGTGCCCGCGACGGCGAGGCGGTCCCTCCCCGGTCCTGATGAGTTCTCCTCGGCGCTCGGCGGTCCCTAGCCGGGTCGTGTAGGCATATAAATAGCAACAAATTTAGAAGAAACGTAGAGGTAGGCATGACAATTCATCGTGCCGTGCGAGTAGTCTGGCTTTTGTCTCCTCCAACTTAGAAAATCGGTGCTCTCTCGTCTCGTCGCAGTACAGAACTACAGATCGTCATTCTCAAAAAAAGAAAAAAAGAACTACAGATCGTCTTTGTGAAAGGCAATGTACACGAGGACACGCCTTGGAGTCTCGTGCTCGAGTGAGTATCTTGACGAAATTTACCCCGCGTGTGCTCCAACTTATCTGGTGCACGGCGCTCGCTGGATTCCACTAGCGAGCACGCCCAAGAGAACTCGACAACTGCCCACGACCACCTCTGTTGCATTGACAACACTTGGGCGGATGTAAAGAGGCTGCAGTACAGTAACAATTTTATCTGCTGATGATGTGTAATCGCACCTCGCCTTTCACCTCCCTGACTGACCTTCAGATGCGTCCGCTTTGCTTAATAACCACATGCTACAAGCCAAGGAGCTTGCAAAAGATAACGTGATTGCTGAGAATCACAAGTTTCCCAGCCTGAGCTAGTCACAAGGTAACAACTTCTGACACAGTTTTCGAATCGACGACGTTATGCAGATCCCCGCCCAAAAAAAAAACAAAGGCAATGTTGGTATCAGCGGCTTTATTATTTGCCAGAGTGAACTTGTAGTTGAAGTGCTCCGTTAAATCTAGCTGGCTCCAATTGAGAATATGCATTTGCATTGTGAATGTAACAATAGAACATATCACCTTTGAGTCCTCTCGGGTGCCCTATCAGCTACCGTATTTCCAACATAAGAAGGTAAAAAAGGTACTGGTAAATTACATCTTAGTAATGAAATCGTGCTAAACAAACAATCCCTAAAGTTCATCCAACTTGGCGCCTGAAAAATAACAGGACTGATTCTCCTCCAGGAACTGCCAGTAGAGGCGCAATGACAAAAAGTCGCAGCCATCACTTTTGTGGCGGGTTGGAGAGGCCCATGTTTCTGTTCACTGTACAGAAGAACACAACTTCTACCAGCATTGGGATCATCCGCAAGGGCTTAGCCAGGCGCAAAGGCTACTAAGGAGAATATTCGCAATGTGCAGCTGAATAAATACAACCATGTTTGCTGTTAGTTAGTTTTAGAATGATTCTGGGGTGAGGAATCAGTAATGAGCTCCATCTCTATGTCCTGCTGCCTTTTGCGATAATCCTGAGCTGTTGATGTGACGATCTTAATGAAGAAGTTCACAAGCACAAGCCAGACTACAGTGTTCCAGACCAACGCAAAAGAGAAATTCCACTGTTTATCCTGTACACATGACAGTTACAGAACATCAATGAACAGGCAAGAAAAAACTGAAGTTTAAAGTACGAACGTTGATTAACGGAGACACAAACAATAAGTCTGGAGAGCTCAAATGACATGAAAATGAAGATACCAACCTCCATTTGTGAAGATGGTGAGACTGACACAGGTGGTGATAAATACTTCTCCTTAGCACTGTGGAGTTTGGCAATTACAGATGGCAGGGTTGCTGAAAACCCAGGTATGTGATCAAAGATCCAGATCAACTCCTTTTCCAGAAAATACAAGAGTTGGTTGTTGCATAACGAGATGATAAACAGTGTCTGCAGAAGTGAGAGGGTACAACTCATGTGTCAGTACAGAGAGACTGCAAATATTCATTTCAATCCAACCAGATAAATAAGGTGTCAAACTGACAATAAACCAAAATGATAAGAAGCTCAGTTCAACATAGTAGAAAATTGATAGTTTTCCACCTAAGTTTGTTTGATTTTCAGGAAGAATAGGAGCACAAAAAGAAGCAAAATTGTATCACTCATAGTTTGTTTGTTCTGTTGTGAGGAAAGAATAAAACAAGGTAAGAATAAAAATCAAAATTTAAAAAGAAACAGCAATTGGTATGGCAGGTTCATCATGTACTTTTGATGCAAGCATTAATGACATTATTATTTGATAACAGTAAAGATAGTATTTGAGTGAAATCTCTGCAGAGATCACACAGAATAATCAATGTAGCCATGTAGGTTGCAACTACGATTTTGCATGGGTTGTAGGGGTAGCTTGTAAGATTTCAAGATTTTGGTTCTAACTGGACAGAACCGAAAAGACAGATCACATAAAGTATGCCTAAGAATATATTAAAATGATGAAGTTAATACATGATTATCTCATAGGATCTGAAAGCAGACTGGCATACCAAATCACTAGCAGACCAAGAGAAAAAATAAGCATGTGGTACCAAGAGAAACACAAATTAATGCCAGGATTTTCAATAAAATGTATAGATCACAAACCTGAATATGAGTCTTGATGATGGCCTTCCCGATCAACGTTGCAAAGAAGAATTCCCAGAAGGGTATACCAAATTGACCACACATAATACCAGCAAGGTCAAACAGAGGGTTTGGAACCTAGTAAACACAAAGAATATAAGTTACATGATGCATTATATATCCATACTTGGAACTAGTTACATGTGTTCATTTTGGTATAAAAAATGTCCAATTAGCATATTTTGGCACCAAATAGAAAAATTAGGGCTGAAGCCTGCAAGAGCTGCATTAACGATATACTGCCAAAGCAAAATTCTGCATCTACTTTTTTGTGTAAGAAATCGTTACTCAAAGATTCAGACAGGACAAAGACTAACCGAAGCAAGTATCAAGATAGTGAAGAAGTTGAGATGTTGTGAGTGAGAAAGCAGCCAGCGTTTTGTACGATTCACAGTGGATGCTATTGGACCATCTTCTGATGAAGGAGCAACATCTAGCTCCTTGACAGCTTCTAACTCACTTCCTGACAAACGAGCTGCAACATGAGAGATCATTTGCTCAGTATGGACAGCTTAAAAGATGAACCTTGAGATAAGAAGGTTGCAGATTTCAAGAACGCGCAAGCTATGGTTTGCTACAAAATAATTTCTAGAGTTTAACATTCGACCATATAAATAGCCCTTAAATAATCAACTCCAGCATGCAAGGAAAGAGAACAAACAAGAATAAAGAGAGTTTCATAAGACACGACTATAGTAACAAACAGTCTCAAAAGTTGTATTGTATCTCATTACTGAGAATGAAACCAGTACTGTTTACCAACAATAAAGGGCCAGTAATTTTGTGGCTTTTAGCAGCTTATTGTCAAATTTAGCAGCTTCCTGCGAGCAGTCACTTAAAAACAAACCGGTATATCCCCTTGTCCTCCCACTTGCGCACAATTACGAAGGAAATGCCGCTGCCCTTATCCCCCGACGTATCAACCCGAACGATCCTCTCGGCCCTCTCCTCCTGTGAAATAGGGTTTCCCCGTCACCGCCGCCCGTGCCTCCCGACGCCACCCTACTCCGGCAACGACGACATGGATCCTGTTGGTGCTGGGTAGACGCGTTCCTCCCCTGCCTTCCGACGCCGCCCTACTCCGGCGACAACGACATGGATCCTGTTGGTGCTGGGTAGACGCGTTCCTCCCCCGCCTCCCTCTGCTCTGCCCCACCCCGCCACTCCTCTGTCTAGCCGTCCCCGCAGTCGCTCGTGCTCTCGTCAGAGGATGCCGAGCAAGATTCCCAGCGCCGGCAGTACTCCCAACGCATACCCACACGCCTGGATCCCGCTGTCCAGATCACAAGGGCTACAACCCCCAATGCCACTCAGCACCACACGTCAACCAGCAGGCTTGCCGCGCACATGCCAGCAGATCTGCACGCAGATCACGTTCTAGGCCGATCATCTCAAGTCATGGCTGCTGCTAGTCTACTGATAGCGTGCACCAACCTGATGGCCACCATACTAGTATTGTGCTGCTAATGTACCTGGGTGCGAACACCCAGTAGACCAAGTGTGTGTAGGATCTGGGAGCGTGTGTTATCGTTAGGAGTCCACCAGATGCAGATTGAGTTTTTGTACTCACCCCCTGTTGCATCTTATCCCTGTTGAACTAGTGTTTTGTTCAGTTTCGTCAGCATCAGTCAGTGTCGATGAGTGTCTGTAACAACCACTCCCCAATGAAGCTAATTATATATGAATGTTATAGTTTCGTGCTGATTAGCTTCCACAGCAGCACAACTTTTCTACATGGAGCTGTCCTTTTTTATTTTTGTTACACCGCTCGGCCCGTTCTCTATGTGAGACAATGATGTTTTTATGATGTTTGCAGATTGACAATGTCGATGAATGTTTTTATGATGTTTGTAGGGACAAAAGCTAAATGGATATAATAATGATGGGCTGATGGCACACACACATGTTACATAGTACAGTAAAAAGTAGGCGCTACAGGTAGTGTTCAAGGGAAATCAGTTAAGAAACAATACAGAAAGAACTAATATTATCTGCACATAGATTGAATATAATATACTGTACAGCTGTAAAGTATCTAACAGAATATCACAATTACTTCAGAACAAAATGCATTCAACAATTACCAGCTCGTGATATAAAATAAGGAGGGAGCTCGCCAAGTGCTGTCCCGATACCCCAAAGAACAGCTTCCAGCTGAACCTGAGGGAGTAAATCAATAACTGGGATCATCACTGAATGATCTGATGAAGGGTACATGGGCGATCCAAATTCCGAACACTTCTTGTCAAGCCATGATGGCGCCTGTTTAAGCAGTATGGTATCATATGGAGCGGTCTTCAAATCAACACGGCCACATTGAACAGCCTTAATAGTGAAGAGAGCAATGTGGGGCCCAAGATACAGCACAAACGTATGCAAACCTGAACCTGCATTTCAAATACTAATCCATCAATTTTCAAAAACGAACTCCTTACTCCAGGCAAACAAATAAACTTCAAAGTTCTATTTTCCAATTTTAACACTTGGCAGCATTCATCGTTACATGTCTTGGCATATGATAAAGGGGAACCTATCATGTACTACAGCACAAGACAACTGCTAACTAAGAAAGTATACAAAAGTAACTTAAAGTTGGTATAGGCTTTATCATGCCTAAGTCTCTAAGATGACCAAATATTGTTCTGACATTTTGCCTAAATAATGTCTCAAAACCATCAGACAATTCCAAATATCCACATACTCTGCTAGAAACATGAATATGGTAACAGTGTCTTTCTTTGGGTGCAAAAGAGCACGATATTAGTGATATATCATGAGGTAGTCAACCTCCAAGATGTCTTAGTGCCACACACAGTCACTGCAAAAACTTAAACCCAACACCCTAAAATGTCAGAACTTCTAACTTCTACTATACAACTTGGCAATACAGCTCTCCAATTTTCGCGAAGTATGACCTTTAGCCTTTTTTTCTCAAGGTCAAATAAGGTCCATATATTATAATTTTGCTGCTGGTATTTACTTTTTACTAACACAGAAATAACTGTATGGTTTAACTGTTTAGCTATAAAAGGTAAAGTATTTGTAGGACAAAAAGGATAAATTAACTATGTTAACACATGATTCATTTGCGCCTCCTTTATTATATGTGATCACACTACATAATCTTGAGAGAAGTTAATGACACTTGCCTAGTCCGATTGAAGAGGCCACACCTAATGAAACCCACCACAACACAAATCTAGCATAATTAAGGAACTCCTGCACATGCTGCATAGAAATCAGAAAACAAACGTTAGCACTCATGTAGTTTACAAAATGCACTATCAACTGTTATTATGTCAGTATACTCCACAAATGTAGTAAAGTTGCCCACACCTTTTTGTGCAGACCATCGGTAACCAGAAGTGCAACTCCAGGAATTACCACCATAACAATTAGGAGAACAAACAAAGCTCTTTTACTCAGGATATATGCTACTGATCTTTTCAAGTATTGCAACATAGCTAAATTGAAGAAGTGCAATGTCCTGAATGGGTGCTTTGTCAGCGTCAAATTCTCCAATTCCAATTTATGTTTCTCCCGGATTTCTGAAAATAAACAAACAGTTAGGATACAAAACACAGTATGTCAACTTCAAATTTGTTAAATACAATACCCAACTTTAAGAAGCCGTGTTACTATGACGGATCTAACTAAAGCAACATGTATCGGGTAGAAGATACTAAGCTGGCAGATTTTGAGTCAACAAAGAAGATGAATGGAATGTAAACGGTTTTTTCATTAACCAGACAGAAAATTATTTGTCTAGCCAGTCATTAGATAAATGGAATGTAAACTTTATTTTGAACTCACAAGTTGATTTGCTATGTAAGGAGGAACGATACAGGCACAGCAGTTGAGAAGTAGACATGGCAAAGCTCTTTAACATGATATAGTAGTCACATGCAACCAAATAGTAAATTGGAAGGACTTGATTAGCTTTTCTCTGGTTTGAGTATTTGCAATGCAGCCAAGTTCAAAAAATTTAATGGTATGGAATTCAGAACCAACTTAGATATCCTGCATTCCCTGCTAGACGTCACTGAATCGAAGAAACCACAAAATGGTTGTCAAATTATGAACACATTGGTTTGAGTTGTAACAAAGTCATTTGCAGTGCAACCAGGTTTTATCACAAGTGAAATGATGCTGCATGGTACCCCGCTTAGCACGTATGTGAGCTAAGGCCACAGGCACCTAGGCGGCAATGCGAGAGGGTGGCTCCTAGTGCCTAGGTGGGCTGCCAGACGCCTGTAAATCACTGACTCCCGTTCCCGTGATCCTAAATTAATGCTTCGCCTCAGATACAAACTTGATGTATCAAGTACTGAAGGAAACAGACATCCAATCAGAGTATATATACTAACTTTCCATAAAATACGAGTATGATTTTTCTTTTAACACTTCTACCTCATTACTCAAATATATGCAGCTATAATAGCGCATGTGCACACATAATGTGCAGGTTCATACTGAAACTCTGCGCTCGCAAACGCTGATAAAACAAAATCATGATGTACCACGTACACGCTATGTGACAGTGCGCAGGCCACATTTAAATCCGAGCAAATTGGCATCCTGCTAATAAATGACATCACCATGCTAACACTGACAAATAGCTGACGTCTAGCACTTGCCCTCCGCGGGCATCCCCGCCCCAGCTCAGCCGGACAGCTACAGCCCCATTCCAAATCCAACTACGATTACGGCCGGTAGCAGCTAGCTTCGATCCAGAAGAATGGCAACGCATTGGCACCACGACACACGCAAAGAGAAAAAACGGAGGCGCGGATCTCACCGGAGATTACGCCGTGGTCGGCCCTCGAGGAGCCCCGAGCCGGCCCCGCCGCCGTGGCCTTCCGGCGCCCCATCGCTCCCGCCGCGGCGCGAAAACCCTAGATCTCGCGGCCCCGATGTGCCGGACCCACCATGGGACGCCGGGGGCGCGGGCTCGAAGCTCCTCCCGCGGGGGCTCGGCGGGCGGTCGGAGATCGCGCGGCGAGATCGGGGGGAGGGAGGTGGCGGTTGGAGGAGGGCGGAGCGGGGCGCCGAAGTAATGGCGTGGTGGCTCCCGTCGCGCGGCCTGTTTTTTTTATATTTCTCCGGCCGGTTCTCTGTCTCTCCCCCAGGGCCGTTGTTTCCGTTGCTGCGGGTGCCGGGCTCGGGCGCTGCGAACGAAATCTGGACTCGCCCTTCAGCTGGGGGAAAAAAGGCTGGCGCTGCGCGTGGGGCCCATTGGTTTGTCTCGTATGGAGGGCCCGGGCGTCAGTGGCGGTTCGCGGCGAGGGGAGCGGGGCGAGTGGGTGCGGCGGGTCGCGCGCCGGGAGACGGGAGGGAGTGGGGGGTGAGCGGGAGGGAGACGTGCACGGGAGGTGGGGGTGCGTGGACGTGGGAGCCTTGCTGCTTGTCGTTGCTTGCAAGGCGTTCCAAGGCATGGCGCACTGCTGGGAAAATGGCGGCTCCGGGAATAGAATACGGGGAAGATGCTCTTATCCCGATCTCCCATGTTCGCAGGGGCGGACCGTGACCAGGCGATTCTTCAAACTGAAAGAAAAATATGCCTGAAAAGTCGAAAGCAGGCATGACTCGCAACGTACTCCCTCCGTTCTTAAATATTTGTCTTTCTAGTCATTTCAAATGGACACAACATACATATGTATATAGACATATTTTAGGGTGTAGATTCACTTATTTGCTTCGTATGTAATTACTTGTTAAAATCTTTAGAAAGACAAATATTTAGAAACGAAGGGAGTAAATTACAAAAAGTAATCATTGTTATCTGTTCCTTCTCATATTCAAGTCTCTTTAATTAATTGATATAAATAGAAAGTGGTTGACTAATTTAACATCTGATGATATGAATCATGTTTCTTTAGTTTATATGACAAGTTAACCCTCATGGCCAGCAATCAGAAAATATTTGTTTTCCCAACAAAGAGCAATCAGAACATGTTTGTTTTCCTAACAAAGAGCAATAAGATCATTTGTGAATCAAGTTTCGATGGCAAATTCACATGTACCTTGCTTCTTCATTCCTTTGGCAGGACTTTACTTTGGAGATCATCGACTGTGGTTGTTGGCCGAGTTCTTTCTGTTGAGAGCACTTCTGCTGTTGTCGAGCCGGCCGAGTACTTTCCGGCCGTACGCAAACTGCACGTAAAAGAGTTGGTTTCTGTTAGAAGGAAGAGAGGGGTTTGTTGTATTGCTTTAGCCTCGTGGGCATATATATATAGGAGTACAAAGTCGTTTTGAAGTACAAGGTAAGGTGGAATAAATCCTACGCTATCCTATGTTTCCATAATTCAGAAATAAGAATAGAACGACCTCAGGGCGGTCCTCAGCGATTTGGGCATTCTGGCCATCGTATCGTTTTCTTGATTGTGTTGTGGCCGTTGGATCTCGGGCTCGGTCGCTGTGGGCCGTCGGATATTTACCCGATTGTCTCCAACCGTCCGATATTTTCCCTATGAGTCGTGTCCCGCCCGGTCGTGCCACCGCGCGTAATTACGTTGCCCCGCCGAGGGCATTTTAGGTATTTCACCTGGTGGGAGAAATGCCCAATAGCGCTGAGGTGAGTCCGTGGACAGCGAGCACCGGGTCATTCCCCTCCCCCTCCCGCTCGCTCGCTCTCCTCTCCTCCCCGCCCCCTCCCTCGAAACCCTAGCCGCCGCTACCCATCGCGCCCTACAGCCGCCGCCGCTCTCGCGACGCCGTCGCTGCTCTCCTCTCCCTCTCTCCGACCCGAGCCGCCGCCCTCCTCTGCGTCTCCGACCTCCTCCCCATGGGATTGCAACAGAGCCCCCCAGCAATGACGACGAGCAGCAGCGAAGGGAGGACGAGGAGCACAATGGCGGCGGCGGGGAGCAGCAGCAGCAGGCCAAGGCGGCGCTGCCCTTCTCCGCCATGTGCGTGCGGATCTCCCGCAACACCTACCCCAACCTCCGCGCCCTCCGCAACGCCTCCCACGTCGGTCTCACCGACGCCCCACATGTCAAGATCTCCGAGGGCGACTTCAGACACATCCTTGACGACGTGCCCCACCTCGCTGACTACCTCCCCGATGTTCCGGTGAGCAGCCCCCTCCCCCCTACCCTGCTCCTCCTCACTCGACCGCGAGTCATGGTTCGTTGTGACCTGCGGGGTGCCATCGTTTCAGCTCGTGGTGATTGGTTTTGTGCGGTGCAGCTTTAGCTAAGCGACTGTCAGTACGAGCGAAATGATCCGACGCTGATTTGGCTGGAAACGTGACCGCGATGTGTGCGGCGATGTGTGCGAGGTTTGGTCGATTTGGGATTTCTGTTGTTGAGCCACGAATACAGAGTGCTTAATGTCATCTCAATTTGTCACATCCCTAGTTCTCGTATGACCTAGACTAGCTGGTCATTGGTGCATCATGTTTAAATTTCATTTAAATTTGAAATGGGGATTTGTGAAACCCTCAGAAACATTTCTGTAAATGACCTAAATAAAAAGTGCTCCAAAAGGGTCCAAGAAAATGCTCATGTTGCTCTCTGAAAATATTGGACAGAGATAAAAATCAAACCAATATTATTAGGAGCTCATAAGTATTTATTTTGGGCATTTGGAATTAATGCGTAATTATTTGCATTGGATATATATGTGTTATATATATTATATATGTCCAAAAATTATGCCGTCTGCTGAGGAGCTCTGGAATAATATAGTTAGCTCCTGCAAAAATTGGCATAAGGTAATAAAATGATTTAGTATTTTAATTAAATCAAAACAAATGTCAGAAAAATAGAAAAGGAAATAAAAGAGGAAAACCCTACCTGGACTTACCGCGGCCTGGCACTGTGTGGCCTGGCCCAGCGGCCCAGCAGGCCGGCCCAGCCGACTGGCCAAGCGCCAGCCGTCCCCTTCCTCGCGCCAGGAGGACAAGGGCACGCGCCCGGCGCGCGCGGCCACGCGTCCGGCCACGCCACCTGCCTGGCTGGCCTCCCCTCGTCGCCCTGGATGCCTCGCGCGACGCCACGCGCCGCCCCGACCGCTCTCACTCTCCCCCTGTTCTCTCCCTCGCCGTTTCCCCACCGTGCCCGAACGTTGCCGTCGCCGCCGCACGCCGTTGCCGTAGCCACCGCCTCCCCCTCGCCTCTCCGACACGCGCAGGAGCTCCGCCTCCTCGCTCTGAAGCTCTCCGCCGAGCCACACAAGCCGGAGCGCCCCGTGGAGCCGTCGCCGTCGCCTTCATCACCTCCGGCCGCCGCAGATCGCCATCGCCGCCCCGTCGACCACAGCGCGCCCCCGAGCTCGCCGTCGACGCCATCGGGTCCGCAGTGAGCCGCTGCATCCATTCCCCCTTCTCCCCTGCCTCCTCGCGCTCTGTAGCCGCACGCCCGCTCGAGCCCGAGCTCCGGCCGCCGCCGCGAGCTCCGCTCCGGCGAGCCCCGGGCTCCCCGGCTCCTCCCCCCTGCCCCACTGGGTGCGCGCGAGCACCAGCTCCTCGGAGATGGTCTCCGCCGTCCGGATGGTCACCGGAGCGACAATCCCGAGCCTCCGCCGCGTTCGGCCTCGCCGGCGGCTCAACGCCGGCGGGATTGACCGGGTCAACCCCGCTAACCACCCCCCCTGTGTCACTGACATGTGGGCCCGGCCCTGCTAATTTTTAGTTTAAGATTAGCTTGACAATTAATTAGCCCCGTTAATTAAACAAGTTTAGGTTTAATTTAATTAAGATTAGCCACAGTCACTGACACATGGGTCCCACTGGTCAGGTTTGACCTGGACCTGGCCATTGACCCGCTGACGTCACGTTGACATCAGGCTGACGCAGTTATCCATTTTCTGGATTTAAATAAATCAGGAAATTCTAGAAAATGATTCAAACTTCAAAAATTCATATAAATTCAACCGTAGCTCAGATTGAAATAATTTATATATGAAAAATTATCAGAAAAATGTAATCTATCCATCTGTACCAGTTTCATGCATGATAAAACAACTTATACTTGCTGTATAGGTGAAAACACATGAATGGCATTTATAAGAGCTTATTTTGGAGTTGCATTTGAACCTTTGGTTCAAATGGACTTCATTCAAATTGTATACTAGTTGCATTAGCTCAAACATCATCACATCTACATGCCATGTTCATGCATCATATTGTTGCATATGATTGTGTATTGATTGCCGGCACCGTTCCTTCTCGATAGGTCCTGCTCCGGAGACGTTCCAGAGTACCTGTCT
>LR880968.1:662104947-662121895 GCA_904067115.1 Aegilops sharonensis | reverse complement strand
GTGTGTGAACACGATTTGGTAAAGGTAGCGGTGAGAGGCCATGTAGGAGTACATGGTGGGTTGTCTCACTGGAACCGTCCTTAAGCACTGAGTTCTATGTATGTCGTCCAATGACTCGATACTACCACACATTGAGCTCCGGGCGCTCCAAGCTCTCTCGACTTATTAACCAACTTGATCTCTGTCCAGGAGTCGCAACTAGTTTCTGGTGTTTGTAGGTAGTGCTATTTTTCTACCAAGTGGCACCCGGCAGGGTGGGCTTGGGACAGACTAGGCACACGTGGCCTGGTGTACCGAGTGGCACCCGGATGGTGGGCTCGGGAACCCTGCACACATCGTTTGGGGCCGTGAGCGACACCCCGGCCGGATCTCCTTGCGGATGGAACCCGAATAGGCGATAAACCTGGGCTAGAGTCTTGTGTGGTTAGTCAGGTCGTGGCCGACACCCTTACCAGGCTTCCGCTTGAAGGTTGCCGAGGTACATGACGTGTACATGGTGATAAGTGGTGAGAGCGTGTGTGAAGAAGTACACCCCTGCAGGGTTAACATGATCTATTCGAATAGCCGTGTCCTCGGTTATGGACTTCTTGGATGCTTACGTGGTACATAGACAACTTGAAGTGGATACTATAAAATGCTCAGGACAAGTGTGAGTGCTATGGATGGCCTTCTCGTATGGAGACGGGGAGGGAACCATAGTAGTGTATTGTGTGGTGACTAGTGGACTCGTGTGCGCCATATCACCTCAAAGAAGTTCTGGTAGTCGTAGAGCAGGATAGCCACAGAGTCAAAGCTGGCTTGCTGCAACTAAACTCCACATTACCTTCTTGATACTAATGCATGTATAATAGGATCTGATGTAAGTCTTGCTGAGTACCTTTGTACTCACGTTGCTTTATTTATGTTTTGCAACGGAGACTTCAGTCTTTCTAGTAGTTCCGCTTGGACTTCGACGAGTAGCTTGTTACCTCAGCTACGATCTTGTACCCTTGGGATGGTCTTGTAGATAGTCAGGCTTCTCAGCCTTTTTATTTTGTAGTTGTCTGTACTCAGACATGTAATGCTTCCGCTTGTTGCTTGTATGCTCTGAATGATGGGTCATGTGACCCCTGTTTGTATTAATGCTATGTGGATCTTCTGAGCCTTTATCTATATGAGTTTGCATTATGTTGTGATGCCATGTTGTACAGCACATACTTGCATGTTATGCGTACGTGTAACTTGTATTGCTATGTGTGGGATCCGACAACCTAGTTGTTTATCCTTGGTAGCCTCTCTTATGGGGAAATGTAGTCTCATGCTTCTGAGCGATAGTAGTCCGCTACAGCCCGGTTCACCGGAGTCCTGCTAGCCCAGCACTACTGCTTGGACACTTGACTGGCCGACATGTGTTTCACTTCGTTCCTATGTCTGTCCCTTCGGGGAAATGTCACGCGCTGATATTCGGAGTCCTGCCTAGCCTGCTACAGCCCGGGACACCGGAGTCCTGTTAGCCCAGTGCTACAGCCCGAATTCATACGTTGATGACCGACATGCTCGATGTGATTCATGTATGCCTGTCCCCATAGGTTAGTGCCACTTTGGGTTCACGACTAGTCATGTCGGCCCGGGTTCTCTGTCATATGGATGCTAGCGACACTATCATATATGTGAGCCAAAAGGCGCAAACGGTCCCGGGCCAAGGTAAGGCGACACCCGTGGGAATACCGTGCGTGAGGCCGCAAAGTGATATGATGTGTTACATGCTAGATCGGTGTGACTTAGGATCGGGGTCCCAACACAATTTTTCTTACGTTCCGGCTCCACTATTAGTGTTGTTAAGCTGCTGAGAATTGAAAGCAATGTAGCAGGAATACAGAAGTTGAGGTTTTCATTGCTTTGGTCATACAATTTTTTAAACTATATACTAGAAGAACAGGGTACTCATCCCTGCCTTCTAAGAAACTATGTAATTGACTGCTCACGTTTGTTGTATTACATTGCTAGACACAGAGTTGTACATTTTTCAGTTAGGTTTTTGCAAATCAAACTATATTCAACAAGGCATCTCTCCTTTTGAAACACGAACACTCAACCAGGGTACGCTACGCCCCTCTCATGTCTTCATTTTGTCCTTAGTTGGGTTTAGAGATCATTGCACAATAAAACTGATCGATAACATTTTCATTGTGGTTCTCTAATCTTTTGAACTTGTTAGAAGTTTTCTAAAATCCAATTGTTTGTTATTTTTGGTGCTTTTCAGGTGACCCATTGCAGTTTAGAGATGGTTTATATGAATTGTTTATGATCTAGGCCGCTACCAAAAGCCTTTGGAGAGCAGTATACTATTTCAGCATTTACCAACACGTGAGTCCTTGCTCACATGGATTACATATTCCTATAGAAAATAGATTACTTTGCTAATAAAGTATTGACGAGTCTGGCTAGATTCTTTGCTCACACGGACTAGATATTCCTATAGAGAATAAATTTCTTTGCTAAAAAGTATTGATGAGTATGGCTACAGGAGATAGTGATTCTTTTGTAGCTCTTGATTTTGCTACTTATGCAAGGTTTTTGGCTTTAACCTTTTTTGGGGGGAAAGATCATCCTTTCTGCACTTAATTCCCTCAAGATAAACTGCGTGATGGGATGAGTATTCATACAACACAACTATTGAACCAATGACCATGCTTGAATATATATTAAATTAGACATATTTTTTAGTTATGACCTTTTTATCATTCTGAAGGTTCTTTATTCTAAGGTGAAAAGGGATTTTTGATTTTCCTTCTGCAATCAAAGTATCGTATCATGATAGTACCTACACGTCATGTTGAATGCTATAAAGAACATGAACAATTGGTTTCACAAGGAGATGAATATGACTGGTTTAGGAAAAGAAAATATTTTGCACGTATGCATTGGTAATTGTTCCTAAAAAAGATGCTGGTTAAACTGAGTCATGTTTTGTATCTTGGTCTGTACCCTGCCTAATATCCTAATATTGGACGTGAACTTCAGATATGGAGTATTGGTTCTCCTGATCCTAACTTCACATTAGATGGCCACTCAAAAGGCGTGAACCGTGTTGATTACTTCACCGGTGGTGATCGACCATTTTTTATTACTGGATCTGATGATCAGACTGCAAAGGTGTGTCATCTGCAATGAATTGTGCTATTGTGAGGGTATATTGGGATTGATCTGACTTATTACTCAATTTGTTGGATCAGGTTTGAGATTACCAAACCAAGAGTTGTGTTCAAACACTTGAAGGACATGCACACAATGTGTCCGCTGTCTGTTTCCATCTAGAACTACCTACTATAATTACTGGCTAAGAGGATGGCACAGTTCGCTTGTGGCACTCTACAACCTACAGGTACTCTCTCTCTCATACTATGATATTGCTTGGGGATGATACTAACAGTGCGCTCTCCGAAAACCAGCTTTGTTTTACTAAAATCTATTTAGTTACACGCAAATACAGTTACTGGCCAAAGTTTTTTTCTTCTACATGTTTTTTGTTTGCAATAATAGTAATATCTTTTGCACTGGACTATACACATTCGTTATTTCCCAACTCATGCCAGTTTATTTCTTTAAATTGGCAGTGTAGATAGTGCCTTGTTCATGAATCATGAGCAAGAATGTGGTCTATTCTTAATTCTTCCATTTCTCCCAAGCATTTAATTATTTCTGATCTTGTAGAACAAGTGAATAACACTTTGCTTGATGCACTTACAGGCTTGAGAACACTCTTCGTGATGGTCTTGAGCGAGTTTGGGCTTTAGGATACATGAAGGGGTCAAGAAGGTAATGAATATTTTGCTCTTCCTCTATTTCAGTTCTATGGTAATATGGTCAATGTGAAGGGCCAATACACGAATATGTCTTCTCATCTGCTACTGAAGCTCCACACGCACTAGCAATCCATTTTCTTTTTCTGCGACACAATTTCCTATATTGTGACAACATTGTGTATCTACTAAACTGTTTCTCCCAAAAAAAAATCTTCACTAAAAATGCATAGTTCATGCTTTTATTTATTGTTCTTTCCTTTGAAGTTAAGGTAGTGATATATGATATTTTAATTTTTATAGGATTGTGATTGGATATGATTTAGGGACAATTATGATAAAAATTGGCCGTGAAGTTCCAGTTGCTAGCATGGACAACAGTGAAAAAATCATATGGGCAAAACATAACGAAATCCAAACTATTAATATCAAGATTGTTGGTGCAGGCAATGAGGTTCTTCTTCTTTGCTATGTTAAATGTGCAGGATTGTGAGTTACTTTTGGTGTAACCACATTTTTACATTTAGATATCCTATTATTTCCGGCATTTACAGTTGTTGCGGTATAATAAAGTTCTTCTACTGAAGTGAAATGCATAAGTTCATGATTAGTATTAGCACAATATGGAATTGAGTGTTGGTTTTGAATTAAATTTCGATGGTTCAAAGAAGTGCGCATGAGGTTGTTATGACTTATGGATAAACACGTCATACATGCCTTGATATTTTTGCACGTTGCCTTTATGTGAAACTTTAGGAGATAGGCTCCTCTAGGATTTATATAGTTTCATTCTCTCAGTAGGTTAAGCTGATTTGCCTTGTCGCCTGTTCTTTCTTCCTGTACGTTTGTCTGTTCTTCCTTGATTTGGATCTGGTTTGTTTGCAGGTCTGTCGTTAGTTTAGCTGCTACGTCCGATCTGATGCTGTTTTCGCCGATATATAGGTATGCATCCATTCTGCCCCCTTTCTAGGCCGCCGTCTACCGCATATATTTGATTTTACCTTTGATTTGCTGCAAATTTGTTTGTTGCCTCTTGTTTCACGTTCTTCCGGTCGATCGCTTGCTCAATTTGCCTGGACATCATCTCCATGTCGCGGATTCGTGAACGGATCTTCAGGTCGACCACTCTTCTCCTCCTCCTTACTCCTCTTTTTCCCTAGGTTAGTGTTTGTACATCGTGGCGCTTTTCTCCCCACTTGATACAAGAACGATTGTATAATTTATTTCTATGCACTTCATCAAGCACATAATTTAACTAAAACTTGTGGAAAAAAATTCCCATAGGAATAATCACTTTGGATTTGTAGTGTCAAAAGGATGCAGAACATTTGTGCTTTCCCTCTAGAATTTCCCCACCTATACGGTTATCTCGAATTATTGCGGCAGCCTGAATAAGGATCACTTTGGTTCTGTAACATTTTTCTTTTGATCATTTGCTCACAATCTGGAAAATCACGCTTACAATTTGTCAAGGTGAAAAAGTCTGTTTAGGCTACATGCCCTTACCTCCTTTGACTCGGCAGCTGGGCCTTTTACAATGAAATAATGTTCTTTTATTAGATAAATTATTAGGTTTTATTTGGTTCTACAGAGAGATAACATAGGACAGCAAAAAGCATAAACGCTGCAAAAATCATTCTGGAATTAAATGTCACAAACAAGACTCATACTTCAGAAAAAAAACTGCTTGAATCAAGAACAACATTGCGGTCGCAACGAAGTGCTGAGGAGTTTGCAATAGCTGAATCAGTATGTCAGTCTGCACAATCTGCGTATTTGCTTGCCTCCTCTTTGAATGCATAAAGGAGGAGGATACAGATTGTTGCTCCAATCTCCGATGATGATATATGGATTCAGCTAATGGTATAATGTTGTTTTGCAGAAGGGAGTGCCACTTGTCCATGTTGGTCAGGACACACGCTTGGACTATCGAGTTATTGATGTCCGAACACTGGCAAATCAAGCCATTTTCCGTATACAGCATCAGGTTGAAAATATTGGTATTTGTTCTTGCCTTTAGGACTGCTGCTATCAATGATGTGTTGATGAACTGAGTTTGCAGAACTAAACATATCATGTTATGTAATCTTTTGTGTCGCTTAGCTAAGATATTCTACTTCGACACTGAATTAAACATATCTAATCTGGTGAACCCTTTGAGTAGTTGAGCCAAAGCATGCCATTGGCTGGGATGCTGAATTGGGATTTCAGTGATCATTTTGGGTGGTTGTTTAGGTGGAGTGTGCCTGAGCAGCCACCGTAGCGGCACTTAGTGGTGGACTTTCTCCGCTTGTTGTATCGTAATGACGTGGATGGGCGCTTCTATAATGATATACATGCTTGTGTATATTATAGAAAAATAAAATCTTTCAGTCTCAACATATAATCATTTTGTACAAAAAAAGCCTGCACTGTGAACTTTTAAGTTGCTTCCGGATACAAATTGATTAAGTGATCTTAATGTGATGCCTGCAGTGCATGCCATACGATTCTGGATTACACTAATGATCAAATTGAGTTTAACATTCTGCATCCAATATTGGATTTATCAAGCCAATGCATATGCTTTTACAAAAGCTGTTTTGTGAAGGCTTCAGACATTATTTTCTATGCATTTCTGGAGCATGTGGTGTTTTTCTCATGCTTTGAGTCTAAATATTTACCATTGTCCATGTCCTCTACTTCCCTCCACCAGGTGAAAGCAACACCATCGACGTTCGTCGCCTTCATCCTGGACCTCCCCATGTTGTCTCTGTACTACCCAATGGTACATCATATGCTTCTCCTCCATGGTCGATTGTTCACTAGGCTAGCCCATGGAAGCACCACCGCTCAGGTCAATGGTTTAACAGACGCTTATGTTTGTTCATTTAGTGTGTGGTTAGTAAATCGACATTTTCTTTGGCAATTAGGGTAGGATGATTTACTTCTATATCGTCTGGATCATGTTTAGTATTTTTCTTCTAAGATACTTTATTATTCTTTACGTTTGTAATTGCAACAAAGTGAGTTTTGTAGGTTCAGAGAGAAATCTTCTGGATTTTTGGACCACATCTTTATTTTCTTAACAACTCATGACGTACCACATAGTAATTTTGATTTTTCATCTGGATGTTATACTTTACAAGATCTACAATCTACACACAACTCGTGTTTGCTGTTTAGTCTTGATAATTCTTGAAACATTTCCATGTTTTTTTTTTCTGTTACAGAGCTTCTGATGTCGTATCTATACTCATGCTTAAAAGATACTCCCTCCGTAACCAAATATAAAACGTCTTTGTAGTTCAATTTGAACAGCAAAACATATTGTATTTAGTTACAAAGGTAGTACTTGTCTTGGTTGATTGCTTTATGAAGAAATTTGACCATTTTAGACTGAAGATATGGATTTATGATAGTTTCGAGATGAGAGGAGAAAATGATAAGTTTGGAAAATGATGAAACTTCCAAAAATTATGACAGTTTGCTTCAGCATGTGGTTAGGTTACGCTCTTAGGAGATAAATGTTCTTCTGTAATTTTAGTTTCAAGTACTTTTGATTGATAATAAGAAGGATATGTATTTAGGTAATGTTTTCTAATACTATTATTTAGGTGATACTAATCAATATCTTGCTGTCTTTGCTGTGCAGTGGCCTTAGCGCTGGACCACGAGGTTGGATAGGGCAAGCATGTGTATTCTTTAATTATTGGAGGCTTTCATATTCATATATCAATACAAGGCGGGATATGATGCAGGTGCATGCCTTTATTTTGTTTCTTTATGATCTTCTTCTCTACTTAATGATAGACGCAGTGTATAGGGTGAATTTGCTTTCGTGAGAACTGGTATAGCACTGAATCAGGCAAGGTGTGAATAAGTGTGCTTAAATGCTTGCTCTGTTTATGTGTTTACTCCTTACTATGTTGTATGAGTTTCCACTCTCGAATTTGCCCTCTTTTAGGCACGTGCCTGTCCCACATATATATTGGTAAAAATGTATGCACTACATAGGTTTCTTTCTCAGATGTCCATATGAAATTTGTCATGGAAGCTTGCTGTCCCCTTACCATCTATTTTCCTGGTATGAGAGGATGTCAGATTGAGTTATCCATTTCCGCTACTTCCTAATTGTACCCGAGATAAACTCGAGGTGCTTTGAAGATTTGTTTTGTCTATTTTCATTTCTTGATTTTTTGTGAAATGTGCCTCCATGGGATTAGTGAGGTGTATTTATGCTCACCCCTTTTTAGTGTTTGGTAAAGCCGATGGAATGCAAACATTATGTACCCTATATGGCCGCCTTTTGCCTTTTTAGTGCATAATGTGTCATGACAGGTTCTTTTCCTGGAGGTATCGAGTTACTTTGCCAATCAAGGATAGCCAATGATCCATTCTTTAAAAATAATATAATTAGATGCCCTGTTAGGCTAGATGCCTGATGTTTCTCTTCAATAAGAAAATTATGCTAGATGCTTGATGTTTCTCTTTAATCAAAAAATAGCGTATAACAAACATTTCTAAGAATTCTTATCAATGAGAAAGCTAAGGGATATGCTGAACCTCAAGATCTGTTCTGGGCCTGACACGTTTAGAAACTTGCATTGCTGTCAAAGGAACCTAAAGAATTATTTACTGCTACATGTCAAGATCCTTTTCTCATAACTCTAACATGATTACCACAATATTTTATGGGAGTATGGGAGGATATCTTTTGCAGGATGAGCTCATTATCAAAATCACTACTTGAAGTGGTTTTGAACTAACCGAATGGAGCTTGCTTGCCCTTTAATGATACATGCTTCAAAATAATATTTGTTGCTGTAATGTAGAAGGTAAAAGGGAATAAAATGATCTCTTCCAAATGCTTCAGAATACATGCTTTAGAACACTGATTATTAGCTATAACGTCTCTCTTTGCTTTGCTAGAATATCTCTTCACATTGATGCATAAGATGTGCCAAAACAGATACTCAAGCTCATGAATGTTGAGAAACTCGTTAGGGAAAATGTTGCAAGTCACCTACAGGCAAGCCACTTAATTTACTTTCTTGTAGTTATCAGTAAATCAATACCATGTGGTCTTTCTTCTTAAAATATAGAGGAGGGTAATCATATATTGTTTGTTTGGTATTTTCCTGTAGTTATTATTTCATAAAGGCCTATGTTTGACCTTCTTTTATATCAGGACATCTTGGTTCTAAATTTCATTCCAGAGATATGCTAATATTTCATTTAGATTGGTTCTTTTAGGAAATGAGAAAAATGCATTCTCTGTTTGTTCTATCTTTCCCTGTTTTGTCATCTTCAGTATTTTTTGTTTCTTCATACGTGCATTTTTATCGTCCCAACCATCCACTGGCCTGACGGGCACGCCAAGGCACACATTTAATTATCAGAAGATGGTTCTGTTTTTATGGGGTCTGCATTTGTAATGGTCCATTAAGGTCACCATTGAGCCGCCTTCTGTACTTCAGAGGCGTATTGTGCGGCTACACGTTTGTGTTTTTTTATCCATTCACCCATTGCAGTGTAAATTCAAGTTCTTGGATTTTTATTTCTTGTTTCTTCTTTTTGGTGAGCGAATTGGCTAATTGAGCTATTTTCCTCTTGGTTTGTTGCAGCAATTGGGAAGGATCGTCCTGTATTATCTATCATGGTTATTAGCTAGCAAGAGTGATGCCACAAGTGGATCTGCCTAGTAAATTTGTTAATTACTTCCTTGCAAGAATGAGTTGAGTTTGGTTTCTAATCCCTCAAGTCTATTCAAGATTGCCCATTTTTTAGTTACATACAAATATGCACCTTGATTGCTATGCATAATCACGTAGGTAATTCCATCTCTTTTTGTTGATGCTTTATCCTGGTTGGATCATATATGCTTTTGTATAACACTGATTGAGGTGGACAATTATAAATTTACTACACGCATATAAGCTTTCTGTACATAGATAACTAGAGCATTATAAAGTAGTGTGTCATGTTCTAATTATAAATGAAGAGAAAGTTAAGAACTTTGCAATTACATAGTAATCATGGCTAGATCATAAAGGTTAGAGATGTACAAATGATTGATTAAAAATATATATTTATATTTGCAACAACACAATGGATCATGCTAGGTAAATATTTTTGTAGAATATAAGTCAGGTTTAGAACTTTTGACCACGACAGCTGAAAAACCAAAGTAAATCCATCGTATATATTCAGTATAATGTATATTTAGATATTCATGGCGCTGCATAAGCTTAATTAAGTTCCCTGGGAGCACTAGCTGCTCGCGTATACATGTATTTCTTGATTCTAATAAGATGCAGTCAATCTTTGAAAATACAGTAAGCACCTGTCATGAAATTTAGAACTGGCGTGATGTGTCTCTATGTTAATAACTATCATGCTTGCGTAGCTGGTTGATTTATTTGATTATAATCAAATTGGACCGTCATAATTTTAAGATCGTGATTATTCAGATGAAAAATGATCAAAGAAATACATGTACCAAAGTCACATCTGTTTAGATCATGATTATCCTTCAAATTATTGTGATATTGTAGTGCTCTTTAGTCTAATAAATTATGTATTGTGGTGCTGCACCTCCTTTTCTCTTCTTTCCTAGACATATACTCTGCATGGGAAGATACCTATTGCCCGCTACACCTTTCTATGAACTTTTGTTAATAATCTGCCTATAATTATAAGAAAAAAAATGCAAGAATGTATATAGCTTTGCACCAGGACACTTTACTTTTTCTATGACCTGTCATTTTTGTGAGCTGCAGACGATTTTGGCATTGATGTTCTCATGCAAGTCATCTTATCTTTGCAAGCCTACTGATAGAATACACTCAAGATAGGACACCACGTGTCACTCCTATGTTTATAAGCTTATAGAAGCAAACATTTTCATTATCTTTGGCACTTATATTGTCATAATATTAACTTGTGCAGCAGAGTTTTAAAATTAGAATGGGGCAATAAATGTGTCTACTATGACAAAGTGAGGACAAAACGAATGCATCGAGTTACTAATGCAGTGGTTTTCAAGGTTGGAAATTGATATCAACTATGATTATTTAATAGAGAAATTCTGTTCATATGAAGCGAAAGAAAAGCATGCAGTACCTTACATTGACAGTGATTATTAGGCCATTGTGGTACTTCAAATTCTGATAAATAATATATATCATGACCGAGGTTTGGGATTTGGAGAATCTCAATTCTGATATGTACATGCATCTCCTTTTATTTTGTCACGCTATTGAATGTTCTGATATGGGACTACTTACTCTTTGTATCTCTTATATATAATAAAATTGTCTATATGTAAAGTTTTCCTATTTTAATTATATTATGTTGATGACGAATGGTTCTGGAATTTGGAGATTAACATTTCATAATCTCATGTGCTAAATTGGATGCTACCTTGCTTCCAGCTTTTATAATCTCATGAGCCTGTTGAACTCAATGATGTTATTCTTCTAGACAGAGTAAATGTTTCTTCTTACCCTTGAACACTATAATCGGTTGCTCTGTTACATGTGTTAAACTTGCCTTCATACTAATGCATCATGTCGTTTGATCTTCCACGACTTACAATATCGTTGGGTCCGGCACCCTCGCGCCAAGGCGCATTGCCGATCTAGTGACAATGATACTCAACATCCCCCCGCAGACACAGCGGTAGTGACGCAGACGGTGAGACTGGAGAAGAATCCGAAGGCAAGCCGATGGACACCCCCCTCTGTCACGCCCAATATGCGACCCTATCCAAAAGGAACTCGAAGGTCCCACCAAGGATAGATCCGCATATTGAAACGCTTTTGCAAGGTGGATATCATTACATCAACATTACATAATAGATGGGGATACATACATAAGGCACAAATTCCACAAGAATACATCAACATCATATACAAGAGATCAACATCCGACTACGGATGAAACATAAACAGAAACTCAAACGACAACCACCCTGCTAGCCCAGGCTGCCGACCTGGAACCTATCCCCTGATCGAAGAAGAAGCAGAAGAAGAACTCAAGGCAAGCAAGCATCGCTCTCGCGTCATGATCATCGCAAAACCTGTACCTGCAACTGGTGGTGTAGTAATCTGTGAGCCACGAGGACTCAGCAATCCCATTACCATGGGTATCAAGACTAGCAAAGCTTAATGGGAAAGGAAGGGGTAAAGTGGTGAGGTTGCAGCAGCGGCTAAGCATATATGGTGGCTAACATACGCAAATGAGAGCGAGAAGAGAAACAAAGGAACGGTCGTCCACTAGTAATGATCAAGAAGTGATCATGAACTCCTACTTACGTCAGACATAACCCAGAAACCGTGTTCTCCTCTCAATCAACCCCGAAAAGAGACACTCACGGTTACGCACACGGTTGGTGTATTTTAGAAGAGTTTGCTTCAGGTTTACTACAACCGGATATTAACAAATTCCCATCTGCCACATAACCGCGGGCACGGCTCTCGAAAGTTTATACCCTGCAGGGGTGTCCCAACTTAGCCCATGATAAGCTCTCGCGATCAACGAAGGATATTCCTTCTCCCCGGGAAGACCCGATCAGTCTCGGAATCCCGGCTACAAGACATTTCGACAACAATAAAACAAGACCAGCAAAGCCTCCCGACATGCCGACACCCTGATAGTAGCCGCGCGTATCTCGTCCCAGGCCACGACCGGATGAGCAGTCCGTACAACCAAAACCAGCCCTCAAGTTTCCCCGAGGTGGCGCTGCAAAGCACTCTAGTTTGGACCAACACTTAGACAAGCATTGGCCCGGGGGTGCTAAAATAAAGATGACCCTCGAGAGAGCGACTCCCAAGGGAAAAGTAGGTGGTGGTGAGGCAAATGGTAATACCAATGTTGGGCCTTGCTGGAAAAGTCTTATTCAAAGCGAACTGTCAAGGGGGTCCCATAAATCACCCGACCGCGTTAGGGACGCAAAAATCCGGGAACATAATACCGATATGACGGAAACTAGGGCGGCAAGAGTGGAACAAAACACCAGGCATAAGGCCGAGCCTTCCACCCTTTACCAAATATATAGATGCATTAATTAAATAAGATATATTGTGATATCCCACAAGTAAACATGTTCCAACAAGGAACAACATCTCCATGTTCCAACAAGGAACAAACTTCATCTTCACCTGCAACTAACAATGCTATGAGAGGGGCTGAGCAAAGCGGTAACATAGCCAAACAACGGTTTGCTAGGAAGGTGTCAAAGGTTAGAGGCTGACATGGCAATTTGGGATGGCTTGATAAACAGGTAATAGGTAGCGCAGCATAGCGATAGAACGAAGCAACTAGCATAGCAATGATAGTAGTGAGATTCAGGGTAGCGGTCATCTTGCCTGAAATCCCGCAAGAAAGAAGAACGATTCCATGAAGAAGACGAACGGATGAAGCCGAACCAAGCGTAGACGAACGAATCCTCACGATCGCAACGGAACATGAACTAACAAGAAGAAGCACTCAACATAGTAAACACTCCACACATGAACAAGGCATGATGCACAACAAAGCATTATTCATGACAAATCTAGATGAGGCTACTCATGGCAAGAGATGATGCAAACAAGAACAACACATCAAAGCAAGTTTAAATGAGGCCGGGAACAACATATAACAATTCCGGTAAGTCCTCATATGCAAATTTCGAAATTTGTCCAGATCTGAATAAACCTTAAGTTCAAGTTGTTAAACATCAAGTTAAGATGCACCACGATGATCTGCACGCAATTCTAGTCAAGTTACATATAAAGTTCATTAGAATCGGAGCTACGGGCTAGAAGATATGAGCAAAACAAGTTAAGCATGGCATTGATGCAAAATGCATACAAACATCAAGAAAACACCTCAAAACATGGATGCAACATGATAATATGAAGCTACATGCAAAATCAAGCAAGTTTCATATAGAGCACACTCAAAACGGAGCAACGGTTCAACACATACACACAATACAAGTTATAGCAACAATCTGTCCAAAACAGCAACTAGGCATATTGCGAGCATCAAAACACTATGCTACAGCATCTCAACGTAATAACAAAAGGTATGGGCATGATTTACAGGTAAAGCATGACAAAACATGAACACTGAGCTATCTCCAGAAATCACTAGAACATGCTCAAACACACATGGCAAGATTGCAAATAATAACAGTTTCAGACTTTAGCAGAAATAACATCAGGTTGCAATGTTTAGAGCTATCAAACAACATGCTACAGGAACTTATAGTGGCAAACAAAGGCATGGCATGAATCTACTCAAAGCATATAACAAAAGTCCTTTACTGACCATGAGCCAAAAAGGATCATAAGATATGATGGCACCCATGTAAACATGGCAAGTTATATTACAGATTTGAACATGGCAGGAATAACAATAAGTAGGCATGTTGGTGAGCTTGAACCACTCACCACAAGGCAATACATGGCATGGCAAGGCAACTAACAGTAATAATACATGGCATAGAAGCTATACATGACAAGAACAACATCATAGCATGCAAGGATCAACTACAACAACCTTGGCAAAATTGAATAACATGTAAACAATCTGCCAGGAACATTTTATAGCAAAAGCAGAGCTCGATTGACTCAAGATATGGCACTCCATAGTTGCAAACAAGGGCATGGATGGATAGAGCAAGACATGTTTAACAAAACATCCTTACTGAAGTATCTCAAAATATGCATGGAACTCTCTGTAGCATCAAGTTTACATGGCATGAAAATATCAGCAAAACAGGGCTGAAATCAGCAACATCATGAAGCCTAGTTTGCATGCTTGTGCTAGTCACCACAGAGATCACAAAAATACATGGTATACACCCTTGTAAAGATGGAATGGCATATTACAAAACACATGTAGGACTCAAGTTCATAGGATGCACACATCAATCATGGCAAACATGACAAAAGTGCATGTTCTGATAAGAATCAGAAACTAACATCACATAGCACTCTTCCAACAGCATTTAGGGCATCAAGATGAGCTCAAATGAAAATGATGCAATGAGATGAAATGATCTGCTCTTCGAGGCGAACAATTTGTCATATTATACGCACAAAACGGAGCCACGGATGCAGAGTTATGGCATGATAAAAATGCAACAAAAATGCAACAATTTCGGGGACTTAGTGGAATTTTGGGGAGGGGAAAGTCAACCGGGACGAGGTGGAGCGGGACGGAGGGATCCGGGCGAGGCAGGGGTGTTTGGATGGGGGAGTGGTGGATCTCGTCCACTCCCCAGATCCGGCGACGGGGCGGCGGCTCCGGCGAGCTCCGGCTCCGGCCGGAGCGGAGGAGGATGGCGAGGGGCGGGGAAGACTCCGGCAGGGGCCCCACGGCGGCGGGCGGCGGATCCGCGGGCCGACGGCGGCGGATGGCGACCGGGTAGGCGCGGCCGGCGGAGGAGATGAGCTCCGGCGGGTGGGGGCGTGCGGCGGCGCAGGTGGCGACGGGGGTTGGCGGCGCGGGCGACGGGCGCTCGGGGCGGCGGCTCGGGCCCGGCGCGGCTCGGGCGGGCCGGCCTCGGGCCCAGACGGTCCGCGGCGGGCGCGGGGAAGTGGGCGCGGGGCGGCGGCGTATGGCGGCGTGCCACGTGGCGGCGGCGGGGCGACCCGGACGTGTCCGGTGGCGGCGGGGACGAAAAATGGCTAGGGTTAGAGGGATTCATCCGCGAATTTCGGGGGAGGGGACCTATATATAGGTAGAGGGAGCTAGGAGAGTCCAAATGAGGTGCGGTTTTCGGCCACGCGATCGTGATCGAACGACCAAGAGCATGGAGGGGAGTTAGATGGGTTTTGGGCCACTTTGGAGGGGGTGTTGGGCTGCAAACAAAAGAGGCTTTTGCGGTTACCCGGTTAACCGTTGGAGTATCAAACGACCTCCAAATGACACGAAACTTGACAGGCGGTCTACCGGTGCTATGCCAAGGCCGCTTGACAAACCTCGGTCCATTCCGAGACCGTTTAACACCCGCACATGAAAAGAGGTAAAAGGGGGCGCCGGGAGACATAGGAGTGCCGGATTGCAAAACGGACAACGGGGAAAATGCTCAGATGCATGAGACGAACACGTATGCAAAATGAAATGCACATGATGACATGATATGAAATGCAGATGATGACATGGCAAAGTGCAACACGCAAGCAAATTACATAGCAAAGATGGCGAATAACTGGCAGACACCTGGCGCATCGAATCCGGGGCGTTACACCCTCCCACAGTCGTAACGGTCGATGCATCGCGAAGTCATGGCTGGAGTGGAAACCGACGAGGTTGCTCAAGCATGGCGGTAGCCCTTTGTGCCGTTTGTCGAGGTAGCCGAGAGCGTAGGTGGTGTAGCCGTAGTCGAGGTAGTAGTGCGAAGAACGCCGTGGTCGATGTCGAGTCGGGGGTCGCCAGTGTCGAGGTGGCCGCCGGTGTCGAGGTAGTCGCCGTGGAGCCGCGGAAGAAGAGCAGCGACGACGACGACCTAAGGAGGCGGCGGCGGCTAGAAAAGGAGCGCAGTGGCGGTGTCGAAGTAGGCGATAATGAACCCGACAGCGTGAAAAGAAGACCGGCGCGGACGGTGACGTTCCCGCGCCAAGGAAGGCGGCGCGGCGCATATCACGTGGAAGTCAACGCGCGTGGATGGCGGTGGACCGTGGGCTGCAGCGTTACGGCCCGAAGAGGTGATGCAACGGCGGCGGGCAGGTTGGGGCGACGGCGGGGAAGACCTCAGGGCGGTTGCAAGGATAGCGTGCCACGCTCGCTACGGCCCGATGGGGCGGCGCAACAGCTGCGCGAGGGTCGGTGCAGCCTCGGGGACGGTCTGGAGTGGACGGCATCGGTGCGGCGGTTGACCGCGGGCCGCGGCACTACGGCCCGAAAGGGTGCCGTAGCGAACAACTGAAAGTGCGTTATATCGACTAGAGGGGGGGGTGAATAGGCGATTTTTATGAATTCTTCAATGAGGAATTTTCCGGTGAGGAAATTCCTAAGTGAAGAACTACTTGCAGCGGAATAAGTACTCAGAAGTAAGCATAAGAGAATGCGGGCATGGTCATCATGATGAAATGAAGACAATCAAAGAGTACAGAAAGCGTAAACACAGGATAGCACAAGATGAAGACAAACAGACTGAAGAATTGAACTGAGGAAATTGAGAAAGTCTT
>LR880968.1:662025165-662058090 GCA_904067115.1 Aegilops sharonensis | reverse complement strand
TTTGAGTTGAGCATCACATGGAAATTTTTCCTTAGTATTTCCTCGACCCCCTTTAACAGTACGGTGTTTCCTATGACTCAAGAAAGAGAAAACGAAACTACGAAAACAAAAGTCTTCACGCTTCATGTTCCTCAAATGAATACCAAGTCTTCAAGGTCACACCAATTTCTTCACTTTCAAAGTCTTCAGAAAGTCTTCAGAATATCAAAGTCTTCAGTCGAAGAACTTCATTTTTAGGGGTCGACTTTCTCTGTAAATATCAAACTCCTCATAGACTTATAGACCTGTGTACACTCACAAACGCATTAGTCCCTTAACCTATAAGTCTTCAATACACCAAAATCACTAAAGGGCACTATTTGCACTTACAACAACCTCAGGGCGGTGGAGAGGACCATGTGCCGTGGCGCTACGGCTCGGAGGCGATGCAGCAGCGGCGCAGATAGGTGCAGCCACGGGGAGAACCACAGGGCGGCAGCGCTACAGCCCGATGGGGCGACACAGCGGTAGCCCGTTGTTCGATCAGTGGAGGGGCACGCTGAACTCAAGGATAGGGTGGTGACGGCAGGCGTAGGTCGACGAGCAGGCCGACGCGCGGACGACGGTCGTGAGGGGCTGTCTATCGCGCGAGGCCACTGGGTCGGGGCGACGGGCGGGCAGACGCACAGACGACTGCCTTAGGGGCCGCATGTCGCGCGAGGCCGCCTGGTCGGTGAAGAGGCCGGCCGGTCGCGCCGGTGTCGGAGTAGAGGCGCACGGTGGTTGATGGCGGCGGCGGGCGACGCAAGCCGATCAAGCATAGATCAGAAAACCAAAAAGAAAAAATGCCGGTCAAAACGACCGGCGAGAGGGCGAAAAGAAACCGGAGTAAGGGCTCGGGAAAAAGACTCTCTAGGACAGCCGGTCAACACGACCGGCGGACGAACCCTAGGTACGGGCGGCGCGGCCCTCGGCGGCGGTCATGGAGGTCGACCGCCACGGGGGCGTCGTGCGGGTGCGGAAGCGGCTAGGGTTTAGAACCCGGGCTCTGATACCATGTTAGAAGGAAGAGAGGGGTTTGGTGGAAATCGTTGTTGTATTGTTTGAGTCTTGTGGGCATATATATAGGAATACAAGGTCGTCTTTGAGTACAAGGCAAGGTGGAATAAATCCNGCTGTCTATCGCGCGAGGCCACTGGGTCGGGGCGACGGGCGGGCAGACGCACAGACGACTGCCTTAGGGGCCGCATGTCGCGCGAGGCCGCCTGGTCGGTGAAGAGGCCGGCCGGTCGCGCCGGTGTCGGAGTAGAGGCGCACGGTGGTTGATGGCGGCGGCGGGCGACGCAAGCCGATCAAGCATAGATCAGAAAACCAAAAAGAAAAAATGCCGGTCAAAACGACCGGCGAGAGGGCGAAAAGAAACCGGAGTAAGGGCTCGGGAAAAAGACTCTCTAGGACAGCCGGTCAACACGACCGGCGGACGAACCCTAGGTACGGGCGGCGCGGCCCTCGGCGGCGGTCATGGAGGTCGACCGCCACGGGGGCGTCGTGCGGGTGCGGAAGCGGCTAGGGTTTAGAACCCGGGCTCTGATACCATGTTAGAAGGAAGAGAGGGGTTTGGTGGAAATCGTTGTTGTATTGTTTGAGTCTTGTGGGCATATATATAGGAATACAAGGTCGTCTTTGAGTACAAGGCAAGGTGGAATAAATCCTACGCTATCCTATGTTTTCATAATAAGAATGATACTCAACAGTTTCACCAATATACGTATGAGACGCGCTCCGGTACAAACCCCTGCCCCCCCCCCCCCCAACACACACACCCAAAAAAGTATAAAGGGCAAGGGGGTCATTTCACAGGTCATATAGAATACCCGCCAGCCGTACGCCCGCCCGCCCAATATGACTAAAAAATAGAGCGCTTGCCCAGCCGCCGCCCCCAGGCAAAAACCCATTGCCCATTGTCATTGTTGCGGCAGAAGAGTTGGTAGTCGGGGCCGGGCGGGGCTGGCAGGGCGCCAGCGGTCGCCTGAGCGCGGTACGGGGCGACCACCTCCTCGAAGGTGCGGCCGTCCCAAAGCTCGTGACGGCGCCGTCGGTTGTGCTTCATCAACGGCCGCAACCCGTCGAAGGCGTTGACGCGCAGCTCGTGCTCCTTGGCGAGCAGGTCTGGCCAGTGCGGGATGTTGATGGCGTACCGGGGGTCCTGCAGCATCTCCGCCGGTAGTCCCGCCCGATACAGCCCAACTGCGCGCGTGAAGAGGTGGGTGCCCACCGGCGGCACCAGCACGCCGTCGACGCTGAGGCATCACCTGGACGACAGCCGCACATTTGGCGCGGCAGGGATGCGGTAGTGGGCGGGCTCGTCCGCCTCCTTGAGTGTGAGGTTGAGGCGTGCCATCGACGTCTAATACGTCTATAATGTATCTATGATTTTTTATTGTTCCATGTTATTATATTATCAATCTTGGATGTTTTATATGCAATTATATATCATTTTTTGGGACTAACCTATTAACCTAGTGCCCAGTGTCACTTGCTGTTTTCTACTTGTTTTTGGCTTTTCAGAAAATCAATATCAAATAGAGTTTGTGGATTAATTTTTCCTGGACCAGAAGGGACCGTAGAAAGTTCGGGAGAAGACCTGAAGAGCCACGATGGAGCGACAAGCTCAGGAGGCGCACCCAGGGGGTAGGCGTGCCCTTATGGGCCCCTCGTGGCACCTCTTGTCATAATTCCACCTCTATAAATTCTCAAATATTCCCAATATATCAGAGAGCCACCCAAAATACTTCGCCGCAAGTTTTTGTTCTTCCGCGATCCCATCTGGAGGCCTTTTTCAGTACTCTGCCGGAGGGGGGATCAATCATGAAGGGCTTTCTACATCAACCTTGCTGCCCTTCCGATGATGTGTGAATTGTTTACCACATACCTATGGGTCCATAGCTAGTAGTTAGATGGCTTCTTCTCTCTTTTTGATCTTCAATATAATGTTCTCCTTGATGTTCTTGGAGATCTATTCGATGTAATATTTTTTGTGGTGTGTTTGTTGGGATCCGATGAATTGTGGGTTTATGATCAGATTATTCATGAATATTAAATGAGTCTTCTCTGAATTCTTTTATGCATGTTTATTATAGTTTTGTATTCCTCTCCGATCTATCTGTTTGGTTGGTCAAATAGATTGATTTATCTTGCAATGGGAGAGGTGCTTTGTAATGGGTTCAATCTTGCGGTGCTCAATCCCAGTGACAGAAGGGGACATGACATGTATTTGTATTGTTGTCATTAAGGGGAAAATGATGGGGTTTATTCATATTGCTTGGGTTTACTTTCTCTACATCATGTCGTCTTGGTTAAGGCGTTACTCCGTTTTTCATGAACTTAATACCCTAGATGCATGTTGGATAGCGGTCGATGGGTGGAGTAAGAGTAGTAGATGCAGGCAGGAGTCGGTCCACTTGCCTCAAACGTGATGCTTATATACATGATCATTGACTTGAATATCGTCATAAATATGCGTGTTTCTATCAATTGAGCCTCTAGTAAAAACTATGGCCCCGAGTCTACCTTTATCATATATTAAATCCAAAAATACCTTGCTGCAATTTATTTACCATTATTTTATTTTGTGTTTTATTTTACCTATCTATCACTACCAGATTTGATTCTTGCAAATAACCGCCGAGGGGATTGACAACCCCCTTGACCGCGTTGGATGCAAGTAATTGCTCTTTTGTGTGTAGGTGCTGCTAACGAGGTTTCGCGTGGTTCTCCTACAGGATTGATAACATTGATTCTTAACTGAGGGAAATACTTATCTCTACTATACTGCATCATCCTTTCCTCTTCGGGGAAATCTCAACACAGCTCACAAGTAGCACCGTTGACAGGGGGATAACACCGCAGAGCGAGGGAGGGCAAGGGTTGGGGATGGAAGGCGACTGCTGCGGCACCTTGACGTAGGGCGCTTTTGTAGCGGCGAGTAGGGGGAGTTATGTGAACAGCGATTGATGGCAGCCTGCATGCCGTGCACAGGCAAGCGATCGCTGTGTGAATCGACGCCGCGCACGAATCCATGCCCGGTCAAGGCGGCACGTGTCGGGGTTATGATCCTGACAATAAGTACTAGGGTCATGAATGAGGGGCAGAGACTAGCTACAACGTAGGTGTAACACTCGGTGTTTAACGAGTTCAGGCCCCTCTCGGCGGAGGTAAAATCCCTACGTCTCATGCCTTGAGGCTTGATTTGATTTGATGGATATGGTTACAGAGATAGAACATGCCCGGCTATGGAGAGGGGTGCGGCTTATATAGAGTGCACTGCAGCCCCATGTCTCCCACGCTGCCGAGGCAATTAATGTCATTGAATGACACAGTTACTAGTGTAATGAGCCTCTACTACAGCAATTACAGGTAATGGTAGCTATAACTCAATTTAGTGGATGACTTAGGATTCCTCGACCGTTGCAGCTCCTACGACGCCATCCTGTCCTCTACGTCCGAGTGGTGGTCCATCAACCGAGTGACATGTGATCATCCGAGTGCCACAGAGCCATCCGAGTGAACCTCCTGATGTATGCATCCGAATGTTGGCATGGTCCAGGGACCTACCTATGATGGTGATGGGCCCTATGTGGGTCCCAAATGATGGGTCCTTGACCCTTATTGTAATAGGTGACCACATCATTAGCCGCCTGAATCGGTTGGGATTTCGCAGGAAAAACAAAACGACCCTTCGGTTGAGTCTGAGTGCTGCAGGGGCACTCGAAATATGTTTCCGTACCGTGGTTTGTTTTTACTTAGACAAAAAAACGGATTATGGACTTTAGGTTTACCCAGATGACTAGGTATTGTCGATCATCGAGAAAAAACCCGGTGGCATTCATTTTGTCTCTCGGAGGAGATAGACTAGGGGCCCGAGTGAGGGCATGCCATCACAACTCGAGTGGCAACGCCGAAGCGTGGTTTGACTCTCCGGAGAGATGCCACTCCTTATCCTAGGGGATCGCTAGCGCAGGCCTCCTACGAGTCCAGGTTTACGAGTCATGCGCCTTGGAGCCTACCGAGAGGGCCAAGTGAACCCACAGAGGGGTGTCAAGCTCGTCACATAACGATCCTGATGAAGACTTCAGTTGGGTGCTTAACGTGGCCGAGTGCATGGGTCCCCGCAGAGGGTAGTCAGTCGGACTAACACGCGTCCTTTTAGGAAAGGAACCGCTGTTGATCAATCGGATTGATTCGTCTAGAAAACTCAGCATTTGAATTTACGTGTTCGCGCGCTGAAGCGATAACGCCATGCGTTAGTGGGAAAGTGGGGGTGTGGCTCCTCGATTTGTGCACACGATCCCTGCCACGTGTCGCGTCTACCCTGTGCAAAGCCTTGCCGTGCGGGCCGTCGATCCGGGGATTCGCGGTGGGAGATATGGCTGAAGATTTTGTCTGGAGGTATAAAAGATTTGGGGGCAGAGCTCCGGGCCTGATATCCCCTTCTCCTCGCTCCGACTCCTCCGCCTCCTTCCTCCTCTCGAGCGTGCAGCGATGGCGAGGGATTCCACGGCCAAGGCGGAGAAGGCGGAGAAGGCGGGGAAGGCTTCCTCCTCTGGCTCCAGCGCGGCGGCGCAGCGGGAGACTGGATCCTTTCGTGCATCTCAGCCTAGCGACTGGAGGAGCTTGCGGAGGAGGGTCTGATCCCGCATGAAGGGTGGCGTCATTCGGGCGCGGGGGAGGTCGAGCCGGCGCCTCAGGAGGACGAGCGTGTCCTGCTCTGCACCCACGTTGAGCGGGGTTTTTCCATGCCTCCCCACCCTTTCTTCGGGTGTTTCTTGATTATTTCGGAGCGCAACTTCATCATCTTCCTCCCAACGCCGTTATCTACCTCTCGGCCTTTGTCTCTCTCTGCGAGAACTTCTTGGGTTTCCCACCCCACTGGGGCCTCTTCAAGTATATCTTCACTTGTCGATCGATGACCGTCAAGAAAGATTCGCCGATTGGTGAGAAGACAAACGCCACCAAGCTGTGCGGGAGTTTGGGCATCCAAGTTCGCGGAGGGAGATCTTTCCCAAAAATGAGTTTCCCTGACTCCGTCAAGGGATGGCAGGGCGCCTGGTTCTACTATAGGGATGTCCCCAGCATCAGCACCCGGTCAGGCCTTCCACCGTCCTCAGAGAGAGTGAGGGCTCCCCCATCAGTCTCTGTGGCGAAGGAGGAGAAGGCGGAGGTCGACATCTTGTCCACTGCCCTCATTAGCATCGTGAATGCCAGTGTCAACGCGATGGACTTGCTGGAGGCATTTCTCACTCGGCGAATCCAGCCGCTGCAGGCCAGGGCTCATCCGATGTGGGTGTATGAGGGGCCGAGTGATCCCACCCGAGTGCATCCTGAAGAGCTTGCCGAGACGGACGTGGGGGCCAAGATCAAGGCCATCACCTACGCCCGAGATAACCCGGGGGGGGGGGGCTAGGAGGGTGCCTCCATATTCCAAAGACTTGTAGCCCCTAGAGGTATGTACGTGATGCTCATTCGGTCCATGCGTGCGTCGTTTTATGTGTACCTGACTTTAGTTGTTGTGATGAATTTGCCCTTTAGGACTCCCTGAAGATGATCCCCAAGATCCCAGTGGTAGACCGGTCACCCGAAGACTTGACGAGTGACACCGAGCAACGGTACTCAGAGGAATCCAACAACGACGAGAGTGATGACGAGGAGGAGAGTGATGAGGAGAGCTCTGAGGAGGGAGAGGAGGCGGAGTCACTCTCCATCCTATGAGGCTCCCAAGGAACTCCGCTCCAAGACGCTGCATGAACCCAAGGGGAAGACGAGTGCAGCTCAGCAACCGACTGCCTCTGGTCGGTAGACACGGAGCTCGAATCGCGGTTATGCCGAGGCTGAGAGCTCGGAGGAGAAGCAGTCCAAGTTCCCCAAGCAGATCTCCTCCAAGCCTCGAAAGGTCGCGGTGCCTCGTTTCAAGGTGGCGGTGCCCGTGGCCTCGACGTGAGTGCCCTAGTCAATCCCTTGTTTATTTTTGTGTTGGTTCGGTTGCTGACCGAGTGTTCTCTGACTTCCGCAGCAATGACACCTCGACGACTTCAGCGAACCTGCACACCCGCAAGCCAGGCCCGAATGACGCTAATGCGGTGGACGCTGCCACTTCCAAAGGTATGTTACGCCCGCAAGCCAGGCCTTCTCCGACAGAATTCTAATGATCCCTTGGTTCGTAAATTCGTGTAGCTCCACCCGAGGTCATCCAGCTGGACGATGATGGGAGGGCCGAACCGCCCAATCCAGATGCCGTTAGGGAGGGAGCACTGAGTGTCGACACACACATGTCGGACGCCTCCCCTCGCCGAGTGGCCCGTACCTCTCCGTCAAAGGTTGCTGCCAAGGCTGTGAGGCTGAGTCCTTTGGCTCAAGGTGGCTCGGCGTCTTCGCCAGCGATGATGCCGCCTGTAGGGTCTACCCAAACCCCTCCGAGTGAGGTAGCGGTGATTCTGGCCCCGAGGCCGACGCCTGCGGCTCCATCGACCCCAGCTACTCCCTTCCCCCTATACCATGTCCCTAAAGATCAGGTGGGGGCGAGCAAGGAGGCTCTGATCCATGTGGGGCTGATGTGCGACCGGCTGAAGGAGGCTTATGATGCCAGTGCGGCACTGCAGACCAATGTCCGAGTAAGTACCATTGTGAGTATGATTTCTAGTCGAAGTTTTTCTTTTCTCATTGGGTAAGAATTTTGTCAGTGGGTTGGTGCAAGGCACACCCACTGGGTGTTCAGGATCCAGTGAGGGCACGCTGAGTGCACTCACTGGGTGTAGTCCCCGAGGCTCCTGTCGGCATGAGTCTTTGAACCTTTTTCATGTGCTTTTCTTTTTGTATTCACTCGGAGTCTAGCCGGAGCGTAGCTAAGTGGACAAGATCCAGTGGGGGCACGCTAAGTGCACGCACTGGGTGTAGTCCCTGAGGCTACCGTTGACTGGAACAGTCGGCGGTAGTTGATACGTAACCAACCTATCTATAATTTTTGGTTGTTCCATGCTGTTATATTATCATTCTTGGATGTTTTACAATCATTTTATAGAAACTTTATATAATTTTTTGGGACTAACCTATTGACATAGTGCCCAGTGCCAATTGCTGTTTTTTGCTTGTTTTTTACTTCACAAAAAGTCAATACCAAAGGGAGTCCAAACGCAGCGAAACTTTTTGGTGATTTTTTCTGGACCAGAAAACACACGATGGGCCAAGAAAGTACATGAGTGGGGCTTCGAGGGGAGCAAAACCCACCAGGGCGCGCCCAGGTGGGTTGTGCCCACCTCAGCCGCCTCCCCACCGCCTCTTTGCTCTATAAATACCCCCAATATTCCAGAAACCCTAGGGGAGGCAACAAAAATCAATTCCAACTGCCGCAACTTCCAAAACCACAGATCAACCTAGACACCATCACGGAGGGGTTCATCATCCTCATTGGCGCTTCTCCGATGATGCGTGAGTAGTTCATTGTAGACCTACGGGTCCGTAGTTAGTAGCTAGATGGCTTCCTCTCTCTCTTTTGATTCTCAATACAATGGTCTCTTGGAGATCTATTTGATGAAACTCTTTTTGCGGTGTGTTTGTTGGGATCTGATGAACTTTGAGTTTATGATCAGATCTTTGTTTTTATCCATGAAAGTTATTTGAGTCTTTTGATCTCTTATATGCATGATTACTTATAGCCTCGTATTTCTTCTTCGAATCTTTGGTTTATTTAGGCCGACTAGATCGATTTTTCTTGCCATGGGAAAAGGTGCTTTGTGATGGGTTCGATCTTACGGTGCTTGATCTCAGTGACAGAAGGGGAAACAATACGTATGTATCATTGCCATTAAGGATAACAAGATGGGGTCTAGTTCCTACATGAATAGATCTTGTCTACATCATGTCATTGTTCTTATTGCATTACTCCGTTTTTCCATGAACTTAATACACTAGATGCATGTTGGATAGCGGTCGATGTGTGGAGTAATAGTAGTAGATGCAGGCAGGAGTCGGTCTACTAATCTTGGACGTGATGCCTATATAATGATCATTGCCTCGATATCGTCATAATTATTTGAAATTCTATCGATTGCCCAACAGTAATTTGTTTACCCACCGTATGCTATTTTTCTTGAGAGAAGCCACTAGTGAAATCTATGGCCCCCGGGTCTATTTTCTCATCATTTACTTTTAGATCTATTTTGCTATTTGCCTCTTTATTTATTTGCAACTTTTATTTTCAGATCTATATTATAAAAAACCCAAAAATACATCATTGAATTTTATTTGCATCTATTAATTTATTACAACTTTCTCCCATCCACGTGACAACTTCTGGCACCGTTACCCGAAAGGGATTGACAACCCCTTTAACACGTCGGGTTGCAAGTATTTGTTCTTTGTGTGCAGGTACCGTTTACGTAGCGTTGCGTGACTCTCCTAATGGTTCGATAACCTTGGTCTCATCACTAAGGGAAATACCTATCGTCGCTGTGCTGCATCATCCCTTCCTCTTTGGGAAAATACCGACGTAGTTCAAGCCACATTAAAAGGAATTTCTGGCGCCGTTGCTGAGGAGACATCATTAACATATACCAGGTTCATAATCACAAATCTCATCTCCTTGCAATTTACATTATTTGCCATTTTCCTCTCATTTTCCTCTCCCCCACTTCACAAAATTTTGCCGTTTTATTCACCCTCTTTTTCGTTCGCCGTTTTCTCGTCATATCTCATGTTTGCTTGAATTTGTCACCATGAGTGACTTTGGCATGGCAGAAACAGATGATGGCCTAACTCCTAAGATTGGACGATCTAGCAATCTGGATGCTAAAAATTTTGTTTTGGGGCAAGAGAATATTATGGGAAAAGAACATATCCAAGAATTTTTCAATTGTGTCGGAAATTTAACTCTTGATGATGCTCCTATACTTAAAAGAACAAAATCACATGCAAAAGCTATTTCAGCACTAGTTCTGAAACTTGAGAACAAGTTCATCCGTACTCATCCTACCTTGCAAAGATTGTTTTATGAGTTACCTGTTATAAAGAATACCAAAGCTAAAAAGTTGGCTGCCCTTGTTTTTATGAATTAATTTGACTATATAATAAGAGAAGCTAGGGAGCTCTTTGATTTTTATGGTATGAACCGTGAAAAAACGGTAATAGATGTGATCCTTTGTAATAGTGATTATATGTTAAGACACTTGCTTGGAAATAATCAATTTTTTATGAGAATCTTAAAAGGAAGTCTCTGTTTTAGACATAATCCAGCAAGTTTTCAATAATGTTAATCAACACTATTCTTGGATTGTTGCCGGAAATCAAAGGGGATACGATGATAAGCAACTTAATAGTGCTAAAGTCTCTATGGATGAGGTGTTTTATGTTGTCTTTGCAAAACCACCTGACAAAAACACTTCCAAGGGAAGTGGAAACAAAGATGACAACACTTAGATCTTTGAAGTATGCCTAGCTAGGGGCGTAAAATGATAGCGCTTGTTGGGAGGCAACCCAATGAATAAAATTTATTTTTATCCTTTTCTTTATGTTCTTGAGTGTTTGCACAATTATGCCTCTGTTATGATTGTGCTTTTTGTGTTTTAATTAGTGTTTGTGCCAAACGAAGCCTTTGGGATCATGTTGGGTGATAGTTGCTTTGATCTTGTTGAAAAACAAAAACTTTTGCACCCAGTAAAATAATTTCATAAATCACAGAAACGTGATTTTGCTCTGAATTTTTTACACAACATTGATATACAAATTGCTCACATTGTCCTAATTTTTCAGAATTTTTAGAGTTACAGAAGTGTACGAAGTTCCTTGATTACTACAGACTGTTCTGTTTTTAACAGGTTCTGTTTTCTTTGCGTTGTGTGCTTATTTCGATGAATCTATGGTTTGTATTGGAGGGTATAAGATATAGTAAAGTTGGAATACAGTAGATATAATGCAAGAATAAAATATGAATGGGTTTGAAACAGTACTTATAGTAGTGATTTGCTTTGTTATACTAATGGATCTCACGAAAGTTTTGTTGAGTTTTGTGTGATTGAAGTTTTCAAGTTTTAGGTGAGATCATGATGGATGAAGGAATGAGGAGTAAGAAGAGCCTAAGCTTGGGGATGCCACATGGCATTCCAAGCTATTATCTAAAAGAGAAGAAAGCAACTAAGCTTGGCGATGCCCGAGTTGCATCGCCTCTTTCTTCTAACGACCATCGGTATTTTACTTGGAACTATATTTTTATTCGTCACATATCATGAGTTTTGCTTGGAGTGTCTTGTATGATATGAGTCTTTTCTTGTTTTGCTTTTTATTTTGTGTCATCTATCCTTGCTGGACACACCTATTTGAGGTAGCCAAAATTTGCTATGACTTGTTAGAATTGCTCTCTATGCTTCACTTAAATCTTTATGAGCTATGGAATTGCTCTAGTGCTTCACTTATATCTTTTTGAGCATGGTGTGCTTTATTATTTTTGGAGAAATGCTCTCATGCTTCACTTAGATTTATGTGAGATTTAGTAAATTTTTTAAGAAATTCTCTCTTGCTCCACTTAAATTATTTTGAGAGAAGAAATTTTTTTATGCTCATGTTCTTCACTTAGATTTGTTTGAGCTATCAAAAGCAACATATGAAATTAGTCCCAAAGTGATAGATATTCAAGAGGGATATAATAAAAACTTTCATGAAGATCATTGGAAAAAATAAACTTGATTCTTTGTAATAGTTTTGCGATATGTTGATAGTGATATGTGAGCCATGTTAATGAGTAATTATGTTTTTGTAAGAATATTGGTGTTAAGGTTTGTGATTCCCTATGCAAGCATGAAAGTCAATATTATGCAATGAAATTACATCCTACTTGTGGTGCATTATTCGGTGTTAGTTATGCTTAATGCTCGCTTATGAGATTTTTTGTTTCTTGGTTGGATGCTTCTCAATCTTTTGCTAGCCTTCACTTGCACTACGTATGATCACTACTTGTGCATACAAATCCTTAAACCCAGTTTTGCCACATGAGTCCACTATACCTACCTATATCACTACAAAAAAATACACTTCCGTGATGATACGTGTTTGTCACAGTAGGTCGCGTTTTTTGTCATGCATGTACATCCATGACGATTTTATGACAGAATCAAGATAGTCATACATGTGATGTCGTAGAAGTGTTCCATGACATTACCAAAATTATCATCACGGAAGTGTCCACTTCCATGACAATAAATCACGTGTCACAGAAGTGCTTTCGTCAAGGGTGACCGACACGTGGCATCCACCGTAACGGAACGTCGTTAAGCTATCAGGTCCGGTTTTGGATCCGATAACCCGTTAACAGCCTGGACCAATGGGGATTTTCCACGTGTAGAATCACCATTGGCCGTAGGAAACACGTGTTGCCTCACCGTTGGGACAGATATCATCCACTCATTGGACAGGAGGCGCCTATGATAGACCGACACGTGGCACGGCCCAACAGTGGCCCATTCCGGTGAAAAAGGCCGTCCCAGTAAAAATTAGCAGGCTGGCCCATTTAAGGCCTACTTGTGTCAGGTCCATTTAAGCCCACGACCCATACGAGATGTGCCAATTCAGCCCGTCAACGGCCCGTTAAAGATTTGACACAATTGCAACCCATCGTCAGTTCGAGCCTGTTAACAGCCCGCTATATATTTGGGCACAATATCGGCCCTATGAAATTTTGGCCTGTTAACGGCCCATTTAATGGATGGGCCAATTTTCAGGATGTACATCTTTCGGCCTTTTAGCGACCCATTTAAATGTTGGTCTAATTTCCGGCTTGGTGTGTCTTTCAGCCTGTTGACGGCCCATAAATCTGATGGGCCATTTGTAGTCGGACCTGAGTTTCGGCCTTTTAGCGGCCCATTTAAGTGTTGGGCCAATTTCTGGCCCTGTGTCACTTTCAGCCTGTTGACGGCCCATAAATCAGTTGGGCCATTTGTAGTCGGACCTGAGTTTTGGCCTTTTAGTGACCCATTTAAGTGTTGGGCCAATTCCCAGCCCTGTGTGCCTTTCGGCCTGTTAACGGACCATAAATGAGTTGGGCCATTTGTAGTCGGACCTTAGTTTTGGCCTTTTAATGGCCCATGCCCTTCATGGTCCAATACTAGCCCGGTTTCTCTTTCGGCCTGCTAAAGGCCCACAACACAGTTGGGTCGTTTACAATATGACCTGACTTTCGGCCTCTTAGCGGCCCATGCTCTTCATGGTCCAGTAGAAGCCCGTTGTCTCTTTCGGCCTGCTAAAGGCCTACAGTATAGTTGGGCCATACGTAGCCCAAACTTAGTAACGGCCTGTTAACGGCCCGTGAAATAAATTGGGGCCACCTGTTGCCCGCTTCGATGTCGGCCTGTTAACGATCCGGGAGGTAAGAGGGCCGACCATTACTTTCGGCCTAGTAACGGCCCATTAACTTAATGGGCCCACTAAATTTCGTTCATGTCTTTAGGCCAAATTAGATAATTTGAGCCCATTACGACGAGCAATTATGCACATGACCAAAACCGATCAAGCAAAGGTACGGCATACAGGGAATAATGTTGCACATCCAGCATATATTACAGGAAATTACATCCACTGGGCAATCAAAGATTGATGCCAGTGCAAATAAATGAGCAGAACCTAACCATCTACAACGTCACAATCTGCAACCTCAGCACAGATGACGCCCATAAGCATGTGGGCAAGTTCTTGCTGCTTTGCTACACTGTGTATGAAAACATTGATCAGTTGTTGTGTCGCACGACTCTGCACCTCTGATTCATCCACCATTTCCATCATTGATTCAGGCATTAATTGGTTCACAAACCTACATTTACTCCGTTGCATTCGAGACAGAGGATACTGAACAGATTCAGATGGCGATTCTGGCAGGCTTGTATTATTGATAGTGGAGAGTGTCTCGACCACTGCATCATAACATAAATCAGGACGGGAACCAAACCGATTAATCATGAGTTATTGCCATATTACCTGGCCTAGATTTACTGGAAAGAAGCAATGGGGTTGCCTTGCTGTTTTCAGAGTTTGTCTTCTTATCTTCAGCAGCCTGCACAAAATTAACACACTAGCATTGCTATCATTGGCCAAGTCAGATAATAGGAAAGCAACATTGACACAACGAACGTTTGGGCAACTAGCCTACACCAAATTAACACAATATGGCACAGCTATTATCAGCCAGGTAAGGTAATACGAAAGCAACATTGACACAATGAATGAATGGGCAACAATAGAAGCACTACAATTCAGTAATGTGCGTGATATGAGATAGTACATTCATGCAGCTCAGTATGCAAAACTACCAGGCAGTTTTCCTTACAAAAATCAACATTGGTGCCTTTAACATTTTGCTACAACTAATTTTAGATCAGATAAAGGTTAGATTCACGCCGGTTAACAAAATACATGCTGATGTAGAAATATAGTGATATACAATAGGTACTTACATCAGCATTGGAGCACAGAGAATTCCCGCAAGATATTTTCTTCGAATAGGATCCCAATGGAGGAAGTCTTGTATCATTTAACCTTATTTTCTAAAAGAGAGATGGGTAAGAAACATGTAGAAAATATGATCAGAATGCTATAAAATTTCATGATGCGAGGATACGCACACGCTTCTTAGAATGGAGTTGACATTCTTTTGTTGGACTGGAGCGGACTAGTTCTTTGGCCAATGGAATCTGCTTATTATCAGTGGGAGTTGGGTTTCTCTGTGCTGGAGCAGTATCTATGAAAAATGGAGTTGGTTTATTATCTCCTGGTGTTTGGATCTTTTGTAAAGACCTGGTTTGTAACCCTTCATATCTAACATAGCCGTCTTCCCCTTGCATGCCTTATATAGAAGAATGGTGATTCAGTTATAAAACATGCTACAACAGAGATGGAATAGGTACTGAAGAATAGAAAGGCATGACATATTGACATGTATTCCCTCCATCCGGAAATGGATGGGTCTAGGCGCATTTCAGTTCTAGATACATCCAGTTTTATCCATTTCTGCGACATTTAATCCAGACGGAGGGAGTATGATGTAAGAGCTAGGGATACTACAGGACAACACAGTAAAAAAAACACTGAAAACCCCACTGCAGAACCAAAGTATTCAAACCCACTGATATGAGATAGTACACTCATGCAACTCAGGATGCAAAACTACCAGGCAGTTTTCCTTGCAAAAATCAACATTGTGGCCTTTAATCATACTTTTTGCTACAACTAAATTTAGATCAGATAAAGGTTGGATTCACGCCGATTAACAAAATACATGCTGATGTAAAAATATAGTGATATACAACAGGTACTTACATCTACATTGGAGCACAGAGAATTCCTGCAAGAATCTTTCCTCATAAACGATACCATTGCAGAAATTCTTCTATATGTTAAGCTTATTTTCTAAAAGAGAGATGGGTAAGAAACATGTAGAAAATATGATCAGCATGCTATAAAATTTCATGATGCAAGGATACACACACGCTTTTTAGAATTGAGTTGACATATTTTTGCTGGACTTGAGTGGACTAGTTCTTTGGCCACTGGAATCTGCTTATTATCAGTAGGAGTTGGGTTTCTCTGTGCTGGAGCAGTATCTATAAAAATTGGAGTTGGTTTATTATCTCCTGGCGTTTGGATCTTTTGCAAAGGCCTTGTTTGTAACCCTTCAGATTCTAACATAGTCGTCTTCCCCTTGCATGCCTTGTATAGAAGAATGGTGCTTTAATTATAAAACATGCGACATCAGAGAGATGGAATAGGTATCGAAGAATAGAAAGGCATGACATATTGACATGTATTCCCTCCATCCAGAAAAAATGGATGGGTATAGGCGTATTTCAGTTCTAGATACATCCTTTTTTATCCATTTCGGCAACATGTAATCCGGACGGAGGGAGTATGGTGTAAGAGCTAGGGATACGATAGGACAACACAGCAAAAAAACACTAGTTGAATGTAAAACTGTATGCTAGCGGAATACGTACAGAAATAACTAAGGCAACATACACGTGTATGATTGGGAAAATAAGATGGCATTGCAACAGAGCACTAGAACAACACTTCAATGTAAAAAAACATGGTATGGTAGACAGATGAAGTACATACTGATGAATAACAATGCATAAGATATTCAGAAGCATGATGTCCAAATTAAGCAGATGGCATTGCGATAGAGTAGAATGACAGTACTTGAATTCGAAAACATGTTATCATGAATGGAATAGGTACTGAAAAACAGGAAGGCATGATATATTTACATGCATGATCAGCATGCTAAGCACATGGCATTGCAACAGAGTAGATACACTCCAGGACATTATATGCATGTTGTACCCATATCACAGGCCAAGTTAGAGCAAGGACCTTGTGGGGTGAAGAGGATTCATCATCTTTCTGCAAGTCTTCTGAGGAACTGCCTTTACATGTTCCATCATATTGGGTATCATTGACATCAAGTTTATTGGCCTTTACATTGCTCCGTGAGGTTCTTGTGGATATATTAGTGTGGGCAATTATATCTGACATGCATGGAAGGCAACTAGTAGTTAGATTTATGTAATGAGTGCCTGTAGGAGACGACATAAATAGTAGGACTGGGGTTAACTAGCAGCAGCAGGTCTCATGAACTAAAGGGAGAACACAGATGAAAGCTATAGAATATGTATCGTTTGTACTCGAGATTAACTAGATGGCACACAAAAGTATTAAAGAACAACATAGGTAATGCTAGAAGTGGTATAATACTGTAATCACCAGCCTGTGGGATAACATTGGCTGATGGATGATAATTATGGAACAACGTTACCTAAAGAACAAGTATCTTAGCTGAACTATGGAACATCGTTAATTCCTAAACAAGACCCGTAAGAGATCAGCATGAATATACAGTGAAATGTGATGATCTATTTTCCATGCTTAGATGAATAACAAAGCCATAAATGTTGCACACAAGTAAGATGAGGGTACAACCTATCTGGCTGCCATCCATAGGAGTGAGCATCATGTGCTGACTTGTCGATGGCCCTGCAGTTGTTGTGGCTGTCCATGTCGGGCATGCGCATTCGATGCAGGGAACTGTTGAGTGGGGACTATAGCTCCCTTCTGGTGTATGCTTCCCTTGTTGGAGCAGTTGCGGTGAGTCGAAAGACGGTGTGTTTGAAGATGCAGATAACGCATAATGTTAAGAACAACATATCTCTTTGATCTGAAGAAATACACTAAGAGATCAACAGCAAGGTACGAGAGTGGTCACATGTCTGTTGACTGAAGACTAAATTGGGGTCACACGATTTTATTTTATTTTGGTACTGTCCGATCTACGCCGGATGTCTGGCCGTCTTGTGCCTCCTGGCTGACACTGTTCGGAATCTTCCCCGAAGAGCCAGCGACCAACGGCAGAGCAGCCTGCCTCCGCCGTCCGTGGCCCCGGCCAAAACCCCGCTCCCCGCCCCACCGCACTGTCGTGGTTGCGCCGCCCCCGGGCCAATCCACAAAGACTCCTCGTCATCCAGATCCGGCGGGGGCAGTACCTTCAACCCACCCAACTCTAAAATATAGCCATCTAAGCGCTGCTTCCGCAGCGAACTTGCGGCCCCGCACCCTTATGTTAGACACCAGCCAACCGACAGCCTAGGAGCTCCGCCGCCTCAAGGGGTGCTGCTTCCCATCGGGAATCGATTGGCCCAGAATAAAAATTCAGACAACTGACGCCTAAATAAAGTGATTTGAGATGAGGGTGCGACCTATCTGGCGGCATGGTGAAGTAGGCAGGTCCATCTGCCAAGTCAGTGAGGCCGGCGCAGTTGTCGTGGCGACCGGCGGCAGGAAAGAGCGATGTCGTGACGGTCGACTGCTACGCGGAAGTAGCGCCAGGACTCTGGACGGATCCGAAGTTGGAGCCGCTCCGGTGCCGTGAACAACGGCGGGGGTGAATCGGCTCCGGTATGGTTCACGCGGCCGTCGTCGAGGCAGCACCAGCAGCACGGAGTAAGAGGCACACGACCGAGTGCACGGCGACAAATGGACAGCGTCTCCGGCATTAGGGAGGAGGGCGGCTGTGAAATTGGTGTGGTGGGGGCGCCATGGAGGTGGGGCTGAGGTTTCGCGGCTCGGGAGAAGGGAGCTTCCCGGGGAGAAGGTGATTTGGTGTCCACGAGGTATGAATGGGGGCGGGCGGGGGGGGGGGGGGGGGGGGGGGGGGGGGAGGGGGGGGGGCGGGGGGGGGGTGTGTTTGGGGGGCCGGGGGGGGGGGGGGGGGGGGGGGGGGGGGAGGGGGGGGGGCGGGGGGGGGGTGTGTTTGGGGGGCCGGGGGGGGGGGGGGGGGGGGGGGGGGGGGAGGGGGGGGGGCGGGGGGGGGGTGTGTTTGGGGGGCCGGGGGGGGGGGGGGGGGGGGGGGGGGGGGAGGGGGGGGGGCGGGGGGGGGGTGTGTTTGGGGGGCCGGGGGGGGGGGGGGGGGGGGGGGGGGGGGAGGGGGGGGGGCGGGGGGGGGGTGTGTTTGGGGGGCCGGGGGGGGGGGGGGGGGGGGGGGGGGGGGAGGGGGGGGGGCGGGGGGGGGGTGTGTTTGGGGGGCCGGGGGGGGGGGGGGGGGGGGGGGGGGGGGAGGGGGGGGGGCGGGGGGGGGGTGTGTTTGGGGGGCCGGGGGGGGGGGGGGGGGGGGGGGGGGGGGCGGGCGGGGGTGGGGGGGGAGTGGAGCCATGTCTTACAGACGCATTTGTCTGAAATGTGAGGGGGAGTTATAGTTCTACCCTTGCCTGTAGGCTTCTCGGCTTGGGTCCGTGTACTGAGGGTCGGGGATAGTAGAGTAACTTTGCTTCTCCTCAAATAGTGGGCGGGAGCGATTTCGGGCGATGAGGGCGTGTTTTGAACTATAGTGGGCGCGAGCGATTTCGGGCGAGGAGAGCGTGTTTCGAAATAGTGGGTGCGAGCTATTTCGAGCGAGGATAGCGTGTTTTGCCGACCATGGTTTATGAATTATTCGGCACATGTCATTTCGGCCGTGGAGAAGGCGCGCTTGGATGAAGTTAAGAACCTACCCTCGATGTACAACTGGCCAATTGATGCGTGTCCCACATAGGACGGTAATTTCGCGTCTCCCATTTATTTGCTCGGGCGAATTCCACCGAGCAGAGAGGATGTTTAACGGTTCGTTCAAATTTTGGGAGAACGAGCATCCACGTCTACCTTACCAAGTCGATTCGGATCAAATTTTGAAATATTAGCTTGCCACTTCTTTTTTAGATGGAGAGATGATGCTGGGGAGTAATGTGTTTTTACATGCTCGTTGCTAGCGATTTACTATATGACAAATAGTTGACCCACTCAAAAACGTGAATCAAACCCAAAATGAAATATCTTGATTCAATGAAATAGCTCGTTCAGTAGGTCAAAATAGTGAACTAAATCCAAAATTGAACACCTCAATCGAGTAGCATGTTGTACAGTATTATAGTACTCCATGAACATGTTGAAAGTCAAATTAATGAACTTGTTTGATATACGCATATATCCGTTCATGTGTGGATTGCAAACAACATGTTGTCCAATTTAAATATTTGAATGCAAGTTTATATCGAAACATGGTTTATATCAGTCTTTGATGCATAAAACGCGACCTCCCCCTCTCCTGGACTCATGTTCTCTCTCTCTCTCTTTCGCCGACAATCTTCAATTCTGTCGCACGCATCCGACACAAAAATCTTGTTGGTTCCTCTCCCTTTCTCTCCATCTCTCTCTCTCTCTCTCTCTCTCTCTCTCTTTGTGTGTGTGTGTGGGGGGGGGGGTCTTTCTAGTTCGCATGCATATAAACACCATCTATAGGTCTCTCTCACACACTATGTATGATACTCTAGCTAGTCCAAGCTAGATATCTTGGGTGCACTCATCGTACGCACACAAACTCCTTGGCTCTTCACCCGTAACTCTCTCACGCACCACTATGTCGTCTCGGAGCTCTCCCCCCCTCTCTCAAACTCTCCATCCACCTGGGTCACACATACACATGCATATCTCACTCGCACTCGATAGGCCCATCTAAAACTCTATCTCTCCCCCTCGTTCTCTCTCCATCTCACACACGCACACACACAATCTCATGCCCAACTAGCCAAGTACGATGGTCTCTCACTCAATTGTAGGCACACGCGGTCCCCCCTGTATGTATATGACTAGCTAATCTTAGTCTCCATCACAAACATGTGCATGGTCTATCTCGATTTCTCTGGGGGCATCTTTCTATCGCGCACACACTCCCTCGATCTCCCACCCATATAGTCCCCTCACGATCTTGACGGGATCTCTCTATCACAATCACACCCTCTCTCCCTCCCCATGCGTCCATGCCATCCATGTGTCCCTCTCGACCTTTGTTCCTTGTTGGCCAGACCTCTATTGGACATGTGCTATAGGGGTATCTCTCTCCGTTGCAAACAATCACACACTAGCTATCTTCGTATATCTCCTCGCCTCGCTTTTCCATCCCGGAGATGCATGCGTGATATGTTCGCATAAGAAACAAAAACACACACACTCTCTCTCTAATTTATCGTTTGTTGTCACTTTCTCTTTCACACACATACTCTTTTTGCACACTTACTCATTCTCCTTCACACACACTTGATCTGTCTCGACTGAGGCACTCTCCTCGGTCCATAGCATATAGATTTATTGAAAAGTCAAACATCACAAAGTTTGACCATGTACGTGGAGAAAAAGAATTACATCTAGTATGGCAAACATATACCATTAGATTCACCATGATATGTAGTTTTTTATGATGTATCTTTGGTATTGTAGATATAAATAATATTTGCGTAAACCTGATCAAAGTTTCCAAAGTTTGAATTCTAAAAAATTTACATGCACTGCATTATCGAGCGGATGGAATATCTCTTTCCCCCTCTCAGCTATCTGACGCACCACTCAGCCTTATCGAGGCTCCTCAATCTCTCTCAAACTTTATTGGTCAGTTTGGTTCGTGACCTGACCCTCATGCCTTGATGGCCGGTACTGCCTGGTGTGGACGTGAGATGTAAAATATTTCTGCCTGGCCAGGCTTGTGTGGTGCTGAAGCGTTTGGTTCATGCCTGGGCCAGGAAAAGCATCAACGTCCCATCAATTAATCCATGCATCAATTATTGAATGCTAATATCCATCCATGTTGCTGTTAGCCTTGTGGCCACACGACCAGGCACGGCCAGGCGTTCAAAATCGGTCGCCTGGGCCAGGCTACTTGCAGTGTCTGGAGTTCAGCCAGGCTAATTAAAGTGCAAGGGAACCCAGGCCAGGCAGGCTTTCTTTTTCACAGGGTAGCAACCAAACAAGCGTGCATGAAATCCAGCCACAACCCCAGGCCAGGCAAAAGATGCTCAGGACGCAAGCCAAACTGGCCTTATATCTCCCTGGTTCACACATACACATGTCTCGCTCGCCCTATACATATAGACCCATCCAACACTCTCCGCCCTTGTTTTCTCTCCATGTGACACGCACCCCCCTAAGTACCATAATCCCTCACTCCATCATAGGCGCAAGCACTCCCCCCTCCTAAGTATTATTATCTCTTACTAGCCATCAGGAACACACGTATTGTCTCCTTCCATCCATACGTCTATCTCGATATCTCTCGGGGCATCTTCTATCGCGCACACACCTTGTCACTCGATCTCCCACCCATGTAGTCCCATCACGATCTCCAGGGGATCTCTCTATGACAAACATACACTTTGTCCTCCCCATGTCTGCATTTTCTCCGTACGTCTCTCTTGACCTCTCTCCCTTGTTTGTCAGAATCCTCTTGGCCACGTGCTAGGGGTCTTTTTCTCTCGGTTCCAAACAACCACACACTATCTCCTCACCTTGCCTCCGTTGTCGAAGATGCATGTGTGATATGTTTGCATAAGACACACACGCTTTTTCTCTACTTTTATCGTGTGTTGTCCATGTCTCTTTCACACATGCACACACACTTTTTTCACTCACTCTCTCTCTCTCTCTCTCTCTCTCTCTCTCTCTAGTTAGGGACTCTGTCACGTCCATAAGCATATTGATGTTTTGAAAAGTCAAACCTCAGAAAAGTTTGACCAGGTATATGTGGAGAAAAACATTTACATCTGGAACGATCATTAGATTCATCACAACATGTACTACTTCATACTATCATTTATCTTTGGTATTGTAGATATAAGTAATATCTTTATAAACTTGGTCAAAGTTTCAAAAGTTTGACTTAAAAAAAATGTTGGAACTACATTATCGAACGGAGGGAGTAGCTCTCTCTCTCTCTCTCTCTCTCTCTCTCTCTCTCTCTCCCTCTCCCTCTCTCTCTGCTATCTCTCATGGGCCTCCCCTCTCACTCGAACTCTCTATACCGATGGATTATATGCTCATTGTGTTAGCGTATAGCTCCGTATATTGTTTAGTTGACCGGTCAACCAATCGACATGCTGCCTTGTCAGCTCGTGTTCTGTATCTTCGTGTGCTAGCCCATGTGGCAGTGGGTGAAAATAAGTAAACTAGAGGCCCATCTGACACGCGGTGAAGTAAACAAAGTTGAAACCACTCGGGGTAGCACCCCGCACGCTAGTAAATTGAGGGCGCTTTGAGGAAAAACTTCTTGCGCGCGAAGGACGCACTCACGCACAATTCACCACTGCGCGGCGGCATGCACAGAAGGACGCACTCGCGCACACCCAGCACACAACACACACCAGCACACATGTACACCGGCGTCGCCACCGGTTGAGATGGACAGCGAGGCAGCCAACAAGCGGAAGCGGCCCGAGCCAAAACCGCATCCGGCGAGCCTGGACTTCATCAGCAGCCTCCCCGATGACATGCTGCTCTTCATCATCGGCCTCCTCCCCACCAAATCTTCCGTGCGGACCGCCCTACTCTCCCGGCGGTGGCGCCCCCTCTGGCGCTGCGTCCCCCTCAACCTCAGCGTCGACAGCTGCCTCTGTGACGGGGATTGCAAACGCATGGCCGCAGTCTCCATGATCCTTTCATCGCACCCTGGGCCAGCCAGACGCCTTGACATTCGCATGTTCAGTACCAACTGCAAGGTCCAACCGAAGTTCGACGAGTGGTCCTTATCCCCCGCCCTAGATCAGCTCGAGGAGCTCAGCTTTGAAGCTGGACGATGTTGCTCTCTGCCGCCGTCCGTGCTCCGCCTCACGCCAACGCCGCGCCGCGCCAGCTTCAGCTCCCGCTATCTTCCCCAGATTAATGCCGCGCCCGCCCTTCTTCTCCCTCAACTCAAGCAGCTCGACCTCTTCGACATTGTCATCTCGAAGAAGGCTATGGAGCACCTACTCCGCAGCTGTACTACGCTCGAGTACCTTCGTCTTGAGAAGATCCACGGGTTCATTAGCCTCCACATCGCCTCGACAAATCTCTGATGGATTTATGTGTCTTGTTGGCCCCGCAACAAGACATTAATTGGGAAGAGATCACTCCAGCTGTTCCATGTTATGGTCATTGAGAATGCGCCTTTCCTTGAGAGATTTCTTGTATCGGATCTAGAAGGTCCAACAAAAATCAGGGTCATTGACACGCCGAAATTGACAGCGTTGGTGTACTCGTCTGCCAAATTCTCCAAACTCTTTATTGGATCCGTAATCGTTCAGGTACAACACTCATCTTCTTCTCCATCTTCTTGAAATTCACATTTTTAAATTTCTTCTTGATGTATTTACGACCGTCTTCCGGAAAATGATTCCTACAAGCTTGACCCAGTCCATGCGCATAGTGAAGATCTTAGCACCAAAATCTATTGGCCCCAATCTGGATCAAGTTGTTGATTCCTTACATGCTTTACGTGCACGGAGAAGCTACTCATCGAGGTGAAACTTCTTTCCTGTAAGTAAACGGTAATCACAACGTAGCTCAATTTTTTCGTAATTTTCCCAAATTACGATGACAAGTCTAGTGTTCAAAAAAACTGCATCTACGCACTGCACCGAAAGAAATATTTTTAGTATTTTTTCTCACGTGATCACCTACATCATTTTTATGCTGTACTACTATAGTAGCCTAGGCTAGTCATAATGGAAAGTAACTTAGACTACTCCAGTAACTCTGTGGTTACCCTAAGAGCAAGTACTACCTCCGTCCTGGTTCACTCTTCCAATTTTGTAGTATCAAAATTTGACCATAGATTTAACTGACAAAATGTTAATGCATGTCACTAAGAACTATATCATTGGATTTGTATTTGAACATAATTTCAAATGGTGTAATTTTTAGTGACATGCATTGGCATTTTCTTAGGTAAATCTATGGTCAAAATTTTATACTAAATACGAGGTAGTATTCCCTCCATCCCAAAATTCTTGTCTTACATTTGTTTAGATACAGATGTATCTAACACTAAAATGTAACTAGATACATCCGTATTTAGACAAATTTAAGACAAAAATTTTGGGACAGAGGGAGTACAAAAGTGGGCTATGTAGGCCAAAACATGTGCCAAATTCACTTGTGATGCATTTGGCATCGATGCCCCTCCATTGCTCACCTGGTGCCCCAATCTGGTTCACCTACTTTGCTCCGGTGCCAAATTAACTCGCGCAATGAAAAAACACTGCGTGGGAGAGAGAGAGGACTGAGGCAATAAAAAATACTTGTTCGGGAGAGTGAGAGGCTGGTGTAGTTGGTTTGATTGATTTGTTTATACATGTGGGTCTGTGTGCACAGCGGTGCCAACTCTCTCACATCGCGAAAGCGGTGCCAAATCTTTTGATTTGACATTGATGCGTATTATGTGGCATACTTTTGCGAAATATGGCATCGGCCACATAGTGGAAGGAAACAAATTCCCAAGCTCTTCACGTGCTCCTAGTTAAATGAGAGGAAACAGAAAGAGAGAGAGAGAGAGACACACACACACACACACACACACACACACACACACAGAGAGAGAGAGAGAGAGAGAGAATATCACTAGCCAGCCAACCCTATCGTATGAGCGAATGATATTGGTACCTCTTGATGACACGGCAATCTTATGCAGCCAACTGCTCTAATATGTTCTCTTCTTTTGCAGATAAAAAAAGACCCGGAAGTGAAAAAAATGTGCTGCACTATAACAATCTCATCAAATGCCTTGATCTCCATCTTACAGAAATCAATTTGATCGACTACCGAGGCAGCACATCTGAGATTAAATTGGCCAGGTTCTTTGTTCTGGAGGCAAGTGTGCTCAAGGTAATGAGGTTTGGCGTTCTCTGGCGCAACAATGAATGGCGTGCTGATCACCGCAAGCGTCTGAGCCTAAATGACAAAGTCTCCGCAGATGTTGAATTTGTTTTTGAAACATCAAGTGGCCAGAGACTCGGAAACTTATTTGCCCATTAGTGACTCGTCAGGGCGGTGGATTTTAGTTTGTATGATAATGCTGCATCCACCTAAAGTAACGAAAGTTCTTACGTAAACTTCCTAGTAATTCCCTCTTCGTAGGTGCAACATTACTCCTAACATTTGTAATATCAGTTTGAAACTTGTAATATTGCCGTGTCCTATTCCTGCGTTTTCAAAATCCTGCGAATAAAATAGGTCCTGAGTTGGTGATGATGTTGTGCCTCCCATCTTTCACCAATAGCCGTCGAATCTAGATCTGACGCATACAAACCAAGCTTCTCCATTTTTGCAAAAAGATGCCCGCACTTGTTCCCTATTTACAAACAACTCCTTGTCTCTCACAATCAGCCTTATCTCCTCCCCACCACATCTAGAAGGCCGTGGAAAAATCTGGCGTGATGGCCGCTGCCGGAGCCGTCCACCCCCAATCTTGGTGTTCCGTGCAATGCATGGGCATCTACGCACGGGAAATTATGTCGAACAGGGCTAGTTGTAAGCAGGCTAGCTCTACAGCCATGATGATTGTGACTGCAGACGGTGAGGCTGACTATGGTATGCCAAACACGGCGCCTATGTCCGGCGCAGGGTCTTGTCACTTCACTGTGAGGAGCAACACGTAATAATTTGACCAACGGGTAGTACAGTGCTAGTACTCCTACTACTACTACATTGGTAGTACTACTACTACATTGGTAGTACTACTACTAGTACTAGTAGCACCACCGTCTGGATTTAGGAGTACTACCACGTCCATCTGGATTTTAGTATTTGACTAGCAATATCTAGTAATGCATGTCACAAAAAATGTACTACTCCCTCTGTAAATAAATACATGGTGTTTTATTCCTATCGGCGAGGGAACTTAATGTTTTTTTTGCTAAATAGAGTACTAATAGGATTACATGCAATGAACTAAACACTACATGTCATGTTTGGTAATCTCAAGTCATTGAAAGCATGCACGGCCCACATCTCTCATTGGTTGATATGTCACAAAATAAGAAACAAGGAGGGAGTTAGTGCACCATGCCTAATATTTTGGGATTATTTGGTTTTCGTAAGGTGACTTACACAACATTTTTGTTTACATGCATTAACATTTTATTAGTTAAATCAAAGGTCAAAACTTGGCACAAAATGCAAAGGGACCAATAAACCAGTAAACATCAAACTTCTCTCGTTTGGCCCCAACTAGAGGTCCGGTGAGATGACTATACTACACTGGCATGGAGGGGGATGCAGCTACATTGACTTACGGCAACTGCCTTTGGGTGAATGACACGTGGGCCCAGGGGGTGGCTCGCCCACCTATCATACAGCCAAAGGCAGGTGTAGTAGAGGGCCAAGGAGTAGTACGAAATCCTACGCACCTACGCACGCTAACCAAGGGCAAGAGTGATCACTCGAATCGCAAGATCGGTTGACTAGAAGCTAAGCTAGACCCATGGAGGCGATGAGCGCGAGCATCAGCCGGCTGTGCCAGATGGTCCACGACGTCGGCCTGCGGCCAGGTACCGAGGAACATCTCCAGGTTGTATTGCTTGAGGCCGCCAGGGCGAGGGGCTGCTTGGACGACAGCTTCGTCTCATTGTTCGACGAGGTCCTCCTCGGTTTCCTCGACAAGTTCACCGTCGTCAAGAAGCTTGCGGACGACTTTGACGTAAGCCTCCAGCCGACACGCCCAGGCTCTGCGATGCCCGCCAACCTCAACGGCCACTATGGTGACAACCTCTTCGACGCACTGGTGGCCCTGCGACTGCCCGCCGTCGCGCCGGAGAATGTCCACCTCGAGGTCGCGCTCGCCGCGCGGCGCCTGGCGCAGCAAGACACCATCGACATAATCACCCACGTCTACGCGCAAATCGTCCACAAGGACTACTACATGCAAGAGGAGGACGATAGGACACTGGCCTTCTTTGACTGCAGGGCAACCTTGGACGGCACTGTTTAGAAGCACGTTGAGCTCGCCGCCAACGCCGCTGCTCCTCACACGTCGGTTGGTGACCCGGCGCACTAGGACGTGAGGATGTCGTTGATGGATCCGTATGTATTTTTATCTTTCCGTCAAATCCATGTAGTAGTATATGATACTACAGTAATTATCTTACCTTTCACATCAACTTCATAATTTTCGTACGTACTCCATGCATGAACGGTGCCAGAACCATACTTCTCATTACTCTAGGCAAAATCGTTATTTTCTATCTATCGGTCGCGCCATGGAGCAGAACCAAGTTTTACAAGTTACGAGTTCAAAAGGAAAAGCCTGCCGTGTTCGCGTCGCACCCCCACACGGTTGGTTCGGCACGCCGCTCAAGCAGGAATGTGTGCGGTATTGCATTTTCACTTACAAGTGGGACCGTAGTTGAGAAAACCGACTATCGGCAAACCCCCACACCGCCCACCACGCGATGGCTGAGAAAACAGGAGGGAGAAGAGATGGCTGTAGCACGGACTCCAAGAAAATTGGTGTCGGATGGGACTCGTGTGGGTGGCGTGTGCCGTACTGCTAGACGTGAATGCTGGTTATGGCCCATGCCACCCACTATATCGAGCCTATATCGAGGTACGTAGAACAAATTTCCTACAGTCCGTGCTCAACCCTCCTTTATCTCTCCTCTCAGCCAGCCAGCGGACGCGCGGAGCCCATCGTCTGTTTGCTCACATGCGGCCCCACATGTCAGTGAAAACGCAAGAGGACCCACTGAACCTGCACATCTTTCACCTCGACGTGCTGGTGATGAAAAACAAATCCAATAAAGATCTTCGGTGGCCGCTTTTGGAGTTACTCAAGAGTAGTAAGATTCTATTTATAGTTTAACCCAAGATGCACATCTCGTGGCTTCAACTACCACTCTATTTTCTTTCATGACACGACCTTGATGCTGGATGTCCCACGTGTCGGCAAAAGGAGGAAGAACCCGACCAAATCTTGGTTGTGCTCTTGGATTAGACTAGTTGTGCTAACTTAAAAATTTTATTGTGTACTCCCTCCGTTCCAAAATACTTGACTTCCATTTGTCCAAAAATGGATGTACCTATATACTAAAACATGTCTAGATACATATATATTTTGACAAATAGAAGGCATGTATTGTGCAACGGAGGGGGTAGAATGGATGCAAGTTTTTGTATTGGGAAGAAGAGTACATCCATATATTGATAGAGCGCAATTTAGTAGATGTTCTATTACTTTTAGCTAGCACAGAGGCTAGAGATGAGATTAGTGCACTTGTTGATACTCCTACTAGAATAGAGGCTAGACATGAGACTAGATGCGAGGAAGAAACGTCTACTTCTTTACACCCGAAGAAGAAAGAAGTACGCAAGATCGAGCCTCCGCAGATCAACAATGAATGCATCGAGAAGGCACTAATCCAACTTACAGGAGTAGTAAAATGTATTCTTGTGGTTCTTGTTTTCTTTGGTCTTGCTTTTCTAGTCAAAATTATCGTTGGAGTTCGTGCAAAACGGAGGTACGTTTGGGGTCGTGCGTTGGAGTTGGCCTTACAAGTGGGACCGCAGTTAAGGAAACTGACTATCGGCAAACCCCCACCTCGCCCGCCATGCGATGGCTGAAGTTAGAGAAACGACGAGGTTGAAGAGATTGCTCTAGCACGGACTCCAAGAAATAATATGGTGTCAGATGGATGTCGTGGTGGTGGCGTGTGCCGTACTACTGGACGTGAATGCTTGTTCTGGCCCATGCCACCCTACTACTCCTACTACTTACTCCTACTATATAGTACTAGTATCGAGGATTCGAGGTGCTGGTTACGTACAGCGAACACATTAACATATGGCTACAGTAAAAACACCCACCCGACGCGTGAAGCATGTGAAGCTAGTACAAATAGTGTACTACTATTGTTGATTGGCCTCATCCGATAACCTGTTGCAATGCACGTACAATTATGTATTCGGAAAATATTTTTTTGCCTCGTCGCACCACTCACTCAGAGAAGCGACTCGAAAGCCATTTATAAATTTAGTAAGTTTATCACAGGCATATCATTTTATTACATACAACAGGTCATCAACCCACATCGACAACGAGGATACATTATAAATACTAAAGTTTTCACCACACAACAAATAACAAGCAATGAAATGAACTTCAACTCAACCTTTCCTCGGCGTTGGAAACGCTTGCTTTGAACCACAAGTGATTCTCTGGGATGGGCCATCCATTGTCGATCTGGAGACCAATGCAGGACTGATCATCCAGGCTGAAGCGGCCTACTATATCAGTACCAGGGTAGGGAACCACCCAAATGTCCGAGGTATAGACACAGTTGCTTCTCATAAATGGTACTAGTAACGTTGTGTCAACAGCAGTTGGATCGCCTTTCACCATCATCGGATAGTTTTGTCCAAGGAAGAGCGAGTTTTCTCCAAGACAATCAATTCTGTACCAGGGAGAAGGAGTTGGCGCTAGCACACTAGTATCCATCCCGAATACCATGCAACGGGTGTTGGAATAGGTCCAGAGAGTGCGACCATGGGAGACTACACCTGCTTCCTTAGCAATAACATCATCAGTGGGCTGTATACACACAAGAAGAGGTGATCCATCGGAATTAGTTGCCAGGCGCCACAGAGTATATGGGCGCTGCTCGTCCTCATGCTCGTGACCATCACCATCGTCATCTCCCCCTTGGTTATAAAATTTTTCAAGTATAGGTGGTGGGATGTTCACAGGACCTTGGAAACACAAGAAGAAGGTTAAGTAGTAAAGGGAAACTTGCTAACCCACATGCATGTGGATGAAACAATTATAATTACGGTGGAAGACAAACGTACCGAAACTACGAGGATCCCATGCAAAAACAGTGCCACGAGTGGTGGCAGCAAACACAAGGCCCTCGTATTGAATTGCATCACAGTACTCATCCGTGTACAGAAACTGATTTTTGAGCAATATCCATCGAGTCAAACCACCAAGGACGGCAACAAGCTTTTCGAAGATAGCAACTTCATAGTTGTTGTAATTACAAGAGCGGTTGGGAACTCGACAAATTGCTATCTTCCGTAGAAGACAGTCACCATGATCCTATTAGAACGTGCGTACAATGCGGGTGTGCTCAACCTCTGGGTAGTCTGCTGAGATTTTTGGAAGTGGAACCCGGTCACGAGTGTACACATTCACAAGTTCCCACTTGCAGTTGGACCCAATGTAAACAACCCAATCTCCATTTGCGCCTGCCCAAGCCTTGCCCTCAAGCGATGGCATCTTAACATCATACGTATCTTCATCAAGCGGCATCAACTTGCACAGGGCGAGGCCTCCGTCGTGCTGGCGCCAGTCATCAGGGTCACGGTGAAGAAGATAGGGGAGATCAAACCGCTCCTTGACTCTTGGGTTCCTTGTAATGATGTTATTAGTTGAGTCGAGAATGGGCTTGAACGAACCTGTCAGGCTAGCCGAGGTGATGAAGTCGCACCGATCAATGAGTTCCTCCACCACGTCATCTTTCAGATCGGGGCAAGAATAACAGGGTCGTTTCCGGCTTGTTCTCTCCATGGAGAAGACGATCGAACAATGGCAGAAGAAATGGTGAAGGGCTGAAGGAAAATGGAGGAGGGAGAGGAAGAGCGTGCGACAGCAGTTCCAAATGAGAGGGAAAGGCGCAGAGTCGGTGGACGGTTGCGAGTTTGCCACGGTTCACCAAGAGGCGCCCCGGCCTACACGTCCGTTCAGAAATACTCCTATTACTCGCCATCGTCTCACTGATATGTTGGAACGGGACCACATGTCAACGAAACATGGTGTGTAATTTCTCGTGCAAAATGCGATCTGGCCGCGTTGGCCCGAGGTGCCGCATTAGTTATCGACCTTTATTTTTTTAATGGCGTGCCGATCAGTTTTGAAGCACGACTAACTGGTACTGTACATAGAGAAAATATAAACTACTCTACCACTACTCCACCTCCAGTACTAGTAGTATAAAAAAGATATATAGACTGGAGCTTCAGCGCTTTCTTGCTAAGGGCTGCCCACTTGCTTCTCACACTACCACCCTCTCTCCAGATCTAAAAAAGACGGCCCCTCTCTCCCTCCTCATCGGTGGTCACAGATCCGCCGGGGAAGAAAAGGACATGCAGCGTTGACGCACTCGTCGTCGGCGAGCGAGGTCACGCACTGACGACAAGGCCGTCCTCTCAGACCTAGCGCCCGCATGGGATGTCCTCCGTCCCCAAGCTCACTACCGTAGTGTGTGGGGAGGATGACGACCACGAGCGAAGCCACTTCCCACCGACCCTCAGGTATGCTACCTCTTTTCGAACCATAACCTTGTTCTATTGCCCCATCTGCCACATCGTTGCATGTGGATCTTTTTCCACTCCACCATCTTCCCAATTTGCTATCCTCTGCTCTGCTGGCCACGTAGACCAAAACCATAATTTGCACTATTAAAGGAAACCCTACTTCATGCAGACTAATCCATGTCTGGGTTGAATAAGGAAAGGAAGGGAGACTGTATTGTCCAAGAGAGTAGGCATCGAACCCACATCTAGGTTGAAAAGGGTAAAATCAGTAGCTAAGGAACGAGTCTTGTGTCTCTTGGTTGAAGAAGGGTAGAAAGGCATGACAACGCAATAGAGAATGACTAGGTCGATCGGTTTTTTGTCCTCGCATAGGAAAAAGGTGGCTAAAGAGAACAAAAATGGGACGAAATCCACATATGCTGCCTGGATATTTGTTGCTCTGGGCAACCATACCTCCCTCACCACTCTGCGTCCGTGGAGGTACATCGTACTGGTGCGCCCACTGTCTGAATGGGCCTCCCATGCTCTTATTGCCACTTTTTTTGCTGTTAGTATAAAGCCAGCAGTCAAGTCAAGCAATGCTACTGCTAAAGTGATGCCACATTTAACTAATGCCGCTCTCAGTCTAATGCCACCGATAAATTTAAGCAATGCCATTTAATGTCACTGGATTATTTCAGGGTTAGCTGTTGATTGTGGATGTATTAAAGATTTTTCAGCTAAGGCATTCTAATGTTGTTGCACAACCAGTATACCAACGACGAAACTTGTTACTACCTTCAGATTTTTGCACTGTTAATGCTTATAGATTACATACCTCACTTTCATGAGATAAGTTAATTTTTTTGTACAGTGTCACCAAAATGCCAAGGCGCTGATGTCATTTTATTTTGGTTAAACTGCACAGATAATTATGAAGACAAGAGGAAAGGTCAAGTGTGGGCACCTCCTCCTCCGGCCGTTCTCTTGATTCGTTCGATCAAGTTTTTATGTTTGATCGATTATCAAGATTGGGATAGCAATTTTTAAGGTCCCCCCGAGTTCAAAATGATATTTACCTTGGAGGTACATAGTTTGCAATTTTTGAAGGAAATATGCCCTAGAGGCAATAATAAAGTTATTATTTATTTCCTCATATCATGATAAATGTTTATTATTCATGCTAGAATTGTATTAACCGGAAACATGATACATGTGTGAATACATAGACAAACTTAATGTCACTAGTATGCCTCTACTTGACTAGCTCATTAATCAAAGATGGTTATGTTTCCTAACCATAGA
>LR880968.1:661985628-662020715 GCA_904067115.1 Aegilops sharonensis | reverse complement strand
TTTACATTTTGTATTGTTAATTCTTATAGAAATCTTCCAGTGCTAGAGTTTATTGAAATCTATTCAGTAAAACCATTGTACTGTACCCTGTAATAAACTAACTACTCTACTGTTGCACTAGCCACTGGATTAGTGTATAATTGTACTATTCGAATGGTGTTGCATTAGTGTATGGACATAAATAAAGTGTGGCAAGCTTTCCCAGATATGTGCTCAAGAAAACTACTACCTGTTTTTCTAAATACTAAACGTTTGGGTACTTTAAATTGAACCGCGAAAACGTCTTATATTAAGGAACAAAGGGTGTAGAGTTCACTCAAATTTTCCCGGTAAAGCTAGTCACACCTTTGTTAAAATTAATGTTCATTATGTTATCTGAGGAGGTCTGTATGTTTGTCTCTAATGCATGTCGACTACATACCTGACATCATGATGTAATGTTAAGTCATTTCCTTTTGTACAGTGTCACTGAATTGTCAAGGCGGTGATGGCATTTTATTTTAGTATAACTGCACAAAATTTGCTTAAAAGAAGAGGACAGGTCAGGAATGGCTCGGTTTTTCAGAAAAAACTATGTATGCCTTCCTGACATCAGCCGCTGTTGCTTTATTTATTCCTTCAAACAGGTGGTTAGAAACAGTCTTGCTACCTTTTCCCATTAAGAAATTGGAATGCTTATATTTGTGAGTCTATGCTTCAACTAGTGCCACTTCTAGAGTAATCACACTTTCAATATCTATGCAAACAGGGATGCTCGATTTTAGTGGAACTACACAAAAAGTCCAACTGGTTCAACATTAGGAGCATGTTTTTTCCAAACCTTTATATCCAATTGGTGGCACTATGAGCTGTTCATTACGAAAGTACATGGTTTGCTACTATCTTTGCTACTCTTTTTGTACTGTCATTAGATAGTAATACTAGTGGTTTGCATGTGAATCTATTGGCAGGGTGGACCTACATTGGAGGTGCAGGATAGGATTCAATGATTGGATGCTCAATTTTGGTTGTATCGATTTCACCTATTCCATCACTGCGAACATGGATATCCTTGGTCTGATGAAGAATAGGTACTATATTTCTGCTCTGAACCAGCAAATCAATTCAGTATGAAATTGTCCAGGGCAAAACATAACTGTATCAGATTGTCCAGTGCAGAACATGACAGATGCTAAGCGGAAGAGACATGTTTAAACCAAAAATATAAGGTGTGGTATATGTTTACTAGCTGTTTGATATTTGCGCAGACAGAGATGTCTGCCCGTTGCTATTTGGCAAACAAACAAAGTGTCCGCAATTTTGGTTGAACTGCACAAGAGAATAGTGTAGTAACTGCACGCAGTGCCATTTGAAAATAGACACAGAAAGATTGGATAGCCACTTCATGGACTGCAGAAAAGTAGTACTGTACTATTTATTGGCCAACACTAGGTGCTTCATTGCTTTGTTCTGATTATGCAATGGGCATCATTTTGCCTAAGTTAAAGTTTGTATTCTGAAAATAGTCTCGCGGTGTGATCGAGAGAAGACCAAATCATATTGCAGTGGATGTTCCTCCATCATGTGTGGTTCATTCTCATGGTTCCATCTATTGGTGAAACCACTTACGTTTGCAAGAGGAATTGTAGACTTCACAAAAAAATTTGTCTTTCAGTCTGTACTGAATGTTGGCCAAGAGAAGCATCCATGCTAGTAGGAAGAACAGATGTTTTTTCTAGATCTTTGCTTTTGGAGCTACATATTTGTATATGATCTTTGAATCATTGAGATGCATTAACATGTTGATCTTATGTATGGGAATCATACTAGTTAGTTTTAGTTGCGAGGCAAGATCCGAAGTGGTTGATCTTTGCTTTTGGAGCTACATATTTGTATATGATCTGTGAATCATTGAGATGCATTAACAGTTACTTATTTCTGTTCGCTCAGTGTTTACAAGTTACTGATCGATCACTAGCTAGCCTACAAATGCGCTCCTTGCAGTTTTATTTGCGACGCAAGATGCGAAGTGACAGTTTTTTGAATAAAAATGCCTACCTCTGAAGAAACTGACAAGCTACACTATCGATCCTACACGGATAAAAATGCCTACCTCTGAAGAAACTGACAAGCTACACTATTGATCCTACACGGATAAATAGCGGATCACGCACGTACTACCTCCTTTCCGATTTGCATGGCTCAATTCAAGAAACGACCTACTCGATCCTACACAAATAAATAGCGGATCACGCATGTACTAGTACCTCCTTTCCGGTTTGCAGGGCTTAATTCAAACCTCTCACCAACCAAGGTACTCCCTCCGTCCGGGTTTATTAGTCCCCTGAGCAAAGCAGCAAGACCAAGGCATGCAGAAGTTTAAGCCTAATTAATTCCAGCGATTTAAGTGGCTGCATGCGTGCCCTCGGCTGCGACTCGTTGCATGCTGCTTCGCGTACTGCCTGTGAGCGATTCAGAGTGCCTGCATGCAGCCGGCCGTAATTAAGGCGGCTAACTGATGCGAAAAAGATACGCTTTAATTGTTGCGGGCTTTTCAAATCCGTGGAATCATTATTGACAAGGAGGGAGATGATTCGAGTGCACTCGTTTGAACGCCATGCCAGCGTGCGACCCAGACGGGACGGGACGACACAGTCATAATTTCAGTTTCTCTAGTTTTCCAGGGCAAGCTGGCGCGCTAAGCCATTATGCATTGAATTCCGATGACCGTCGCGCTACCTTCCGCCTATAAGTACTGTTTCCCGGCCTTCTCCGGTGCCATCGTGACCCAACTCGCCATATCCTCATAAGCCCCCACCGGCCTGATGTCGCTCGCCACGTCCACCATGCCCCCTCCCGTCCGCGGTAGGCAACGCCGGAGGCGGTCACCGCCGGAACTAGTGTTCGGGTTTTGACCGGAAGGCAGACGGAGGGAGGAGGCATTCTATCTGTCTTTAGATGGCAATGCGGAGATCGAGGAGTTGTTGGAGCGCGACCGCCTGGCGGAGGAGCAGAGCAGCAGCGCACCGACGCTCTGAGTCACGCGCAGAGCGCCCGCAACTGGGCCGACTACGTGGAGGCCGGCGCCTGGCAAATAGCCCTGGAGGCTGTCGGGCACGCACGCGTTCGCGACGCCGATTTTTACTACCAGCTCGTCAAGTGGGTTTCCCGCTTGGAAGCCGAAGCCTCGGTGGACCACGCCGGCATGGAAAGGGCCAACGCGCGCGAGCAACGCGCGCGAGCAACGCACCCTATCGCACCTCTTGCAAGTCCGAGGCAAGGCGCACGACGCCGGTGCCAGCTGCTACGTCTTGAGCTTGCGTTGGTTTTCCCCGAAGAGGAGAGGATGTTGCAGCAGAGTAGCGTAAGTATTTCCCTCAGTTTTTGAGAACCAAGGTATCAATCCAGTAGGAGGCCACGCGCAAGTCCCTCTTACCTACACAAAGCAAATAACTCCTCGCAACCAACGCGAATAGGGGTTGTCAATCCCTTCACGGTCACTTACGAGAGTGAGATCTGATAGAGATGATAGATAATATTTTTGGTATTTTTGGTATAAAGATGCAAAGTAAAATAAAAGGCAAAGTAAAAAAGCAAAGCAATAATAAAGCGTAGGAAGATTAATATGATGAAAATAGACCCGGGGGCCATAGATTTCACTAGTGGCTTCTCTCAAGAGCATAAGTATTTTACGGTGGGTGAACGAATTACTGTTGAGCAATTGACAGAATTGAGCATAGTTATGAGAGTATCTAGGTATGATCATGTATATAGGCATCACGTCCGCGACAAGTAGACTGACTCCTGCCTACATCTACTACTATTACTCCACTCATGACCGCTATCCAGCATGCATCTAGAGTATTAAGTTAATGAAAACAGAGTAACGCCTTAAGCAAGATGACGTGATGTAGAGGAATAAATTCATGAAATATGATAAATACCCCATCTTGTTATCCTCGATGGCAACAATACAATACATGCCTTGCTGCCCCTACTGTCACTGGGAAAGGACACCGCAATATTGAACCCAAAGCTAAGCACTTCTCCCATTGCAAGAACTACCAATCTAGTTGGCCAAACCAAATGGATAATTCGAAGAGACTTGCAAAGATAACCAATCATACATAAAAGAATTCAGAGAAGATTCAAATATTTCTCATAGATAATCTTGATCATAAACCCACAATTCATCAGTCTCAACAAACACACCACAAAAAGAAGATTACATCAAATAGATCTCCACGAGAGAGGGGAGAACATTGTATTGAGATCCAAAAAGAGAGAAGAAGCCATCTAGCTACTAACTATGGACCCGAAGGTCTGAAGTAAACTACTCACACTTCATCGGAGAGGCTATGATGATGATGTAGAAGCCCTCCGTGGTGGATTCCCCTTCCGGCGGAGCTCCGAAACAGGCCCCAAGATGGGATCTCGTGGATACAGAAAGTTGCGGCGGTGGAATTAGGTTTTTGGCTCCGTATCTGATCTGTTGGGGGTACGTAGGTATATATAGGAGGAAGGAGTACGTCGGTGGAGCTTCGGGGGGCCCACGAGGCAGGGAGGCGCGCCCTAGGGGGGGCGCCCTCCACCCTCGTGGTCGCCTCCCTCCTTTCTTGTCCGAGGGTCCAAGTCTCCTGGATCTTATCTGATGAGAAAATCACGTTCCCGAAGATTTCATTCCGTTTGGACTCCGTTTGATATTCCGTTTCTTCGAAATACTGAAATAGGCAAAAAAACATCAATTCTGGGCTGGTCCTACGGTTAATAGTTAGTCCCAAAAGTAATATAAAAGTGGAAAATAAATCCCAATATGGTCCAAAACAGTAGATAATATAGCATGGAGCAATCAAAAATTATTGATACGTTGGAGACGTATCAGGCATCCCCAAGCTTAATTCCTGCTCGTCCTCGAGTAGGTAAATGATAAAAAGAGAATTTTTGATGCGGAGTGCTACTTGGCATAATTTCAATGTAACTCTTCTTAATTGTGGTATGAATATTCAGATCTGAAAGATTCAAGACAAAAGTTCATATTGACATAAAAATAATAATACTTCAAGCATACTAACTAAGCAATTATATCTTCTCAAAATAACATGGCCAAAGAAAGTTCATCCCTACAAAATCATATAGTTTAGTCATGCTCCATTTTCGTCACACAAGAATGCTCTCATCATGCACAACCCCGATGACAAGCCTAGCAATTGTTTCATACTTTAGTAATCTCAAACCTATAAATTTTCACGCAATATATGAGCGTGAGCCATGGACATAGCACTATGGGTGGAATATAATATAATGATGGGGGTTATCTGGAGAAGACAAAAAAGGAGAAGATCTAACATCAACGAGGCTAATCAACGGGCTATGGAGATGCCCATCAATTGATGTTAATGCGAGGAGTAGGAATTGCCATGCAACAGATGCACTAGAGCTATAAATGTATGAAAGCTCAACAAAAGAAACTAAGTGGGTGTGCATCCAACTTGCTTGCTCACGAAGACCTATGGCATTTGAGGAAGCCCATCGTTGGAATATACAAGCCAAGTTCTATAATGAAAAATTCCCACTAGTATATGAAAGTGACAAAATATGAAACTCTCTATACGAAAAACATGGTGCTACTTTGAAGCACAATATATGAGACTCGCTATATGAAGAACATGGTGCTACTTTGAAGCACAAGTGTGGAAAAAGATATAGTAACATTGCCCCTTTCTATTTATCCCTTTTTTTGCCTTTTTTTTTTCTTTTTGCCTTTCTCTCTTTTTTTGGGGGGCTCAATGCTCTAGAAAATGATGATCATCACACTTCTATTTATTTACAACTCAATGATTACAACTCGATACTAGAGCAAAGCATGACTCTATATGAATGCCTCCGGCAGTGTACCGGGATATGCAATGAATAAAGAGTGACATGAAAGAATTATGAATGGTGGCTTTGCCACAAATACTATGTCAACTACATGATCATGCTAAGCAATATGACAATGATGAATGTGTCATGAAGAACGGTATGATGGAAAGTTGCATGGCAATATATCTCGGAATGGCTATGGAAATGCCATAATAGGTAGTTATGGTGGCTGTTTTGAGGAAGATATAAGGAGGTTTATGTGTGAAAGAGCGTATCATATCACGGGGTTTGGATGCACCGGCGAAGTTTGCACCAACTCCCAATGTGAGAAAGGGCAATGCACGGTACCGAAGAGTCTAGCAATGATGGAAGGGTGAGAGTGCGTATAATCCATGGACTCAACATTAGTCATAAAGAACTCACATACTTATTGCAAAAATCTACAAGCCATCAAAAACCAAAACACTACGCGCATGCTCCTAGGGGGATAGATTGGTAGGAAAATACCATCGCTCGTCCCCGACCGCCACTCATAAGGAGGACAATCAAATAACACCTCATGTTTCAAATTTGTTACATAATGTTTACCATACGTGCATGCTACGGGACTTGCAAACTTCATCACAAGCATTTCTCAAATTCACAACAACTCAACTAGCACGACTTTGATATTATCACCTCCATATCTCAAAACAATTATCAAGCATCAAACTTTTCGTAGTATTCAACACACTCAAAAGAAAGTTTTGAAAATCTTGAATACCAAGCATATTATTATTTTAAGCAAATTACCATGCTATTTAAGACTCTCAAAATAATCTAAGTGAAGCATGAGAGATCAATAGTTTCTTTAAAACAAATCCACCACCGTGCTCTAAAAGATATAAGTGAAGTACTAGAGCAAAGCTATAAAGCTCAAAAGATATAAGTGAAGCACAAAGAGCAAAACTATAAAGCTCAAAAGATATAAGTGAAGCACATAGAGTATTCTAACAAATTCCAATTCATGTATGGCTCTCTCAAAAGGTGTGTACAGCAAGGATGATTGTGGTAAACTAACAAGCAAAGACGCAAATAATTCAAGACGCTCCAAGCAAAACACATATCATGTGGTGAATAAAAATATAGCTCCAAGTAAAGTTACCGATGGACGTGGACGAAAGAGGGGATGCCTTCCGGGGCATCCCCAAGCTTTGACTTTTTGTTGTCCTTGGATTATATTGGGGGTGACATGGGCATCAACAAGCTTAGGCTCTTGCCACTCCTTGTTCCATAATCCATCAAAAAAAATCACCCAAAACTTGAAAACTTCACAACACAAAACTCAACAAAAATCTCGTAAGCTCCGTTAGCGAAAGAAAACAAAAGACCACTTCAAGGTACTGTAATGAACTCATCCTTTATTTGTTTTGGTGTTAAACCTACTGTATTCCAACTTCTCTATTGGATTATAAACAATTTTACTAGCCATAGATTCATCAAAATAAGCAAACAACACATGAAAAACAGAATCTGTCAAAAACAGAACAGTCTGTAGTAATCTGTAACTAACACAAACTTCTGGAACTCCAAAAATTCAGAAAAAATAGGACGACCTAGGCAATTTGTTTATTGATAATCAGCGATTGGAATAACTATTTTGTAACGTTCTGGTTATTTTTAACAATTGTTTTCGTGAACCGAAAGTTTCTGGAAATTACAGCAAGATCAAATAACTATTATCTAAGAAGATCCTATAGGTTTAACTTGTCACAAACACTAATTTAAACATAAAACCACATCTAAACAGAAGGTAGATGGATTATTTATTCCTAAACAGAAACAAAAAACAAAAACTAAAAATAAAATTGGGTTGCCTCCCAACAAGCGCTATCGTTTAACGCCCCTAGCTAGGCATAAAGCAAGGGTAGATCTAGGTATTGCCATCTTTGGTGGGCAATCCATAAGTGGCTCTCATAATAGATTCATATGGTAATTTTATCTTATTCCTAGGGAAGTGTTCCATGCCTTTCTTTAATGGAAATTGGAATCTAATATTCCCGTCCTTCATATCAATAATTGCACCAATCGTTCTAAGGAAAGGTATACCAAGAATAATAGGGCAAGAAGGATTGCAATCTATCAAGAACGATAAAGTCTATGGGCACATAATTCCTATTTGCAACAATAAGAACATCATTAATTCTTCCAATAGGTTTCATAATAGTGGAATCCGCAAGGTGCAAGTTTAGAGAGCATTCATCAAAATCACGAAAATCTAGCAAATCACACAAAGTTTTGGGAATAGTGGAAACACTAGCACCCAAATCACATAAAGCATAAAATTCATGATCCTTAATCTTAATTTTAATAGTTGGTTCCCACTCATCATAAAGTTTTCTAGGGATGGAGACTTCCAACTCAAGTTTTTCCTCATAAGATTGCATTAAGGCATCAACGATATGTTTGGTAAACGCTTTATTTTGACTATAAGCATGCGGAGAATTTAGCACGGATTGTAACAAGGAAATACAATCAATTAAAGAGCAACTTTCATAATTAAATTCCTTGAAATCCAAAATAGTGGGTTTAGCAACATCTAAGGTTTTACTTTTTTTCAATCCCACTTTTATCAATTTTAGCATCATACTCTAAAAGCTCCGAATTTTTAGAACGCCTTCTAGGTAAAGGTGACTCATATTCAATCTCATCATTATAAAGATTCATATTGAAAAACAAAGATTTGATAGGGGACACATCAATAAATTTTAGATCTTCATCTTTATTTTCATGGGAATCAGAAGAACATGCTTTAATAAAGGCATCTTTCATAGCACGCATCCTAGCGGTTCTTTCCTTGCACTCATCAATGGAAATTCTCATGGCTTTGAGAGACTCATTGATATCATGATTAGGAGGAATAGATCTAAGCTTTAAAGAATCAACATCAAGAGAAATTCTATCAACATTCCTAGCCAATTCATCAATTTAAGTAATTTCTCTTCAAGCAAAGCATTAAAATTATTTTATGAATCCATAAACTCTTTAACACTATTCTCAAATTCAGAGGGCATCTTATTAAAATTTCCATAAGAATTGTTGTAGGAATTTCCATAATTATTAGAAGGATTAATAGGATAGGTCCTAGGATTAAAAATCCCTCTATATGCGTTGTTACCAAAATTATTCCTACCAACAAAATTCACATCCATAGGTTCATTATTATTCTCAATCAAAGTAGACAAAGGCATATCATTAGGATCAGAAGAAACACTCTTAGTAGCAAATAATTTCATAAGTTCATCCATATTTCCACTCAAAACATTGATTTCTTCTATCGCATGCACTTTTTTATTAGTAGATCTTTCAGTGTGCCATTGAGAATAATTAACATAATATTATCTAGGGGTTTAGTAGCATCTCCTAAAGTGATTTCCATAAAAGTGCCCCCCGCGGCCGAATCTAAAAGGTTTCTAGAAGCAAAATTCAATCCGGCATAATTTTTTTGTATAATCATCCACAAATTTAAACCATGAGTAGGGCAATTACGTATCATTAATTTTGTTCTCTCCCAAGCTTGTGCAACATGTTCATGATCAAGTTGCTTAAAATTCATAATATCGTTTCTAAGGGAGATGATCTTAGCGGGAGGAAAATACTTAGAGATAAAAGCATCTTTGCACTTGTTCCAAGAATCAATACTATTTTTGGGCAAAGACGAAAACCAAGCTTTAGCACGATCTCTAAGCAAAAAAGGAAATTGCTTCAATTTAACAACATCATTGTCAACATCTTTCTTCTTTTGCATATCACACAAATCTATGAAGCTATTTAGATGAGTAGCGGCATCTTCACTAGGAAGGCCGGCGAATTGATCTTTCATAACAAGATTCAATAAAGCAGCATTGATTTCACACGATTCAGTATTGGCAAGAGGAGCAGTCGGAGTGCTAAGGAAATCATTATTGTTGGTATTGGTAAAATCACACAATTTGGTATTATCTTGAGCCATAGTGACAAGCAAGAAATCCAACACACGAGCGAACAAGCGAACGAGAAAAAGGCAAACGGAAAAGAGTGGACGAATAAAACGGCAAGGGTGAAGTGGGGGAGAGGAAAACGAGAGGCAAATGGCAAATAATGTAATGCGAGAGATAAGGGATTGTGATGGGTACTTGGTATGTTGACTTTTGTGTAGACTCCCCGGCAACGGCGCCAGAAATCCTTCTTGCTACGTCTTGAGCTTGTGTTGGTTTTCCCCGAAGAGGATAGGATGACGCAGCAGAGTAGCGTAAGTATTTCCCTCAGTTTTTGACAACCAAGGTATCAATCTAGTAGGAGGCCACGCGCAAGTCCCTCGTACCTACACAAAGCAAATAACTCCTCGCAACCAACGCGAATAGGGGTTGTCAATCCCTTCACGGTCACTTACGAGAGTGAGATCTGATAGAGATGATAGATAATATTTTTGGTATTTTTGGTATAAAGATGCAAAGTAAAATAAAAGGCAAAGTAAAAAAGCAAAGAAATAATAAAGCGTAGGAAGATTAATATGATGAAAATAGACCCGGGGGTCATAGATTTCACTAGTGGCTTCTCTCAAGAGCATAAGTATTTTACGGTGGGTGAACGAATTACTGTTGAGCAATTGACATAATTGAGCATAGTTATGAGAGTATCTAGGTATGATCATGTATATAGGCATCACGTCCGAGACAAGTAGACCGACTCCTGCCTACATCTACTACTATTACTCCACTCATCGACCTCTATCCAGCATGCATCTAGAGTATTAAGTTAATGAATTTAAACAGAGTAACGCCTTAAGCAAGATGACGTGATGTAGAGGAATAAATTCATGCAATATGATAAATACCCCATCTTGTTATCCTCGATGGCAACAATACAATACGTGCCTTGCTGCCCCTACTGTCACTGGGAAAGGACACCGCAAGATTGAACCCAAAGCTAAGCACTTCTCCCATTGCAGGAACTACCAATCTAGTTGGCCAAACCAAACGGATAATTCGAAGAGACTTGCAAAAATAACCAATCATACATAAAAGAATTCAGAGAAGATTCAAATATTGCTCATAGATAATCTTGATCATAAACCCACAATTCATCGGTCTCAACAAACACACCGCAAAAAGAAGATTACATCGAATAGATCTCCAAGAGAGAGGGGGAGAACATTGTATTGATATCCAAAAAGAGAGAAGAAGCCATCTAGCTATTAACTATGGACCCGAAGGTCTGAAGTAAACTACTCACACTTCATCGAAGAGGCTATGATGATGATGTAGAAGCCCTCCGTGGTGGATTCCCCTTCCGGCGGAGCTCCGGAACAGGCCCCAAGATGGGATCTCGTGGATACAGAAAGTTGCGGCGGTGGAATTAGGTTTTTGGCTCCGTATCTGATCTGTTGGGGGTACGTAGGTATATATAGGAGGAAGGAGTACGTCGGTGGAGCTTCGGGGGGCCCACGAGGCAGGGGGGCGCGCCCTCCACCCTCGTGGCCGCCTCCCTCCTTTCTTGACTGAGGGTCCAAGTCTCCTGGATCTTATCTGATGAGAAAATCACGTTCCCGAAGATTTCATTCCGTTTGGACTCCGTTTGATATTCCGTTTCTTCGAAATACTGAAATAGGCAAAAAAACGGCAATTTTGGGCTGGGCCTCCGGTTAATAGGTTAGTCCCAAAAGTAATATGAAAGTGGAAAATAAAGCCCAATATGGTCCAAAACAATAGGTAATATAGCATGGAGCAATCAAAAAGTATAGATACGTTGGAGACGTATCACCGGCGTTTATCGTGTACCACAGATGGCGGCCGGCATTGTCTAGTTAGCTAAGAGTAAGTTAGTACTTGTACGCTACTAGAGTATTAGTGGGAGTAGATAGTTAACTTGGCTATGATGGTTGTCAACGTGGAAGTTCATTACTCTATATGTGGATCAGACCTGTTACTTTGCTCCGAATGTTGAACTTTCCGTTTGAACGTATGGAATGGGCTGTTATTTTTTTAAATGGGTTGTATTTGTCCTCCATGGGTTTAGAGGCTGACTTGTGGGCCTAGCAAGTTGACGCGTACACAATCAGGAGATGATTATACGTGGAGAGGATGACAACAGGGACCCGCCAAGGTCATGGCAGTACGCAAGCAAGTGCCTACTTATTTCAAGCCAATATAAAATGGCTCCTCCTAGTGGATTTCTGACATCTGGGTCCCATGCCATTGTCAACGTAGTCAATAAACGAGAGAATTGCACAACGAGCGGCTGACACCAGGGACCCAGCAGCTCGCCCAGTTATTTTTGTTTTGGGTTAATTTGATAAATGCCACTCCAAATCTGGTGTATCCGAGAAATGCCACTGTATTTCCAAACTTTGAAAAATGCCATTTCATGCCATTTCTAGTGGCATTTTTCGAAATCTGGAGTGGCGTTTTTCAAAGTTTGCAAACTGCAGTGGCGTTTTTCAAAGTTTGCAAAAATTGCAGTGGCATTTTTCAAAGTTTGGAAATTGCAGTGGCATTTTCATGAATCGCCATAATTGGTGTGGCATTTATCTAATTTTTTTGAGACGGAAGCAGGGTGTCAAATGGGCTGTGCGGGACACTCTGGCCTGTCTAGACAGCCTTTTCTTTTCTGTTTACCACAGACCAGCCCAGTAGTTTTTTTTCTTTCTGAAAATGGCTAGCCCGATTTTTATGTGATTTGTCAAGTAAGTCGCTTTATTAGGCCTGTTGTGCTGCAAATCTTTCAAGACGAGGAGAGCTTCATTCGGCTGGCCGAGAAAATGGCCTATCAGTAATGAGAAATGGGATGTACATTTTTAAAACACATCAAACCGGCAATTAGTTTCAAATATCTTTTTTCATTTCGAAATTTTAAATTGCATTGATTTTTATGCGTGGACAATTTATTGGATTTTATATCGATATACAATTATTTTTAAAATCAGTCTGAATGTGACTCGAAATTTCGGGAATAAAAACAGTTCAGACCGCACCGACATATGCAAAATTTCGTATAATTTTTTAACCGTGGCCACAATATGGGCTGTAATGCTAACAAAAAGAATATGGGCTCCAAAAAAACCCGTAAGAATTAGCAAATGGGCTGTAAATTATTTGAAATAATGGCAGATGGGTTGTATGCTGTTTTCCACAGATTTGGGGCTTTCCACAGATGGCATGTATACTGTTGGATGTCCATCCAACGGCCGTCATGCTTCTTCAATCTCTGCTCTTCCTGCTCCAGCCGCTCAAACAAGCGCCGGCGGGACTGCCTGCTCCCTCCTCCCCGCGGCCGGCTGTGCTGCCGCGCAGGCCTCACCGCCCTACCATACTCCCATCGCTGGCCTAGCCATCCCTCTACTCACCCACACCTGTTGTTATTCTCTGGAGACGGCAGACGAACCAGTAAACCCTCGTACAGTCGTACTCCCCTCCGTGTGGGAAACAAAAATAACTGTCGAGTCTTCCCTGCCTCTGTGTCATTCCCTTCCTAGGCCTCGTCGTCGTCCACCGCCCTGGTGCTCTTGGCATGGCGTGGTCAACGACCGACATGCTTCTGAAGTGGACTATACGTGGAGAGGCTGACAGCTGGGTCCACGGCCGCACGCAAGGAAATGCCTCCTTATTACGCGCAAAATAATGATTCCTCCACCTAACATCTAGGACCCACAGAAAGGGCCTCTGTATTTCGCGAAAAAACTTTACCGCCACTGACAGCTCGAACCCACCAGCTATATCTTCGCACGCAAGGAAGTGGCTCCTTATTACGCATAAAAAATGAATAGTGTTGTATGCATGATTCTAGCTCGACTGACCATACGATGTCCATCCAACGGCCGTAGTGCTTCTTCAACCTCTGGTCTTCTTGCTCCAGCCGCCCAAAGCAGCGCCGGTGGTGCCGCCTGCTCCTGCCTCCCGTGGCCGGCTGTGCTGCCGTGGAGGCCTCACCGCCCCCATACTACTCTCACCGCTGGCCAGGCCATCCCTCCACTCCACTCACCCACACCCCCTATTATTCTGCGGCGACGGCAGCGCAGCCGAACCAGTGAACCCTCGTACTCCTCTCCGCATGGGCATCCACTGCCCGCGTCTTCCCCGGCTCCACGTCGTCCCCTTCCTAGGCCTCGTCGTCGTCCACCGCCGTGGTGCTCTCGGCGCGGCGTGGTCAATGTGGTCAACGACCGAATTCCATCGGAAGAATACTGTAGGTGGAGAGGCTGACAGCTGGGTCCACGGCAGCCGCAAGGAAGTGCCTCCTTATTACGCGAAAAATAATTATTCCTCCACCTGACAGCAGGGACCCACCGGACGCCCACCAGTATTTTGCAAAAAACACATTTGCCCCTGACTGTCGGGACCCACCTGACGGGCCACCATATTTCGCGAAAAAAACGTTCCCCCTGCTGTCAGCTCGGACCCACCGGAAGTGCCTCCTTATTACGCACAAAAAAATGAATACCCCCTGCTAGCTGGGACCCACCTTGGTGGGAGGCTGACTTGTGGACCTACTAAGTTGACGGGGACAGAGGGCTTTGTCAACTTAGTCAACATAAACGATTCTAGCTCTAGTGACCGTACGATGTCCATCCAACGGCCGTAGTGCTTCTTCAACCTCTGGTCTTCTTGCTCCAGCCGCCCAAAGCAGCGCCGGTCGTGCCGAATGCTCCTGCCTCCCGTGGCCGGATGTGCTGCCGCGGAGGCCTCACTGCCCCCTACTATTCCCACCGCTGGCCAGGCCCTACGGCGACGACAGCCTCACACCACAGCCGAACCAGTGAACCCTCGTACTCCTCTCCGCGCGGGCTTCCACTGTCGCGTCTTCCCCGGCTCCGCGTCTCCCCTTCCTAGGCCTCGCCATCGTCCACCGCCCTGGTGCTCTTGGCGCGGCGTGGTCAACGTGGTCAAGGAACGACTTCCATCGGACATGGACTGTACGTGGAGAGGCTGACAGCTGGGTCCACGGCCGCAGCAAGGAAGTGCCTCCTTATTACGCGGAAAATAATGATTCCTCCACCTAACAGCTGGGACCCACCGGACGGGCCACTGTATTTCGTGAAAAAAACGTTCCCCCCTGACTGCTGGGACCCACCAGCTACATCTTCGCACGCAAGGAAGTGCGTCCGGGCAAAAAAAATGATTCGCCCCCTTGACTGCTGGGACCCACCAGCTATCTTCGCATGCAAGGAAGTGCGTCCAGGCAAAAAAAACGATTCGCCCCCCTGACTGCTGGGACCCACCAGCTACATCTTCGCACGCAAGGAGTGTCTGACAGTCGGGACCCACCTGGTCGAAGCGTACGTAGCGTTGTCATTCTGGTCGCGAACGTGTACGTACATATATACAAGTGGATGTAGAGGCGCGCACGTGTCGTAGTAGAGGCACACACGTATCATGTACATGTATATAGAGCGGCCAGGGTGCAAGAAAGAAAATGCGGCCACGTATGTGTACATACAGGCGGGGTCTCGAATGCCTACTCGCGCATACGTACGTTAAGGGCTCTTGTACATGGCTGGGTCGGAACGGAGAAACAACGTCGTCGTTGTGTTCATGGGGAGGCAACGGAATGCGTCGTGTTCATGGGGAGGCAACGGAATGCGTCGTGTTCATGGGGAGGCAACAAAATGCGTAGTGTTCATGGGGAGGCAACGGAATGCGTCGTGTTCATCGGGAGGCAACGGAACGCGTGGGAGCCAATCGGCTGGGTCAGAACGGAATGCGTGGTCGTGTTCATCGGGAGGGCTTGGACGAAACAGGCGATGGAAACGAGGCCTGGCGTACCGTAGAACGGATGAAACAACCTTGTGTTCAACCGGCCACGTTCGAGACGGGATCCTGTTCATCGGGAGGGGTCTGGTGTACCGCAAAACGGACGAAACGGACCTCCTACGGTCGAAACGGGGGTCCTGTTGATCGGGAGGGGTGTGGCGTACCGCAAAACGGACGAAACGGACCTCCTACGGTCGAAACGGGGGTCCTGTTGATCGGGAGGGGTGTGGCGTACCGCAAAACGGACGAAATGGACCTCCGACGGTCGAAGGGGGTCCTGTTCATCGGGAGGGGTGTGGCGTACCGCAAAACGGGACTCCACGGGATACTGTTCATCTCCACCTGTAACGTCACCGTCGACCTCCTCCAGCCTCCATGGGCTACTGTCGACCTCCTCCAGCCTCCACGGGCTCCTGTTCATCCAGCCTCCACCGCGCGCTACTCCACCGGCTACTGTTCAACCATCCCTCCACCATATACTATTCATCCAGCCGTCCACACCACGGGGTCCTATTCAACCACCCCTCCACGTGCACCCCTCCACCGTCTACTGTTCATCCAGCCCTCCACCACACCACGGGGTCCTGTTCATCCAGAGGCAACGCCACCGCTCACTGTTCATCCAAACCCCCCCGCAACGCTCACTGTTCATCCCAGAGGTAGCATCGATCGGTTCAATTAGCAGCAGTAGAGAAGGAATCGCTCGATCGGGTTCAGTCAACAGCCATCGATCGATCGCTCGGGTTCAGTAATGCGTAGCCTGCAGTGCAATCGCCTGTGTTTAGTTAGAGCTAAAGCCTCACACACACACGCGTACGTGTACGAGAGAAACGCGCATCGCTCGGCCCCCGATCTCCCACCATAACCGGGAACTCGCCGAAATTTTCCTCGCCCTCGCTTCTACCACGGTTTTTCCATCATGGACGGCCCAAATAATGTCATGTAGCTGCGTCTCCAGCCCGCCCGGGACGAAAAGTCCAATTTCTGTCATGATTTTTTGTCATAGAAGTAGGAGCCCACCACATCTATGATGATACCGGGTTTTGTCACAATTATCGTCATAGAAGTGTCATATGTATGACAGAAAAAAAATTCGTTCGGCCCAAAATGTCACGGATGTGTCTTTTTTTTGTAGTGTATGCGGTATTATTTTATCGTTCTAAGCAAATTTGTATGTGCCATCTGTAAATTTCAAAATAAATTTCTCTTTTGTGTGCTCGTATCGCTAATGAAACGGTAGGGGTGGCTGATATTTTTCCATGCTAGATGTGTTATTCTCAAGATGGGTGTTTATTCACTTGTCATTGCACGAGAGTACGTCAAAGGTATTAGGGATGCCGAGTCCCGAAATGAAAAATGAATTACTTTATGTTGTCAAATAATAAACTCCTTGGAAAGTGTTGGTATGGACAGCACCCGTGGATTCGGTTAGTCGTGGAATGTGAAAGTATGGTGGAAAAAGGAATAAACTTTATTTTCTGTTTGGGAACCGCCTATGATATATCTAGCATGGAAAGTATTGGGAACTACTCAATCGTTTTTGTTGACAGGAAAGGCATGCTACCCAAAATGTTTTATCTCTATCTTTTTCGCTTTGAGCTCTGGCATCGCTACAAATCCCTACTTCCATCTGCGAACGGCCTTTCTATTTTACTTTTGTCGGCGTTCTGGGAACGGGGGTCCCCAGACTTGCCTGCCTGCAGCCCACGGCATGGCTCCACAAGCGGGCCCGTACGGCCCATCTTCACCAGCAAGTACTCAAGACCCTCGCAAGGCGGATGGCACAAGACCTCCTCAGGAGCGGCCTCACCAGGCTGGCTCGTGAGGGGCGGAGAGATCAAGGCAAGGCGGTACCTCGCGAGGTTTTCCGTGACGTAAGCCATCACGACCAAGGCCAGGCGGGCGCCAACGCACACAGTGCCTTTGTTTCCTCTTTGGTGCTAAGGAGGCAAGCGCAGGTCAAGAGTACCGAGGCATCAGGCAAAGGTTTCCATATCGGTGCAATAAGACCAAGACCAGCAGGATGACATGATGGAGGTCACCGTGGAGCCCAAGACGGTGTCACCACCAGAGCCTTTGGCAGGCGAAGACTGCTTTTGTCAGGATAAGTTGTACTAGCTGTCCCCCTTCAAACTTGGCCGTTGTGGCATACTTTCCCGCTCAATATTTGGGAAGAGGACCAGGGCCTCTATAAATAGGACTAGTCATCACCGTAGGAGGCAACTCATCTTGAGCAATCCTCACCCGCACACCAGCTCACCGAGCACAAGAACACCTCTCCTCGGGAGGTTGTTCTTCCCTTGTACTGTTCATCCTCAGCCCAAGAGGCAATCCACCACCACCAAACTGGAGTAGGGTATTACACCACAGCGGTGGCCCGAACCAGTATAAATCTTGTGTCCCCGTGTTCTCTGGGTTCGGCGAGCTAGTCCGTGAGATCATGGAGTGCGAGAGCTTGGGAGAGGAGAGATCTTCGTGCACACCCCAGTGTTCGAACCTCAAGGGTTTTGCCGGAACCCGAAATCCGACATTTGGCGCGCCAGGTAGGGGTGCGTCGGAGCTTTCCTTCCGACGATTTGCGCTTCGCCGCCACCGCGCTCCGCCCCCATCGCAACCGCAGCGCTTTCCGCTCCGACGACTGATGCCAGCAGTGGGGCCAAGGGGCTACGAGCCTTGGCCCCCGCCTTCCGACAGGTGCAGTGGCCGCCCAAGTTCAAGCCACAGATGCCACCGCGCTACGACGGCACGGCGGATCCGGTGGCTTTCCTGCTGATATATGAGGAGGCCGCCCTCAAAGATGGGGGCGACAACAGGGTCATGGCCAACTGGCTTCCCATGGCCCTTACGGGCGCACTGCGTGCCTGGCTGCTCACCCTCTCAGGATCTTCCTGGCGTCTTGGGAGAAGTTGCGCGACCCATTCACCGCATGTTTCGTGGCGCCGGCACCCCACACTATAGCGGCCCTCCTCGGTGGCTCGCAAGCGCCGCCCTCAGACCGCCACCTCAAGCCGTTCCTTCGCCAGACCGCCACCAACACTACTAGCAACCTACTAGTACCAATCCCGGACTTGGAGACAAGAATTGGATACAAGAGATGAACTAGGGTTTTGAGAGGAGATGGTGCTGGTGAAGATGTTGATGGAGATTGCCCTCTCCCGATGAGAGGAGCGTTGGTGATGACGTTGGCGATGATTTCCCCCTCCCGGAGGGAAGTGTCCTCGGCAGAACAGTTCTGCCGGAGCCCTAGATTGGTTCCGCCTCGTGGCGGCGGAGTTTCGTCCCGAAAGGTTGCTTATGATTTTTTTCTCGACGAAAGACCTCATATAGCAGAAGATGGCCATCGGAGAGCCAACAGGGGGCCCACGAGGTAGGGGGGCGCGCCCTGGGGGGTAGGGTGCGCCCCTACCCTCGTGGACAGGTGGGCCCCCCTCTGGTGAACTTCTTCCGCTGGATATTTTTTATTATTTCCCAAAATGACTTTCGTGGAGTTTCAGGACTTTTGGAGTTGTGCAGAATAGCTCTCTAATATTTGCTCCTTTTCCAGCCCAGAATTCCAGCTGCCGGCATTCTCCCTCCTTATGTAAACCTTGTAAAATAAGAGAGAATAGGCATAAGTATTGTAACATAACGGGTAATAATAGCCAGTAATGCAATAAATATCGATATAAAAGCATGATGCAAAATGGACGTATCAGGGGGCTCCCCCGGGCTGGGCGGCGCCCGAGGCCGACCTCACCTTCGACTCAGGGGACCACCCCATCACCACTGCCGGCTCGGGTGTGCTCCCAATGCTTTGCACGCCCACCATTTGCAACGTGGCCGTCACCAAGACCCTCATCGACGGCGGCGCCGGCCTCAACGTGCTCTCCATGGAGGCCTCCAGCCTTCTTCATGTACGACTCGAGCAGCTCCGCCTCAGCAAGCCTTTCTCAGGAGTTGGCGGTGGCACTGCCCACTCCCTGGGACAGATCCACCTTCCTGTCACCTTCGGCACGCGCGACAACTACCGCACCGAGCTGGTCAACTTCGACATCGCCCGCATCGGCCTCCCGTACAATGCCATCCTCGTGTACCCAACTCTGGCCCAGTTTATGGCAGCAACCCATCCGACTTACAACCTCATGAAGATGCCTGGGAGCAAGGGCGTCCTCACCGTCGAGGGGGACACCAAGGAGGCTGTGGTGGCGCTCAAGCTTGCCCTCAAGACAGCCGCGGCGGCGCAGCCCGCCGGCGCGGACGCCTCCAAGGCCAAGGAAGCCGCACCAACCAAGAAGAAGTAGTTGTTCACCCAAGACAAAGCTGAAACCAAGCAGGTGCAAGTCAATGAAGACGGGTCCTCAGGAGCCACCTTTACCATCGGTGCCGACCTCGACCCTGATCAAGAGGAAGCGTTGGTGAAGTTCTTGCATGCAAACAAGGAGATATTCGCATGGGAACCCAAACAGCTGGTGGGGGTCCCGAGAGAGGTGATTGAGCATCACTTAAAGGTGTGCCCCAATGTATGCCCTGTGAAGCAGCGGGCTAGACGACAGTCCATGGAGAAGCAGGCTTTCATAGTCCAAGAAACCCGCAAGTTGGAGGCGACGGGTGCCATTCGCGAGGTTTGTTACCCCTAGTGGCTGGCGAACCCCGTTGTTTTGCCAAAGAAAGGCGGGAAGGAGCGCATGTGTGTCGACTTCACCAACGTCAACAAGGCCTGCCCCCAAGATCCGTTCCCGCTTCCACGCATCGACTAGATCGTCGACTCCACCGCCAAGTGCGATTTGTTGTGCTTCCTGGATGCGTTCTCAGGCTATCATCAGATCAAGATGGCGGTAGAAGATGTGGAGAAGACTGCCTTCCTGACCCCGTGTGGGGTGTACTGCTATACTTGCATGCCTTTCGGACTGCACAACGCGGGAGCGACCTTCCAGCGGCTGATGCACATCGCCTTAGGGCGGCAGATCGGGAGAAACGTGGAGGCCTACATCGACGACATTGTGGTGAAGTCTCGGGAGGCGAGAACTTTGATCCAAGACCTGGAGGAGACCTTCGCGAGCCTACGCCAGGTGAGCTTGCGGCTCAACCCGGAGAAGTGTGTGTTTGGTGTCCCTTCCGGCAAGCCGTTGGGTTTCCTCATGTCCCGCAGAGGGATTGAGGCGAACCCAGAGAAGGTCAAGGCAATTGAAGACATGAGTCCACCGCAGACCCTCAAGGAGATGCAGAAGCTTGCCGGTCGTGTGACTGCATTGGGGCACTTTATCTCCAAGCTGGGAGAGCGTGCCCTACCGTTCTTCAAGCTGATGAAGAAGAAGGGCCCATTCGAGTGGACTCCGGAGGCCGACCAAGCGTTTCAAGACCTCAAGAGATACATGACCAGCCCGCCAGTGATGGTGGCGCCTCGACCCCTCGAGCCCTTGGTGCTCTACCTGTCTGCCACACCCCACTCCGCCAGCGCAGCGCTGATGGCCCTCAGAGAAGAGCGCCAGTCAAGGGCCTACCAAGTGGAACCACCAGGCCGGACGAAGCGGCGCGGCACCAAGGCGAAGCTCCTGAAGCAGCGGCTGCTTCGGCAAACCACCAAGCCCCTGAAGCCGAAGACCCCGAAGAGACACCTCAACCCCCGGAAGCCGAAGACTCCGTTAGCTCTCCCGCCCACGTCGAGCACCTGGTGTACTTCGTCAGCACAATGCTACGGGATGCGAGGGCATGATACCCCATGCCTCAGAAGATCCTACTCGCGCTCCTGGTGGCCTCGCGCAAGCTGCGCCACTACTTCCAGGGTCACCCCATCAAGGTCGTCTCGACTTACCCGCTGGAAAGAGTGCTCAGGAGCCCCAATGCTGCCGGGCGAGTCGCTGAATGGAACATCGAGCTGCAAGCGTTTGACTTGGAGTTCAGCACGACCAGGGTCATCAAGGGGGCTGCGCTCGCAGACTTTGTGGCGGAATGGACCGACGCCCCAGAGCTTGAAGCAGGCGAGAACCACTCCCTATCTCCAGGGAGCGAAGCGCCAGACGACTAGGTCATGTACTTCGACGGCGCGTTCTCACGCCAAGGCGCGGGGGCTGGAGCGGTGCTTATCTCACCCACCCAGGACAAACTCTAATACGCCATGTAGCTCTGCTTCCAGCAGGGCGAGAAGGTCTTCAATAACATAGCAGGGTACGAGGGCCTCATAGCTGGCCTCAGGGCTACGGTGGCCCTGGGGGTGAGGCGTCTCACCATCAAGGGCGACTCACAGCTCCTCGTCAACTTCTCCAACAAAGTATATGATCCAAAGGACGAGCACATGGAAGCATACCTCGCGGAGGTGCGCAAGATGGAGAAGTAGTTCTCGGGTCTGGAATTGCAGCATGTGCCCTGTGGCACCAACAAGGAAGCCAACGACATCGCTGGAAGAGCATCCAAGCGGCTACCCCAAGAGCCTGGCGTCTTTGAGGAGCGGCTCTTCAAACCATCAGCAACACCGCCACTCTCAAGAACAGCGCTGCCTTGGGAGGAGCTCCCTCAATCACCTGCCTCAGGAGCCCCGGCCTGCGGCCCGACCTCGGGAGCGCGCTTGCTCTTGGCGCTCAAACCTTAGGAGGGGTGCTGGATCAAGGAATTTAAGGAATACCTGATGCAAGGGACGCTACCGGAAGAGGAGGAGGACATGGAGCTTGTGGCCCGACAAGCCACAGCATACTGCATCCGGGACGGTGAGTTATACAGGAAGCGGCCAAACGACGTTTCCCTGTGTTACATCTCCAGGGAGCAAGGAAGAGAACTGCTGGCCGAAATACATGGCGGGGACTATGGGTACCACTCGTTGTCACGGGCCCTCATCGGCAAGGTGTTTCGTAGTGGATTCTACTAGCCCACGACACTCAATTATGCGACTGAGTTGGTGAGGTCCTGCGAGGCCTGCCAGTTCCACGCCAAGCAGATTCAGCAGCCGGCTCAGGGCCTCCAGACCATCCACTCTCATGGCCATTCGCGGTCTGGGGGCTGGATATCTTGGGCCCGTTCCCTCGAGCGCCTGGGGGCTACCGCTACCTCTACGTCGCCATCGACAAGTTCACCAAGCGGGCGGAGGTAGAAGCCGTCCGCACCATCCCAGCTGGCTACGCGGTCAAGTTCATCAAGGGTCTCGTGAGCCGTTTCGGGGTCCCCAACCGCATCATCACCGATAAAGGCTCACAGTTCACTAGTAATCTCTTCAAGACATATTGTGCTAACCTTGGAACGCAGATCTGCTACGCTTCGGTGGCGCACCCCAGGAGCAATGGTCAGGCCGAACGCACCAACGCGGAGGTCCTGAGGGGCCTCAAGACCAGAACCTTCAAGAAGAAGCTCGAGGCCTGCGGCAGGGGCTGGCATGAAGAGCTCCAGTCCGTGCTATGGTCCATCCGCACCACCGCCACCAAGCCGACGGGTGAGACCCCATTCTTCCTCGTCTATGGAGCAGAAGCGGTTCTCCCTCACGAGGTCAAACATCGCTCCCCGTGGGTCCTGGCATTCGATGAGGCACAGCAAGACGCCATGTGGGGAATGGACCTCATGCTGGGGGAGGAACGCCACCATGAAGCCACGCTACAAGCGGCAAGATATCAGCAGGCGCTGCGGCGGTACCACTGCTGCAACATCCGCTCCAGGACGCTCGAGGTGGGTGACCTCGTCCTAAGGCGGGTGCTCTCCAGGGAAGTGCTGCATAAGCTCTCACCCATGTGGGAGGGCCCATTTAGGGTCGCCCACGTCTCCAAGCCTGGCGCTGCAGGCCTGGAGACGCGGGACGGGGTACCCATCCAGAAAGCCAGGAACATCCAGCACCTCCGGAAGTTCTACCCATGAAGAAAGGCTCAGTGCCTGTGAAGAAGGCCCAGTGCCTGTGAAGGTCTCTGCTCGTGACACTCTCACGTAATAATGAGTGGGTCTGTACACGCCCCGGAGTCTCATGAGTGCCGCCCTCGGGACTCTGGGGCTCCCTCCCACGTCCTAGTGGCAGCACTTAGCTCCGCGCTGGTGAGAAGACAAGAAGACTAGACTAGATGCCGGACGTGGCTTTTCATTTGCTTTCCGTAGTTGGCTCGCCCCTCTTTAATCGAAATTTGCTTTCTGGTGTTCTCTTGCTGGTCTCGTCCTATTGCTTTCTACCTCTGTTCTGCCTTCGTTTCTCTGTTTGGCATGTACTCTCTCGCGCGTCCCTCGCAAGGGGGCTGGACAGGTGCCCTCGTGAGCGTCTTGTTTTTTTTCGTGAAGCACCCTCGTTCGAGCCGCAAGCCGACACTCCTCCCCTAATCCGTGCCCCACGGGTACCGTGATGCGAGGCGCTGAGTCATGGCTGGCGGCGCCTGCAATCAGGGCTTGGAATTCCCTAACTAACAATTTTTTGTAGTTCCCAAAAAGCCTGGCCAGGTGCTGAGGAATGCGTGCCTCGTGAGGCGGAAACTACTTCAGACACGGCAAGCTAAGTTATTCCTACGCGCCTATATAAGACATTTATGCTGCGACACGACACAGGAATGATAAACATAGCATAACAACTCGGAAACCACAATTTTGTTGCGTGCCCCTGCGGGGCCCCATACTCGTCTCTCTTGATGCAGGAAGAAAAAGAAGAACAAAGCAAAAGCGGTGCATGCCTCTGCAGCGGTTCGTGAGATCGAACCTATGGCGCTCTCCTGAGCTCAGTCGGACCCTTCCTCACGCTTCACTGAGGCGCGATGGTGAGATGACCCGCTGCCACCTTCAAAGCGGGCGCGGCGGCTGGTCGTAGCCGCCGCCGCTGGAGCTGTCGCCGGAGGGAGAGTCGCCGGCTGGGCGCGAGGTCGTCCTCGCCCTCATCTCGACCGTCGCCAAGGCCAAGCACTTCATCACCGTCGTTGTCCTCGGGGCAGCACCCGACGCGATGGCCATCTTCTCCGAACACCCTCACATAGAGGGACGCTTTTTCGTCATACTTGAAGTGGAGGGTGCACCGTCTGCCCAGGCCGCGCGCGCGGGCAAACGTCTTCCAGCCGCAGTACAGGGCCACGTTGCCAGCAGCGGAGACCTCAACCGCTGCCCACAAAGCTTTGCTGCAGCAGTCGTCCGCCTGCAGCCAGAGCCCGCCTGGACCTACGGCCGGCAGCTCGCCGGCGAAGAAGCGCAGGAGCTGAAGCCAGGTGCTGGCCGAATTCTCTGACCAAACAATGAACTCTGTCAGCACCTTCGCCGAGTGGAAGTGCGGCCGAGGAGGCCACGCGACCACGGCACGCCTTCTGTCACCAACAGGGCTGCCACGACCAGGGCGACCCCCACCATGCGAAAAGGCACCGACGCGGCCGCGAGGAGCCGCGACAGGGGTCGCGGTGTGCTTGCGGGGACGGCCGCGTCCACGCTTGGGCGCCAGAGAGCCGGGCCCCTCCTGGCGGGCCTTCCCCTTCTCCGCAGCCGAAAACCTCTTCGCAGGTTCCATTGGTGTTGCTACTGGCAATGGAGCAAGGGAGGAGAAGCGAGCGGAATGGGAAGAGATGGACGACGGGGGCTCTGCCCCCCATCCTTATTTATAACGCAAGGGAGGCCAGCTGTCGACCCCCACGATCGCAGGTAATGATAACACTTTTTGCATGCAGCAGGGATTCGTCAAATCGGGCAGTTGCCGAGGCAGTGTGGGGAAGCAGAGACGCCCATGTCCAATCAACCGCCATGCGTTGACCAAGGCCGTAGGCTATTGGGGCCCGCGGTGCTCCGCACTTGCCCTTTGGCTTCGCCTCGAAGCCAAGTCCGAGCGTGCCTTAGGCCCGGGGGCTACTGTCAGCGTTCTGGGAACGGGGGTCCCCAGGCTTGCCTGCCTGCAGCCCACGGCGTGGCTCCACAAGCGGGCCCGTACGGCCCATCTTCACCAGCAAGTACTCAAGACCCTCATGAGGCGGACGACACAAGGCCTCCTCGGGAGTGGCCTCACCAGGCTGGTTTGTGAGGGGCAGAGAGATCAAGGCAAGGGGGTACCTCGCGAGGTTTTCCGTGACGTAAGCCATGACGACCAAGGCCAGGTGGGCGCCAGCGCGCACAGTGTCCTCGTTTACTCTTTGGTGCTAAGGAGGCAAGCACAGGCGAAGAGTAACGAGGCATCAGGCAAAGGTTTCCATATCGGTGCAACAAGATCAAGACCAGCAGGACGGCAGGACGGAGGTCATCGTGGAGCCCAAGATGGCGTTACCACCAGAGCCTTTGGCAGGCGAAGACTGCCTTTTTCAGGATAAGATGTACTAGCTGTCCCCCTTCAAACATGGTCGTTGTGGCATCCCTTCCCGCTCAATACTTGGGAAGAGGACCAGGGCCTCTATAAATAGGACTAGTCATCACCGTAGGAGGCAACTCATCTTGAGCAATCCTCACTCGCACACCAGCTCACCGAGTGATACGTCTCCAACGTATCTATANGGGGCTACTGTCAGCGTTCTGGGAACGGGGGTCCCCAGGCTTGCCTGCCTGCAGCCCACGGCGTGGCTCCACAAGCGGGCCCGTACGGCCCATCTTCACCAGCAAGTACTCAAGACCCTCATGAGGCGGACGACACAAGGCCTCCTCGGGAGTGGCCTCACCAGGCTGGTTTGTGAGGGGCAGAGAGATCAAGGCAAGGGGGTACCTCGCGAGGTTTTCCGTGACGTAAGCCATGACGACCAAGGCCAGGTGGGCGCCAGCGCGCACAGTGTCCTCGTTTACTCTTTGGTGCTAAGGAGGCAAGCACAGGCGAAGAGTAACGAGGCATCAGGCAAAGGTTTCCATATCGGTGCAACAAGATCAAGACCAGCAGGACGGCAGGACGGAGGTCATCGTGGAGCCCAAGATGGCGTTACCACCAGAGCCTTTGGCAGGCGAAGACTGCCTTTTTCAGGATAAGATGTACTAGCTGTCCCCCTTCAAACATGGTCGTTGTGGCATCCCTTCCCGCTCAATACTTGGGAAGAGGACCAGGGCCTCTATAAATAGGACTAGTCATCACCGTAGGAGGCAACTCATCTTGAGCAATCCTCACTCGCACACCAGCTCACCGAGTGATACGTCTCCAACGTATCTATAATTGTTGATTGCTCCATGCTATATTATCTACTGTTTTGGACCATTTTGGGCTTTATTTTCCACTTTTATATTATTTTTGGGACTAACCTATTAACCGGAGGCCCAACCCAGAATTACTGTTTTTTGCCTATTTCAGTGTTTCAAAGAAATGGAATATCAAACGGAGTCCAAACGGAATGAAACCTTCGGGAACGTGATTTTCTCACCGAATATGATCCAGGAGACTTGGACCCTACGTCAAGAAATCCACGAGGTGGGCACGAGGTAGGGGGGCGCGCGCTACCCCCCCCCAGGCGCGCCCCCACCATCGTGGGCCCCACGAAGCTCCACCGACGTACTCCTTCCTCCTATATATACCTACGTACCCCCAAACGATCAGATACGAAGCCAAAAACCTAATTCCACCGCCGCAACTTTCTGTATCCACAAGATCCCATCTTGGGGCCTGTTCCGGAGCTCCGCCGGAAGGGGAATCCACCATGGAGGGCTTCTACATCATCATAGCCCCTCCGATGAAGTGTGAGTAGTTTACCTCAGACCTCCGATGGCTTCTTCTCTCTTTCTGGATCTCAATACAATGTTCTCCCCCTCCCTCGTGGAGATCTATTCGATGTAATCTTCTTTTTGCGATGTGTTTGTTGAGAACGATGAATTGTGGGTTTATGATCAAGATTATCGATGAACAATATTTGAATCTTCTCTGAATTCTTTTATGTATGATTGGTTATCTTTGCAAGTCTCTTCGAATTATCAGTTTGGTTTGGACTACTAGATTGATTTTTCTTGCAATGAGAGAAGTGCTTAGCTTTGGGTTCAATCTTGCGGTGTCCTTTCCCAGTGATAGTAGGAGCAGCAAGGCACATATTGTATTGTTGCCATCGAGGATAACAAGATGGGTTTTTTTATCATATTGCATGAATTTATCCCTCTACATCATGTCATCTTGCTTAAGGTGTTACTCTGTTTTCTTGAACTTAATACTCTAGATGCATACTGGATAGCGGTCGATGAGTGGAGTAATAGTAGTAGATGCAGGCAGGAGTCGGTCTACTTGTCTCAGACGTGAGCCTATATACATGATCATACCTAGATATTGTCATAACTATGCTCAATTCCTTCAATTTCTCAAGAGTAATTTGTTCACCCACCGTAGAATACTTATGCTCTTGAGAGAAGCCACTAGTGAAATCTATGGCCCCCGAGTCTATTCTCATCATATTAATATTCCTACGCTTTATTATTGCTTTGCTTTTTTACTTTACCTTTTATTTTACTTTGCATCTTTATACCAAAAATACAAAAAGTATTATCTATCATCTCTATCAGATCTCACTCTCGTAAGTGACCATGAAGGGATTGACAACCCCTATTCACGTTGGTTGCGAGGAGTTATTTACTTTGTGTAGGTACGAGGGACTCGCGCTTAGTCTCCTACTGGATTGATACCTTGGTTCTAAAAAACTGAGGGAAATACTTACGCTACTATGCTGCATCACCTTTCCTCTTCAAGGAAATCCAACGCAAGCTCAAGAGGTAGCAAGAAGAATTTCTGGCGCCGTTGCCGGGGAGTCTACGCAAAAGTCAACATACCAAGTACCCATCACAATCCCTTATCTCTCGCATTACATTATTTGCCATTTGCCTCTCGTTTTCCTCTCCCCCACTTCACCCTTGTCGTTTTATTCACCCTCTCTTTTCCGTTCGCCTTTTTCTCGCTTGCTTTTTGTTTGCTCGTGTGTTGGATTGCTTGCTTGTCACTATGGCTCAAGATAATACCAAATTGTGTGACTTTACCAATACCAACAATAATGATTTCCTTAGCACTCCGATTGCTCCTCTTACCAATACTGAATCTTGTGAAATCAATACTACTTTATTGAATCTTGTTATGAAAGATCAATTCGCCGGCCTTCCTAGTGAAGATGTCGCTACTCATCTAAATAGCTTCGTTGATTTGTGTGATATGCAAACGAAGAAAGATGTTGATAATGATATTGTTAAATTGAAGCTACTTCCTTTTTCGCTTAGAGATCGTGCTAAAGCTTGGTTTTCGTCTTTGCCTAAAAATAGTATTGATTATTGGAACAAGTGCAAAGATGCTTTTATCTCTAAGTATTTTCCTCTCGCTAAGATCATCTCTCTTAGAAACGATATTATGAATTTTAAGCAACTTGATCATGAACATGTTGCACAAGCTTGGGAGAGAATGAAATTAATGATACGTAATTGCCCTACTCATGGTTTGAACCTGTGGATGATTATACAAAAAAATTATGCCGGATTGAATTTTGCTTCTACAATTCTTTTAGATTCGGCCGCGGGAGGCACTTTTAGGGAAATCACTTTAGGAGATGCTACTGAACTCCTAGATAATACGTATTATGGTTAATTATTCTCAATGGCACACTGAAAGATCTACTAATAAAAAAGTGCATGCGATAGAAGAAATTAATGTTTTGAGTGGAAAGATGGATGAACTTATGAAATTATTTGCTACTAAGAGTGTTTCTTCTGATCCTAATGATATGCCTTTGTCTACTTTGATTGAGAATAATAATGAATCTATGGATGTGAATTTTGTTGGTAGGAATAATTTTGGTAATAACGCGTATAGAGGGAACTTTAATCCTAGGCCTTATCCTAGTAATTATGGAAATTCCTACGACAACTCTTATGGAAAATTTAATAAGATGCCCTCTGAATTGAGACTAGTGTTAAAGAGTTTATGAATTCACAAAAGAATTTTAATGTTTTGCTTGAAGAGAAATTGCTTGAAGTTGATGAATTGGCTAGGAATGTTGATAGAATTTCTCTTGATGTTGATTCTTTAAAGCTTAGATCTATTCCTCCTAAGCATGATATCAATGAGTCTCTCAAAGCCATGAGAATTTCCATTGATGAGTGCAAAGAAAGAACCGCTAGGATGCATACTACGAAAGATGCCTTTATTAAAGCATGTTCTTCCAATTTCCATGAAAATAAAGACGAAGATCTAAAAGTAATTGATGTGTCCCCTATTAAATCTTTGTTTTGCAATAATGATGGGACTGAATATGATCCACCTTTACCTAGAAGGCGTTCCAAGAATTCGGAGTTTTTAGATCTTGATGGTAAAATTGATAAAAGTGGGATGGAAGAAAGCAAAACCCTAGATATTGCTAAACCCACTATTTTGGATTTCAAGGAATTTAATTATGAAAGTTGCTCTTTAATTGATTGTATTTCCTTTTTGCAATCCGTGCTAAATTCTCCTCATGCTTATAGTCAAAATAAAGCCTTTACCAAACATATCGTTGATGCCCTAATGCAATCTTATGAAGAAAAACTTGAGTTGGAAGTTTCTATCCCTAGAAAACTTTATGATGAGTGGGAACCAACTATTAAAATTAAGATTAAGGATCATGAATTTTATGCTTTATGTTATTTGGGTGCTAGTGTTTCCACTATTCCCAAAACTTTGTGCGATTTGCTAGATTTCCGTGATTTTGATGATTGCTCTCTAAACTTGCACCTTGCAGATTCCACTATTAAGAAACCCATGGGAAGAATTAATGATGTTCTTATTGTTGCAAATATGAATTATGTGCCCGTAGATTTTATCGTTCTTGATATAGATTGCAATCCTTCATGTCCTATTATTCTTGGTAGACCTTTCCTTAGAACGATTGGTGCAATTATTGATATGAAGGAAGGGAATAATAGATTCCAATTTACATTAAAGAAAGTCATGGAACACTTCCCTAGGAATAAAATAAAATTACCATATTAATCTATCATGAGAGCCACTTCTGGATTGCCTACCAAAGATGGCAATACCTAGATCTATCCTTGCTTTTATGCCTAGCTAGGGGCGTTAAACGATAGCGCTTGTTGGGAGGCAACCCAATTTTATTTTTAGTTTTTTGTTTTTTCTTCTGTTTAGGAATAAATAATCCATCTACCTTATGTTTATATGTGGTTTTATGTTTTAATTAGTTTTTGTGCCGAGTTAAACCTATAGGATCTTCTTGGATGATAGTTATTTGATCTTGCTGTAATTTCCAGAAACTTTTCGTTCACTAAAACAATTGTTAAAAATCACCAGAACATGATAAAATAGTTATTCCAACTGCTGCTGATCAATAAACAAATTTCCTAGGTCTTCCTATTTTTTCTGAATTTTTGGAGTTCCATAAGTTTGCATTAGTTACAGATTACTACAGACTGTTCTGTTTTTGACAGATTCTGTTTTTCATGTGTTGTTTGCTTATTTTGATGAATCTATGGCTAGTAAATGTTTATAAACCATAGAGAAGTTTGAATAAAGTAGGTTTAACACCAATATAAATAAAGAATGAGTTCATTACAGTACCTTGAAGTGGTCTTTTGTTTTCTTTCGCTAACGGAGCTCACGAGATTTCTGTTGAGTTTTGTGTTGTGAAGTTTTCAAGTTTTGGGTGAAATCTTTTGATGGATTATGGAACAAGGAGTGGCAAGAGCCTAAGCTTGGGGATTCCCATGTCACCCCCAAGATAATATAAGGACACCAAAAAGCCAAAGCTTGGGGATTCCCCGGAAGGCATCCCCTCTTTCGTCCACTTCCATCGGTAACTTTACTTGGAGCTATATTTTTATTCACCACATGATATGTGTTTTGCTTGGAGCGTCTTATATGATTTGAGTCTTTGCTTTTTAGTTTACCACAATCATCCTTGCTGTACACACCTTTTGAGAGAGCCATACATGAATTGAAATTTGTTAGAATACTCTATGTGCTTCACTTATATCTTTTGAGCTATATAGTTTTGCTCTAGTGCTTCACTTATATCTTTTAGAGCACGGTGCTTGATTTGTTTTATAGAAACTATTGATCTCTCATGCTTCACTTAGATTATTTCGAGAGTCTTAAATAGCATGGTAATTTGCTTAATAATAATAATATGCTTGGTATTCAAGATTTGTAAAACTTTCTTTTGAGTGCGTTGAATACTAAGAAAAGTTTGATGCTTGATAATTGTTTTGAGATATGAAGATGGTGATATTAGAGTCATGCTAGTTGAGTAGTTGTGAATTTGAGGAATACTTGTGTTAAAGTTTGTGATTCCCGTAGCATGCACGTATAGTGAACCGTTATGTGATGAAGTCGGAGCAGGATTTATTTATTGATTGTCTTCCTTATGAGTGGCGGTCGGGGACGAGCGATGGTCTTTTCCTACCAATCTATCCCCCTAGGAGCATGCGCGTAATACTTTGCTTTGGTAACTTGTAGATTTTTGCAATAAGTATATGATTTCTTTATGACTAATGTTGAGTCCATGGATTATACACACTTTTCTCATCCTTCCACCATTGCTAGCCTCTCTAATACCGCACACTTTTCGCCGGTATCATACACCCACCATATACCCTCCGCAAAACAGCCACCATACCTACCTATCATGTCATTTCCATAGCCATTCCGAGATATATTGCCATGCAACTTCCCACCGTTTAATTTATTATGACACGCTCCATCGTTGTCGTATTGCTTAGCATGATCATGTAGTTGACATCGTATTTGTGGCAAAGCCACCGTTCATAATTCTTTCATACATGTCACTCTTGATTCATTGCATATCCCGGTACACCGCCGGAGGCATTCATATAGAGTCATGTTTTGTTCTAAGTATCGAGTTGTAATTGTTGAGTTGAAAGAAAAATAAAAGTGTGATGAGCATCATTTTTAGAGCATTGTCCCAAGTGAGGGAAGGATGATGGAGACTATGATTCCCCCACAAGTCGGGATGAGACTCCGGACAAAAAAAAGAGGCCATAAAAAAAGATAAAAGGCCCAAATAAAAAAATAAAAAAATAAAAAAAATGATGAGAGAAAAAGAGAGAAGGGACAATGTTACTATCCTTTTACCACACTTGTGCTTCAAAGTAGCACCATGATCTTCAAGATAGAGAGTCTCTCATTTTGTCACTTTCATATAATAGTGGGAATTTTTCATTATATAACTTGGCTTGTATATTCCAATGATGGGATTCCTCAAAATGCCCTAGGTCTTCGTGAGCAAGCGAGTTGGATGCCCAGTGCCGGTTGCTGTTTTTTGCTTGTTTTTTACTTCACAGAAAATCAATACCAAACGGAGTCCAAACGCAGAGAAACTTTTTGGTGATTTTTTCTAGACCGGAATACACATGATGGGCCAAGAAAGTACCCGAGGGGGGCTCCGAGGGGAGCACAACCCACCAGGGCGCGCCTAGGGGCCCAGGCGCGCCCAGGTGGGTTGTGCCCACCTCGACCGCATTCTGCACCGCCTCTTTGCTCTATAAATACCCCAATATTCCAGAAACTCTAGGGGAGGCAACGAAAATCAATTCCAGCCGCCGCAAGTTCCAGAAACCACATATCCAATCTTGACACCATTGATGTCTACTACGCAACCTTCTTCTTGTAGACGTTGTTGGTGTTGGGGAACGTTGCAGAAAATTAAAAATTTTCCTACGGTTTCACCAAGATCCATCTATGAGTTCATCTAAGCAACGAGTCAAGGGAGTGAGTTTGCATCTACATACCACTTGTAGATCGCGTGCGGAAGCTTTCGAGGGGATGGTGATGATGGAGTCGTACTCGGATCACCGATGACCAAGTGCTGAACGGACAACACCTCCGCGTTCAACACACGTACGGTACGGGCAACGTATCCTCCGTCTTGATCCAGCAAGGAGGAAGGAGAGGTTGAGGAAGATGGCTCCAGCAGCAGCACGACGGCGTGATGATGGTGGAGTGACTGTTCTCCGGCAGGGCTTCGCCAAGCACACGCGGAGGAGGAGAGGTGTTGGGGAGGGGAGGGGCTGCGCCTTCAAGTTGTGTATGCAGCCCTCCCCTTACCCCTCTATTTATAGGGGAAGGGAAGAGGGGGGCCGGCCCCCTCTAGATGCATCTAGAGGGGGGGCGGCGGCCAAGGGGAGGGGGCTTGCCCCCCAAGCAAGGGGGCGCCCCCCTTAGGGTTCCCCCCTCAACCCTAGGCGCATGGGCCCAAGGGGAGGGGTGCGCCCAGCCCACCAGGGGCTGGCTGCCTCCCACGCAGCCCAAGTGGCCCCCCGGGAGGGGTGGCCCCTCCCGGTGGTCCTCCGGAACCTTTCCGGTGGCCCCGGTACAATACCGATATGACCCGAAACTTTTCCGGTGTCCGTTTGACGACTTCCCATATATAAATCTTTACCTCCAGACCATTCCGGAACTCCTCGTGACGTCCGAGATCTCATCCGGGACTCCGAACAACATTCTATAATCACATACAAGTCTTCCTAAAAACCCTAGCGTCACCGAACCTTAAGTGTGTAGACCCTACGGGTTCGGGAGACATGCAGACATGACCGGGACGCTCTCAGGTCAATAACCAACAGCGGGATCTGGATACCCATGTTGGCTCCCACATGCTCCTCGATGATGTCATCGGATGAACCACGATGTCGAGGATTCAAGCAACCCCGTATACTATTCCCTTTGTCAGACGGTATGTTACTTGCCCGAGACTCGATCGTCGGTATCCCAATACCTCGTTCAGTCTCGTTACCGGCAAGTCACTTTACTCGTACCGTAATGCATGATCCCGTGACCAGACACTTGGTCACTTTGAGCTCATTATGATGATGCACTACTGAGTGGGCCCAATGATACCTCTCCGTCATGCGGAGTGACAAATCCCTGTCTCGATCTGTGTCAACCCAACAGACACTTTCGGAGATACCTGTAGTGCACCTTTATAGTCACCCAATTACGTTGTGACGTTTGGTACACCCAAAGCACTCCTACGGTATCCGGGAGTTACACGATCTCATGGTCTAAGGAAGAGATACTTGACATTGAAAAAAGCTCTAGCAAAACGAACTACACGATCTTTGTGCTATGCTTAGGATTGGGTCTTGTCCATCACGTCATTCTCCTAATGACGTGATCCCATTGTCAATGACATCTGATGTCCATAGTCAGGAAACCATGACTATCTGTTGACCAACAAGCTAGTCAACTAGAGGCTTACTAGGGACATATTGTAGTCTATGTATTCACACGTGTATTATGATTTCCGGATAATACAGTTATAGCATGAATAAAAGACAATTATCATGAACAAGGAAATATAATAATGATGCTTTTATTATTGCCTCTAGGGCATATTTCCAACAGTCTCCCACTTGCACTAGAGTCAATAATCTAGTTACATTGTGATGAATCGAACACCCATAGAGTTCTGGTGTTGATCTTGTTTTGCCCGCGGAAGAGGTTTAGTCAACGGATCTGCGACATTCAGATCCGTATGCACTTTGCAAATTTCTATGTCTCCATCTTGAACATTTTCACGGATGGAGTTGAAGCGACGCTTGATGTGCCTGGTCTTCTTGTGAAACCTGGGCTCCTTGGCAAGTGCAATAGCTCCAGTGTTGTCACAGAAGAGTTTGATCGGCCCCGACGCATTGGGTATGACT
>LR880968.1:661900802-661930875 GCA_904067115.1 Aegilops sharonensis | reverse complement strand
ATAGTCATACGTGCTTATGGAAAACAACTTGCATGACATCTTTTGTCCTACCCTCCCGTGGCAGCGGGGTCCTATTGGAAACTAAGGGATATTAAGGCCTCCTTTTAATAGAGAACCGGAACAAAGCATTAACACTTAGTGAATACATGAACTCCTCAAACTATGGTCATCACCGAGAGTGGTCCCGATTATTGTCACTTTAGGGTTGCCGGATCATAACACATAGTAGGTGACTATAGACTTGCAAGATAGGATCAAGAACACACATATATCCATGAAAACATAATAGGTTTAGATCTGAATTCATGGCACTCGGGCCCTAGTGATAAGCATTAAGCATAGCAAAGTCATAGCAACATCAATCTCAGAACATAGTGGATACTAGGGATCAAACCCTAACAAAGCTAACTCAATTACATGAAAAATATCATCCAACCCATCACCGTCCAGCAAGCCTACGATGGAATTACTCACGCACGGCGGTGAGCATCAGAAATTGGTGATGGAGGATGGTTGATGATGACGACGACGACAAATACCCCTCTCCGGAGCCCCGAACGGACTCCAGACCAGCCCTCCCGAGAGAGATTAGGGCTTGGCGGTGGCTCCGTATCGTAAAACGTGATGATTTCTTCTCTCTGATTTTTTTTCTCCCGGAAAGCCAATATATGGAGTTGGAGTTGGCGTCGGAGGGTCTCCAGGGGGCCCACGAGGTAGGGGCGCGCCCTAGGGGGGGACGCCCCCCACCCTCATGAACAGGGTGTGGGCCCCCTGGTCTTCATCTTTGGCGATGATTTTTTTATTATTTTTTATAAGACATCCCGTGGAGTTTCAGGACATTCCGAGAACTTATGTTTTCTGCACATAAAACAACAGCATGGCAATTCTGCTGAAAACAGCGTCAGTCCAGGTTAGTTCCATTCAAATCATACAAGTTAGAGTTCAAAGTGTTTGGAAAAGAAGATACGACGAAGACGTATCAACTCCCCCAAGCTTAAACCCTTGCTTGTCCTCAAGCAAATCAGTTGACAAACTGAAAGAGAAAAAGAAAAACTTTTACAAANCCAGGAGGGGGGGGGGGGGCGCCCCCACCCTCGTGGACAGGGTGTGGGCCCCTGGTCTTCATCTTTGGCGAGGATTTTTTATTATTTATTCTAAGATATTCCGTGGAGTTTCAGGTCATTTCGAGAACTTTTGTTTTCTGCACATAAAACAACATCATGGCAATTCTGCTGAAAACAACGTCAGCCCGGGTTAGTTCCATTCAAATCATACAAGTTAGAGTCCAAAACAAGGGCAAAAGTGTTTGGAAAAGTAGATACGACGGAGATGTATCACACTCCCATTCGGGTGGACCAACGGCATTCCGACAAAACCCCTCCATTGCCATGACACTCTCCCGGCCACTCCGACTCACTCCCCACTAGGCTAGTCCTGGGTGGCCCCGTGTCTACCAAAGACACCAACGGCCACCGTCGTGGCAAAACATAAACGGTCCCAAACGGGGACAAGGTACCATAACAACAACAACGGGCACACAAGGTTATGTCTGCTTACCGGGCCAGGGTACCGCACGCCCATAACCTTCCCTCGTTGGAGGCACCGACCAGAGGCATGACAACAGACCGAATAAAGGCCTTCCCATAAAGGCAAATGTGGTTGCACTGGGAAAACTCGATTCAGTGGCACCATGACCCGATCAACGATATGTTCAAGTTGAGTTATTATCAGGTTCAACTTAAGGTGAAAGTAACCAGTGTCATGATATGCCATGAAAATGCATCACAAACATATGCAGCATATATCAACGAAAATAACTAGGTCAACCATATCCACACTAAGCATAGACATCAACAACTCATAACACCTCTCTGGTTATGATTTATCATCACTTTAAACAGAATCTTTACTTAGCAAATTTATCATTTATCTCATTTAAGAAAATAACTCAAAAATAATTACTTATATCCATAACCATATTACTCTCATAACAAATATTACTTCTAGTTACTTAACCAACTAAATTAGCTTCAAACTTCTGTAAACTAATCATATGAACTCAAACTAGCAACCAACAGAATATAAATATTATTCTAGTGATTTAAATGCATGGATTAAACCATTAATTCATGTTGAAAAAATCACAAATATTGTAATGGCACCATGAAAACATTGATGTGGCTTGCCTTAGTGCAGATGAGGTTCACAACCCTCCTGGTGATCCTCAAGACAAGCTTCACTTTCTGAAAACAATTATAAACACAAAAAGAAAACATCAAGAACTCTTCTGAAATTCACCAGAAAATCTAGACAGCAGAGAAAAATCTCATTTTTGGTGAGCTGCTAGATTTCTGCATAAAGAACACAATGCAAAAAAGAATCAATTCATTCGGACTTATGGTTAAAAAGTTTTGGCTATTTGAAGCTCTCTGGGTAAAATTGAATGTTGAATTTAAATAAATAGAACTGGGGGGGGGGGGGTGACGTCGAAGGCGTAAACCTCGTGGGTGCCACCACTCGTACCGCTCAGGGCGCGTACAGAGTGGCTGACTAGCAGGCCCTACTAGTCAGGTGAGAGGGAGGGGAAGAGGTAAACAGAGGGCGGCGAGGCTCCACCGGAGCACACGGCAAAGAGGGATCCTTGGCCAGAACTGGAGGGAGGGATCGAAAGAGGAGACAGAGGCGCACCTGCCCATACCCGGAGGTTAGCTGGGGGTGGTCGTATGGCGTCGGAAACAGCCTCTCCAGCGGCGACAGAAAGCAGAGGTCGCCGGAGTTGGAGACGACGGCGACTAGAGGCAGCACCAGGGGCTCCAACCGGGCGGAACGGCACCACCGAGGCACGGCAGAGGCCCTGGAAGGGTGTTCCGAGCTTCGGAGGGGCTGAAGCTGCAGAGACAACCCGAGGGGATCGCCGGTGAGCTCGAGCTCGGGGACGGCGGCCCTTGGCCTGCCCGGCCGGGCTACGGCTTTCTACGAGTTTGTGGAGTGTGTGTGAGGAGTGGATGATGCTCGAGGAGGCTGGGGAGTGCTCTATTTATAGACGAGCGATGAAAGGGGCTCGGGCTCCACCGGAGGACACCTGGACACGGCGCCCAGCGACGAACGGTGTCAGTGAGCGAGGGGGAAGGCGACGTTGCTCACGCGGGCACTATGGGCGAGCGGAGACGAGCACAGGAGCGAGGGGGTGGCGACGAACACAGTGTGCAGCACACTGTTGGGTTGGCTGGACCGTGCCCGTGCTCACTGCGGCGAGCTCCAGCGTCGGCGAGCGCCAAGAGAGAGTTATGAGGGTCGGGATGATGATCGAGGCGAAGTTTGCCAAGGTTTGGCAGGCGAGGAAGCGATCACAAGAGCAACAGAGGCGCGGTTGCAACGCAGAGCGCGTCGGCCGTATGCCAGCACGCGTGGACAAACGCGGTCACCGCGTGAACTCTGACCTCAGGCTGAGCTAAGCCTAAACTTCATGTCTGGCGTGTAGTCCGTGGTAGATTGAGAGGTTACCACACTTTGGTTTGAGCTCAGGCGCAGTAACATGGATTTCAACTTCCTGGTAAGTTTCTGGACAATAACTTTGAGAGCTTACTGTGGTCAAAATACTGAGAGTTGGGAGCTGGGCTTTGGAGGTTAGCAATAATCTACTAAGGTGATGATGCACAAGAAAATTCAGCCACAATTGAGTAAGTAAAATGGTAGTTGCTGTAGAAACTACCATCTCTGTCCAGAACAGAAAATATTTTCTATAGCAAAAATATTCCAAAAAGTGATGAAATATTATTTCTTAGGAAGGTGCCCTAGGGTTCAAAGAATATTTGGGAATTCTCTCAGATTTTTGTGGGCAAGAAAAATTGGGGTTGCTTTGGAACACAAGGGGCTAGTTAGGGTATTAGAGAGAAAATGAATATTTTTCATTAGAGAAAAATATTCATAATATTACTTTGAGATGGATCAGAGAAGAAATGATGGCTTAGGGAGATAAATAAGTCACTTGGGTGAAAGTCAAGGGGGTTCCCAAGTGTGTAAGTCCATCTGAAGTGATTCAAAAATTTCAAATTCAAATCCAAACCAACTGAAAACCAGGCAAAGAGAAGAGGGCAAAAACCAGGCTATCACACTCCAAGTGGTGAACAAGAAGAATCTCAAGTTTGAGGATTTCACGGAGATCTTCGCTTGCCACTCGCATCACCGATGGGATCGACTTGGAGACCTTCGTTGACCCCGCTAGCCCTCCGCCTGAGGCCTAAAACAATTGATTGAATTTGCCCCGGAATGCCGGGTGGTTGATGTAATGAAATACTCTGCCGAGCCTTGGGCTCGTTTTGTCTTGGAAACATTCGTATCGAATCTTTGGTGTGAAACCCTTAGAGTCTCTATTTGCTTCTCGTGTTTTGTTTGACTTTAGACGAAAGCTGGTTCGTATATAAGTCCCCGAGTGTGGAGCAGATCCCACTCGGACTATTTTTGAACTTAGGCGAAAGCTGGTTCCCGGCTAAGCCCGCGAGTCTGGAGCAGATCCTCACTCTGATTATTTTTTAACTTAGGCGAAATCTGGTTCGCCACTAAGCCCCCGAGTGTGGAGCAGATCCTCGCTCAGATTATTTTTTAACTTAGGCGAAAGCTGGTTCGCAGCTAAGCCCCCGAGTGTGGAGCAGATCCTCACTCGGATTATTTTTTTAACTTAGGCGAAAGTTGGTTCGCAGCTAAGCCCCCGAGTGTGGAGCAGATCCTCACTTGGATTATTTTTTTAACTTAGGCGAAAAATGGTTCACCGCTAAGCCCCCGAGTGTGGAGCAGATCCTCACTCTGATTATTTTTTAACTTAGGCGAAATCTGGTTCGCCACTAAGCCCCCGAGTGTGGAGCAGATCCTCACTCTGATTATTTTTTAACTTAGGCGAAATCTGGTTCGCCACTAAGCCCCCGAGTGTGGAGCAGATCCTCACTCTGATTATTTTTTAACTTAGGCGAAATCTGGTTCGCCACTAAGCCCCCGAGTGTGGAGCAGATCCTCACTCTGATTATTTTTTAACTTAGGCGAAATCTGGTTCGCCACTAAGCCCCCGAGTGTGGAGCAGATCCTCACTCTGATTATTTTTTAACTTAGGCGAAATCTGGTTCGCCACTAAGCCCCCGAGTGTGGAGCAGATCCTCACTCTGATTATTTTTTAACTTAGGCGAAATCTGGTTCGCCACTAAGCCCCCGAGTGTGGAGCAGATCCTCACTCTGATTATTTTTTAACTTAGGCGAAATCTGGTTCGCCACTAAGCCCCCGAGTGTGGAGCAGATCCTCACTCTGATTATTTTTTAACTTAGGCGAAATCTGGTTCGCCACTAAGCCCCCGAGTGTGGAGCAGATCCTCACTCTGATTATTTTTTAACTTAGGCGAAATCTGGTTCGCCACTAAGCCCCCGAGTGTGGAGCAGATCCTCACTCGGATTTTTTAACTTAGGTGAAAGCTGGTTCGCAGCTAAGCCCCCGAGTGTGGAGCAGATCCTCACTCGGATTATTTTTTAACTTTGGGCGAAAACTGGTTCGCAGCTAAGCCCCCGAGTGTGGAGCAGATCCTCACTCGGATTATTTTTTAACTTAGGTGAAATCTGGTTTGCAGCTAAGCCGCTTGATTCTTGAGGCCTGGCACGTGATGGTGCTCCAACCCTTCAAAGTGCTTCTCCAGTTTCCTGACAGTGTTGCAATAGCCAGTCATTGTAGGGCTGCGGATATCCCACTCTTTCATGACTTGGTTGACCACTAGATTCGAGTCGCCATAGACCATCAGTCAACGAATTCCTAGAGAAATTGTCATTTGCAGCCCATATAGGAGAGCTTCGTACTCAGCTTCGTTGTTGGAGGAGTCAAAGTGAATCTGAAGTACATAATTGAGTCGGTCGCCTTTAGGAGACACCAAGACTACTCCAGCTCCAGAGCCATGGAGCATCTTGGAGCCATTGAAGAACATCGTCTAGTGTTCGGGAACACTGGGGACAGGCTATTCCGGCTTGATCCACTCGGCAAGGAAATCCACCAGAGCTTGCGACTTGATGGCTTTCTTGGCTTGAAACTTGATGTCTCCGTCGTATCTCCTTTTCCTAACGCTTTTCCTCTTGTTTTGGACTCTAATTTGCATGATTTGAATGAAACTAACCCGGACTGACGTTGTTTTCAGCAGAACTACCATGGCGTTGTTTTTGTGCAAAAATAAACTTCTCGGGTTCGAACGAAACTTTGCGAGGAATTTTTATATGAATAAAGATAATTTCTGGAGGCAAGAACCACCGGAGGGGGCACCTGGGTGGGCACAACCCACCAGGGCGCGCCACCCCCTCCAGGCGCGCCTAGGTGGGTTGTCCCCACCTGCTGGCCCCGCAGACCCTGAAACCGACGCTATAAAATCCTATTTTTCCAGAAAAAAAGTCAGGGAGAAAGAATTATCACATTTCGCAAGACGGAGCCGCCACCGTCTCTTGTTCTTCATCGGGAGGCCAGATCTGGAGTCCGTTTGGGGCTCCGGAGTGGGGGATCTTCGATCTTTGTCATCACCAACCCTTCTGCATCGCCAATTCCATGATGCTCCCCACCGGGAGTGAGTAATTCCTTCGCAGGCTCGCTGGTCGGTGAGGAGTTGGATGAGATTCATCATGTAATTGAGTTAGTTTTGTTAGGGCTTGATCCCTAGTATCCACTATATTCTGAGATGATGTTGCTATGACTTTGCCATGCTTAATGCTTGTCACTTTGGGCCCGGGTGCCATGATTTCAGATCTGAACCCTTTATGTTATCACCATTATATCTATGTTTTAGATCCGATCATGCAAGTTATAGTCACGTACTACGTGTTAGGATCTGGCAACCCCAGAGTGACAATAGTCGGGACACTTCCCGCTGATGACCGTAGTTTGAGGAGTTCATGTATTCATCGTGTGTTAATGCTTTGTTCCGGTTCTCTATTAAAAGGAGGCCTTAATATCCCTTATTTTCCAATTGGACCCCGCTGCCATGGGATGGTAGGACAATAGATGTCATGCACGTTCTTTCCATAAGCACGTATGACTAGTTACGGAATATATGCCTACATTATATTTATGAACTGGAGCTAGTGTCGTATCGCCCTAGGTTATGACTGTTACATGATGAATATCATCCATCAAATTGCTGATCCAATGCCTACGATTTTCCTAAATATTATTCTTGTTAAGTTACTACTGCTATTGTTACTATTTCACTTGTTACACAATCATTGCTATCACTGTTACCATTACTATTGCTGTTGCTACTACTGTCAGAACTATCATACTATTTTTCTACTGATCACTATGCTGCAGATAATTAATCTCTAGGTGTGGTTGAATTGACAACTCAGCTGCTAATACTTACAAATATTCTTTGGCTTCCCTTGTGTCGAATCTATAAGTTTGGGTTTAATACTCTACCCTCGAAAACTGTTGCGATCCCCTATACTTGTGGGTTATCAAGACCTTTTTCTGGCGCCGTTGCCGGGGAGCATAGCTATATTTGTTGAGTCACTTGGGATTATTATCAAATTATCACTATGAAGAACCTGAAGGATGCTAAGACTAAGATTTTTTCCTCTAAGATGAGGGGAGGTAAGGAACTGCCATCCAGCTCCACTTTAGATTCATCTTCTATTATAAGTAAACTTTCAACACCACCACATGCTATTAATTCTGATATTGATGATGCTAATTTTACTATGAATGCTACTCATGATGATGCTAGTACCTTGCTTGATGATAATGTGCCACTGGGTGAATTTCTTGATGAACAACTTTCTAGAACTAAAGCTTTTGAGAATGCTGAAACTGATGAAATTGTTGAAACTGATGAAGAGTTTGAAACTGAAAATCTTGAAACACCTATTAGAACTAGCCCTCCTAGATATGAATTGCCAAAGGTACCGGAAGGTTATGTTATGAATGAGGAGACAACTAGAGATATTCTTTCCTGTTAGGATAGAGATGATCTAGAAAAATTATTATGCAAGTATAAAGAAAGGACTTTGAATGCTAAAATAAAATGTGATCCTCAGTTTGCTACTACATTTATCTTTATTGATGATAAGGATTTTGAATTCTCTGTTGACCCAGAGTTGTTTTCTTTGGTTGAATCTGATCCTTTCCATGGTTATGAAACTGAAACTGTTGTGGCACATCTTACTAAGTCGAATGACATAGCCACCCTTTTTGCTCATGATGAGAAAATTCGCTATTATTATATTCTCAAATTATTTACGTTCTCATTAAAGGGTGATGCTAAATCTTGGTACAATACTCTAACTCCTAGTTATGTGCGTAGTCCCCAGGACATGGTTTAATACTTCTTTGAAAAATATTTCCCTGCTCATAAGAAACAAGCTGCCTTACATGAATTATTTAACTTTGTACAAATTGAAGAAGAGAGTCTCCCACAAGCCTGGGGGAGGCTTCTCCAATTGCTTAATGCTTTGCCTGATCACCCTCCTAAGGAAAATGAAATACTTTATATCTTCTATAATGGACTAACTGATGCTTCTAGGGATTTCCTAGATAGTTGTGTTGGTTGTGTTTTCAGGGAATGAACTATTGGGCAAGTTGAAGAATTACTGAATAACATATTGGAAAATTATGATGATTGGAATCTTCCTGAACCACCGCCTAAACCTACTCCAAAGAAGAGGGGTATCTTATATCTCAGTCCTGAAGATATTCAAGAGGCAAAGAAATCAGTGAGAGAAAAAGGTATTAAAGCTGAGGATGTTAAAAATTTACCTCCTATTGAAGAAATACATGGGCTTGATACACCACCACCACCTAAGGTGGTAGAGGTAAATTCTCTAATGAAATTCAATGATAATGACAATCCTCATAATATGCACCCTAGCCAATGCCTTTATGACTTTGAAAATTACATTAGAAAGCAAGATCACTTCAACGTACATGTTATGAAGGAATTGAAATAAAATTCTGATATGATTGCTCGCTTGAGTGACTTGTTATTTAGAATCTCCAATGATGTTAGAGGTGTAGCAAAACATGCCTCTATGGTTCAAACTCAACTAGAACAGGTTGCTAAATCTCAAAGAGAATTGCTTGATGAAATGAACAACAACATACATGACTTTGCTGTTAGAGTAACAACCAGAGGAGGTAAAATGACTCAGGAACCACTTTATCCTGAGGGACACCCAAAAAGAATTGAGCAGGATTCACAAAGGAATAATACCAATGCACCTAGTCCGTCTAAAAAGAAGAAGAAAAAGAAAAATGATAGGACTTTGCATGCCTCTAGTGAACCTGAAATAGAGAAACCTCTTGATAATGATAATGATGTTTCTATTTATGATGCTGAAACCCAATCTGGTAATGAACACTCACCTAGTGATAATCAAAAAGATAATGATAATGTTCATGAAGATAGTCAACCAGACAATAATAAAGAACCAGATAATGATGTTGAAATAGAACCAATTGTTGATCTTGATAACCCACAATCTAAAAATAAAAGATATGATAAAAGAGACTTTGTTGCTAGGAAACATGGTAAGGAAAGAGAACCGTGGGTTAAAAAACCTATGCCCTTTCCACCTAAGTCAACTAAAAATAAAGATGATGAAGAATTTGAACACTTTGCTGAAATGCTGAGGCCAGTCTTTTTGCGTACTCGTTTGACCGATATATTGAAAATGCATCCTTATGCAAAGTACATGAAAGACATCATCACCAATAATAGAAAAATACCGGAAGCTGAAATCTCCACCATGCTTGCTAATTATACTTTTAAAGATGGAGTACCTAAAAAACTTGGAGATCTGGGAATACCAATTATACCTTGCTCCATCAAAAGAAATTATGTGAAAACTGCTTTATGTGATTTGGGAGCTGGTGTTAGTGTTATGACTTTCTCTTTATATAAAAGACTTTATTTGAATAAACTCACACATACTGAAATATCTTTGCAAATGGTTGACAAATCAACTGCCATACCTATAGGTATTTGTGAGGATGTGCCCGTTGTTGTTGCTAATGTTACTATTTTGACTGACTTTGTTATACTTGAGATGCCCGAGGACGACAACATGTCAATTATCCTTGGTAGACCCTTCTTGAATACTGCAGGGGCTGTTATTGATTGCAATAAAAGCAAGGTCACTTTTCATATCAATGGTAATGAGCATACGCTGCACTTTCCAAAGAAACAATTCCAAGTGAATGGTATTAATGTTATTGAAAAATCTCCAACAATCACTATTGGAAGTTTTCAACTACCTCTACCTACTGTTAAAAAGAAATATGAAATGCTTATTGTTGGGGACATTCATATCCCCGTTAAGGTAACTTAGTGATTTACGAACGTTCTTCGGTTTCATGCTAATCGAAAGTGGTTGTTAATAAGACTTGATCAACCTTATTAATGGATCATTTTTGAGAGGTATGAAGTTGATGAATTTAGTGAGCACTACCTTCTGTCCCTACCTTTTGTTTTCTGTTTTTATTAGTTAAATAAAATAAAATGCCATGTTTTGCCTGTTTTTTGAATTTCTCGTGCAATAAAAAATGACCCAAAAATAAAAGTTCTCAGAATGCTCTGAAAATTTAATACGATTTTTTTCCTGAATACTTAAGAATTTTTGGCGCAAATAACATTAGAGGGAGGTGCACCAGGTGGGCACAACCCAGCTGGGCGCGCCAGGACCCCCAGGCGCGCCCTGGTGGGTTGTGGTCCCCATGTGGGCCCCTCACTTATCTCTTCATCCCTCATCACCACCCACCTCTAGAAAAAAAATCACCTTTGCTCTCTCTCTCTCTCTCTCTCTCTCTCTCTCTCTCTCTCTCTCTCTCTCGTGTTCTTGCTCTCCCGCGGATTTCGATCTCTTTGCTCGAAGCTCCATTTCCGAAACTGTTTTGAGGGATTGTTGCTTGGTATGTGACTCCTCTGTTTGTCCAATTAGTTTTTGATTTAGTGGTTTATATTTTGAATAAATAGCTACTCTTGGTGCTGCTACAGATGAGCTTGCATGTTGAATTCTTAGAGTTCTAAGTAATTTGATGCTTGCTATGGCCTCTATGTATCCCTATGAGTAGTTGCTTTCAATCTTGTGAGGTTTTGTTGAGAAAAAAAATTGTGGACTAAAATTTTCAGAATTTTGTTCATAGGAAAAAGATGAGTATCTTTAGGAAGTTTGATTCCAAGAAGAACTCCAAGGGAGTTATCGGGGAATCATCTGACAATGATCTCCACACCCGGAGAAAGGCGGAGGTATGACCGTGCGAATGGCCGCATAACCCATTCATGGAAGGGGCTAGAATCCTTCAAGAGTTTACACAATATGCTGCAAATGTCGGCCTCACCGACTTCATCGCAGCTGAATGTGAACACTATCATCTCCTCACAAATTCCTTTGTGCAAAGTTTTGGTTTCCTTCCTAGGAATAACCCCTATGAGGTGCAGTTTAATTTATATGATGAAACCCGTCAGATACCACTTACTGACTTTTGTGACATTTGCATGATCCCTTCTGATGGGAGTTTAGTTGAGCCTAGGCCCGTAGAGTTTGATGGTTTTTACCGCAGTCTGACTATGGGGGATGAGAGAGGGGTGTTGAGTGTCACTGCCACTAGCATACACTTTCCTATTGTGCATTATTTTGCTTTATTCATTGCGAAGTGTTTGCTTGCTAGAGAGAAAGTAGGTGCACTCAGTGCTCCAGACTTTGCTGTTTTACGTCGCGCACTTCACGGCAAGAACACCTATAGCTTGGGAGCTATTGTGGCACGTCGCTTCCACATTAACGGATCCAAGGGCAAAATACATGGTGGGATTTACGCTACTCGCTTGCCGACTCACTTTAACGTTCAGATACATCGGCATTATTATCCTTTACCTAAGTTTATTTAGGTCGTTAGGATATGGAACACCACCAGTTTATTGCTGGCAATTACCCTAACATTCCTATTCCTTATAACCTGGTTTTTAGTGTGAACACTTGTGATATTATCCCATTGCCTGCACCTGCTTTGTTTGATCCTATTGCCAGGGGTGGATACATGATTTTGCCTGAGGACATCGTCGCCTACCGAAACAACCTAGCTGCACCACATGAGGAGACTCAGGAGTGAGACCCTCAGGTACCCGCTCCCCAGCACTTCAACATAGGACCCCATGGCTTTTTCGAGTGGTGATTACCAAGTTAGGCCAAAAGCCTAAGCTTGGGGGAGTACGTGTTCGCACCGACATTATATTCATGTTCACACATTTCATTCCAGTTGTAGGTGTCCACACCTTTTCATTGTATTATCCATGTTAAATATATTTTCTCGCTTTCTTCTTGTGTGTTTGAAAAACTTTGAGAAAATACAAAAATATTTCCTGCTTCTTTTTGATTTTTCTTCCTAGTTTAGTTTCCCATAGTACTAAAAAGAGAACCCAAAAAGATTTCCTTGTTCTTCTTTTACTTGTTGGGAGCTTTCCCGTGTAAATAGTTTTTCTCATTTTTGTTTTTCTCTCCTTAAGTTGCTTTTTCTTTTAGAGAACCAAAAAATCCAAAAATATTTCAGTGTGTTTCTCTGAATTTATTTTCTTTTTATTGAGTCATACCGAGGAGAAGACCACGATGAAAATGTTGAGCGGCTCTTGTCGTGGAAGTGTCACGGCAGATGTCCTCATGGAAGGACTTAGTTGCGGAGCCATTGCGACAAGGTTAGCTTAAAGGGGTTAAACTGGACAAAGGACGCGAGGAGTTTATACTGGTTCGGCCCCTTGCGGTGAAGGTAAAGGCCTAGTCCAGTTTGAGGTGGTATTGCTAGGGTTTCGATGACCAGGGAGCGAATACGCTTTTCCTGGCTTTCGACTTGTTGTTTCTTGCCCTAAGCTCTTGCCGGGTCGTCCCCTTATATACATGTGTTGACGTCCTGCGGCCTACAGAGTCCCGGTCGGCTCATACAACGTGTCCGGCTCGGTGACTTATCTTACATGCCTTACAATAAAAGTTTACATATACATGGCAGTTTATACTCGTGGGCTTTAAGCCGCCTTCGGGCTTGGGCCCTTTAACAAGCCTGTCTATGAACTACCATCTTTAATAAACTCTTGGGCTTCATTTAGATGAACCGCCATAAGGATGACCCGACCCCTCCTGGGCGGGTCATATATGATAGTCATATCCCCAACATTAGGCCCCAGGTTGATTTGAACTGGTTCTTGTCAATCTTCAACACTTAGAAAAATCCTTCCTCATCTTTACTGTGAAATATTGTAACCCACCATGACGTCATCTCCGGAAACTGTGGTAACCCGCCATGACATCACCTGCGATTAATACTACACAGAATCCAAATCCTTAATAAATCTCTTTCTTTATTGACCCTCTGAAAATCGAGGCGCCCGCGCCGTCACATATCCATTTCTTTGTTTCCTCGATTCCCGCGCTTGTCGTTTGTTCTTCCAGCTTTATAAATAGGGCCATGGGTTCCCCTTTCATTCTCCCCCTTTTCCCACTTGACCTCTTCTTCTTCCCTGTGACGCTCCAGTGCGACGAGCTCCGCCGCCGTCAACCTTCATATCCGACCTCGACTCCGGCCGCTGCATCACTCTGAATGGACCAGAGCACCGCGGCGCCTCTCCGCTGTTTCATCAGCATCAGTAAGTCCTCCTTTTCCTCGCCATAGATCTGTCATTAGGGTATCCGTGTGATATATCTCCGTCGTATCTATAATTTTTGATTGTTCCATGCCAATATTCTACAACTTTCATATACTTTTTGGCAACTTTTTATACTATTTTTGGGACTAACATATTGATCCAGTGCCCAGTGCCAGTTCCTGTCTGTTGCATGTTTTTGGTTTCGCAGAATATCCATATCAAACGGAGTCCAAACGGGATAAAAACAGACGGAGATTTTTTTTGGAATATTTGGAAAATCTGGAAGAAAGATCAACGCGAACTGGTGTCCGAGGTGGGCACGAGGTAGGGGGCGCGCCCTACCCCCCAGGGCGCGCCCCTGACCCTCGTGGTCCACTTGTAAGGCGTTTGACACCCTTCTTCGGCCGCAAAAAAGCTAATTTTTGGTAAAAAATCACGGCGAAGGTTTCAGTCCAATCGGAGTTACGGATCTCCGGATATAAAAGAAACGGTGAAAAGGCAGCAGAACAGAACGCAGAAACAAAGAGAAATAGAGAGATAGATCCAATCTCGGAGGGGCTCTCGCCCCTCCCAAGCCATGGAGGCCAAGGACCAGAGGGGAAACCCTTCTCCCATCTAGGGAAGAGGTCAAGGAAGAAGAAGACGAAGGGGCCCCCTCTCCCCTTCTCTTCCGGTGGCGCCGGAACGCCGCCGTGGCCATCATCATCACCGCAATCTTCACCAACAACTTCACCGCCATCATCACCAACTCTTCCCCCCTCTATGAAGCGGTGTAACCTCTCTCTTACCCGCTGTAATCTCTACTTAAACATGGTCTCAACGCTATATACTATTTCCCAATGATGTATGGCTATCCTATGATGTTTGAGTAGATCTGTTTTGTCCTATGGGCTATTTGATGATCAAGATTGGTTTGAATTGCATGTTTTATTATTGGTGCTGTCCTATGGTGCTCTCCGTGTCGCGCAAGCGTCAAGGATTCCCGCTGTAGGGTTTGCAATATGTTCATGATTTGCTTATGGTGGGTGGCGTGAGTGACAGAAGCACAGACCCGAGTAAGTAGGTTGTTTGAGTATGGGATAAAGGGGACTTGATGCTTTAATGCTATGGTTGGGTTTTACCTTAATGATCTTTAGTAGTTGCGGATGCTTTCTAGAGTTCCAATCATAAGTACATATGATCCAAGTAGAGAAAGTATGTTAGCTTATGCCTCTCCCTCATATAAAATTGCAATAATTATTACCGGTCTAGTTATCGATTGCCTAGGGACAAATAACTTTCTCGTGACAACAAGCTCTCTACTAAAACTAATTTAGTTGTGTCTTTACCTAAACAGCCCCTAGCTTTTATTTTCGTGCTCTTTACTTTCTTGCAAACCTATCCAAAAACACTATAAAGTACTTCTAGTTTCATACTTGTTCTAGGTAAAGCGAATGTCAAGCGTGCGTAGAGTTGTATCGGTGGTCAATAGAACTTGAGGGAATATTTGTTCTACCTTTAGCTCCTCGTTGGGTTCGACACTCTTACTTATCGAAAGAGGCTACAATTGGTCCCCTATACTTGTGGGTTATCACCGTGTTCATCGGTGTTCGTCGCCGCCCATCTTTTTTCTTGCTTAGATCCATGGCTTAGATCCAAAAAACCACATAAATCTTGCGCGGTAGTAGTTTTAGCACCTGTTTTTGATACTGGAGCATATCCTTATCGCGACAGATCTCCTCTGGGGCACCTCCGCTTTTCTGTTGCCGCCTCTGTTGGTTTAGAATTTATTTCCTTTTTCTGAATAGTTGCAGATCCGAATTTATAGCCTTAATCTGTGAAACCTGTTTGTCCAACACTTAGTAGAATTTTGCTCTTTCTCAGATTTTGAATACCTGTACGTGTCATGGTGGCTTACATGTCCGGCTTGCAATTACTCATATATCATTAGTCCTCACTTAAGCCCCCATTCTGAATATATAATGTAACCGCTTAACCTGTGATTTCGCCAATTTGATTTGAACCGACAAAATTTTCCTTTCCTTTAGGCTTTCTTTCACAATGTCGCCAAAGATTGTCTATACATGCAATTTGGTCCCCTCCATCGTCACTGAGGGCACATTTAAAGATTTTATCAAAGTCGGGTACCTACCCGCAAAGAGTGTCATGCATTATCGTGCTCCTGACCCGAGCGAAGAAAGACCTTAGCCAAAGGATGGCGAAGTCATCGTTTTTACTGACCACATGAACCGGGGCTTCTCGCCGCCCGGCTCTAAATTCTACCGGGACACTCTGCACTTTTTCCAGCTCCATCCTCAAGACATTGGACCCAATTGCGTGTCAAATATCTGCAACTTTCAAGTCTTCTATGAAGTATACCTTCAAGAGGAGCCCATCCTCGATCTCTTTAGAGAATATTTTTATTTGAAGAGATGCTATCTTCCCTTATGCCAGACTGAGTCAACCAGACTAAGTTCACAAACGGGCCCAGCTTGGAACTTGCCGGAATCTTGATTCAACGCAGAAGAGATGCTATCTTCCCTTATGCCCGCTTGGCAAGTCACCCCAAGGATTGGAACCAGACGTGGTTTTATTGCAAAGATACTTCTTCGGCTGACGAGAATCCACTGCTGGGTTACCGTGTCGAGCGCTTAGACCCAAAGCACAATCTTCCCGAAAAACTTACTGCTACTGAACGGAAAAGAATTACTCCTACTATTGTGAAGGTTAAAGCTCTGCTAGGAAACAGGTTAGCTGGCGTTGATTTAGTCAGGTGTTGGATTTCTTGGCGGATCATACCCTTGAGCCTCCGCACCGGCTTAATGTGTACTTACACTGGTGGTGTAAAGGATTCACTGCGACATAGCTCTGCACCATTAACTGATGAAGCAGTAAATGAAATGGTTAAGTCTCTTCTGAATGAAGATTCGGAAGATTGTTTTAAAGTGGGTCTAGCCCCGTTCTACAAGCTTAATCCGCCACCAGATGTGAGTCTCTAAATTTACTTATCTTGACCTCATCATTCAAATACTTTACTAACTCAACCCTTAATAACCTTTGTAGGCTAAGTCTGATTTTTGGAAAACGGAGTATGATCATGAGGCTGCTAAGAAGGCCAGGGCTGCCAAGAAAGCCGCCAAGAAGACCACCAAGAGGAAAAAGGAACCCAACGCCTCTGAACTGCTGAATCTGGATGACACCTCTGAGTCGGAGGTAGCCCTTGATTCTCTTGGCTCGTTTTTCAATCATCTTACTGACTCTGACTATTACCAGGATGACACGGGGGCCAGCCAAGCAGCTGAAGAAGAGGTAACTATCATTTCCTCCGGCTCAGACTCTTTGCCAAGACAGAAACTTCGACAAGTAACCCGGAAAGTAGGGTTTTCACACCCCTTGGCTTATTTAGATCCTAACTTTCTTTTGAAGCAACAACAACACGAGAATCAATGTCAGACCCGGACCAATGGAGGTGAAGAATTGTCCTTCGGCTTACCGAACACCCCTGCTCCTTGGAAACGCCGAAACGAGGTGCTTTTTAACTTAAACTCTTTTTTTACTCGGTGGCGGGTCTTATCCGTCTTCCTCTTAACTCTGTTGATTCAATTGACCTGGAGCTTGCCCGTTTTTCCTCTAGCGACTCATCACAAACTGAGTTGCCGGCTTTTAAGACTGCCCCTGGGGAATGACATTCACTTCTTACTCTGCCCCTCATTATATTCTGGTAACTATACTGATTTGTTATAATCCATGCAGTGGACAAGCAAAGCCTAACAAAAAGGCGAAGGTGACCAAGCCAACTGCGGCACCTAAAGTTGCTGGAGCCGGAACAACAAATCTCTATACCTGAAGCTTCTGACAAACAACCAGGAAAAACTGTCACTGACGCTCCGCCTGAGATTCCGGATCTTTGTGTTGATGACACTACTATTAATCCTTCAAATCCTGCACCATCAAGCTCACTTAAGCCGCCAGAGACTCATAATGACGACGTGTTGATTACTGGCACTGGCTTTGTAGAGCCGGGAAATCCAATAGCCTTAGCTAAGCATACTGCCAAGCAAGAGGTTATTGAAAGGCGGAAGATGAAGTTTGACGTCTCCCATTATGCGCAACTGAGCAGCAGTGAGATCCTCTGTAGTTACCTCAGCCAAGTACACTCCAGCCGCGATCTTGAAGTTGATATGGTGAAACAAATGCACCAAAAGTATGAGGTATGACTTCCAGCTTTGAATAATTTATGTATATCCTGCCAGCCCCCAAGTCTACTGGTTATGATAAGATTGAATAGGCTGTAGACTTAGAAGAATCCATAAACTTCTGTCCTAGAACCCCTCCTTGTCCGGTTTAAATATAAACCGGATGTTTAAGCAGTTTCAAATTTTGCATCAGTAGTCCCCAAGGGCCAGTTTAATCAGCATGAATGAGCCGATCCTATTTATCATTTGTAAGAAAAGATAGCTTAGTCTGCATAGCCCCCATGAGTCGGTTGGGACTGTTTATAGCACATCCGGCTCATTATGAATAATATACAAGCAATATGCATTAGCCCCCAAGTGCCAAGTAGTCTTGCTTGCAAAGTGCTTGGGACATTAGTTATAAGAGCCGTTTCCTTGAAAAATTTATTTGACAGACATTAGCCCCCAAGTGTCAAGTGTTGTTGCTTGCAAAAGACTTGGTACTTATATTCTTGTAACCTTGATATAAATGTTGATAACTCTGTACTTCATACAAGCTGCTACTGCTGAACTAGAGTCTCAATTGAACAACGCAAAGACCCGGCTGGCGACTCAGGAAACTGAGACCCGGAAAGCTGAGTCAAAGTTCCAGTTTAGCGTGGCTGAGTCCGAAAAGCTGAAGACCAGTTTTGAGGCGGAGAAAAAGACTTGGGTTGAAGAAAAGACTGCTTTAACGCAGCGGGCTGAGAAAGCAGAGGCAACACTTCAAGAGGTGACCACTGAGCTCACCGGCTTAAAACGCCGTGTATTGCAGATGGTTTCTGCTATCTTTGGTGAGTCGCCTTGCTAGTCATCAAAAGTGAATTTTTGTTGTGATCATCTAACCCGCCATTTAACCAATCTTTGATATATCCAGGTCCCAGGAGCAGCAACCTCAATCAAGACATGCTTGTGAAGCTCAAGGCTGTTTACACGCTTGTCGAACAGCTGTACACCGGAGCTCAACGTGCACTGGCTGCAATCTCTCCAACAAACCAGGCGCCTACTCTGTTGATACATGTGTTGAAAAAGCTGTCTGTGCTACCTGCCAGGTTTGAGGAGATGAAATGATCATCTGCAAGAGCCGGCACCGTGACTGCTTTAAGCCGTGCCAAAGCATGGGTACCAGAGCTTGACTCGTCCGAGGTAGCCACTGGATACCCAAGCTTAAAGGAAGATGGCACCCCGTTTGATCAAAAGGACTTCTCAGCTTGCGTAAAGGAAATACATCCAATGGCGACTCTGATTGCCAATGATTCTGATCTTGCAAAGTATCATCCGGCTTATAACCAGGAAAATTAGAAGATGCCGACCCCGGCTTATAGAGTGATGGATTTAATCTCCCCAATCCGTAAGCACACTTTTGCCCCTAAAGTTGAGCCGTCTGATCTTATAGATGACGAAGCTGAATTTCAAGCTTTATCTGGCATCAATTGGTCATCACCAAATTTTCAGCCGGCGGAAGAGGACGAAGAACCGGTAAGGGATGACGTAGGAGCCTCCAGTTAGCAAGGCCAGGAAGATTGAACCACGGGCGGTTTAGATACTTGATCTTTTTGAAAAACACTTGATCGCATTCGGCTCATGGAGCCATGTAATATGGTAGTAAAAACTCCATCGTGCACGTTTCTGCTTTTTGCTTAATACTGCTGATCCGTCGGTTCTTAAAAAACCATTATGGGTATGATAGCCTTTGATTTATGCAGATCTGAATGATTATTATCCTGCACACAAAGAAAATACAAGTGCCCTGGCGGCTTACCGCCGGGCGGGTCATGATATCCAATTGAAGCCACTGGGGACAAATAGTCCATAACCAGGGCTAGTCTGACCGTATTGTTTAACATAAAATATCATACCTGTATGCTTAGACTGTCGGTTGAGCAACCATATGCAGTTAGAGGTGGTAGAGCCGTAATTGTAAACATAAGAGTATGATACTCTGGCGACTTAGAGTCTGCCATCCTAGAGGGTTATAGAGACCCGGAAGATGCTTTCAAATATGAGCCATAAATAGGGCAACTGGGCCCGACTTGTAAAAAACCAGAAGTCAAAGAAGAAATCTTTGAATGAAAAATAAAAAGAAATTCGAGGCTTTTGTGGGCTGCCAAGCTAGAGTGTCTTCTTCAATGAGACTAGCCGGAGCCATTGGATTGTTCGTGTGTTCCGTGAGCCTGACTCACAGTGTACCCAATCGACATTTTACCCCTAGATAAAGTCTGGTCTTGATCAAAGACTTACGAGGAGTACGCGGGGCCAGAGTAACAGCATACATCACGGGCCGATTTATCCAAGTTTCAAGGAAGGCGGCTTATGAAGCCTGGAACTATCCTGACTATCTGTAAACCGTGCTCTCGCATGACAAGCCACCGTTTGAACCTTAACGAGCTCAGATCTTGGTCGAATACGCCGTAAGATTGATCGTTTAAGAGTTCGACGGGCCAATCGGGATTACCCGAAAGAGTTGAAGTAGCTGGCTACAGGTAGGATGACCCATAATGGTTATGTCCTCTTTGGTCGAATACGCTTATGTTTGGACAAACCTGGTCAAGAGGGTAGTAATGCTATGTTCTCTTTGGTCGAATATGCCTATGTTTGAACAAGAAGCCCCCAAGTGACATACTGACAAGTGTGGCATTGAGCCGGTCAAGAGGGTACCGACAGCTATGATTCGAATACGATCAGGAAGCCCCCAAGTGACACACTGACGAATCGCGCTTCACCAGGGACCTATGTTTGAGCTGTGCTGTGCATCCAACTCTCTTTGGTCCCTATAATTTGGGCATCAAGCCTCTTAAAAGAATATGTAAGATGATGATAAAGACTCAACTTCGAGGAAGTGAAACGACAGAGGCCCTGAATTATCAGGGATGCCGGCTTTATTATACTGTCTATAATATATACATCATGTAACCATGTACATCATGAGAGCCGGTGGCTCAAGTATAGTAGGGCCGAAGATGAGCAATATTCCACGGCCGATGGGTCTCCTCCTATGACTTACGTGAATCCTTGTGTTCTCGAACGTCGATAAGATAATATGACCCGTTATGCAGATTCTTGCTGACCACAAAAGGTCCTTCCCAGGGCGGTGAGAGCTTATGCATGTCTGTTTGATCTTGAATGAGCCGGAGCACTAAGCCGCCTTCTTGAAAGGTTCTGGTGTTGACCCGGCGGCTATGGTAACGACGTAGGTCTTGCTGATAAATCGCCGAAGGAGCCGCCGCGAGATCACGCTCCTCATCCAACAGGTCAAGTGCATCTTGACGTGCCTTTTCATTGTCAGCTTCCACCTAAGCCGCCACCCGGGGTGAGTCGTGACGGATGTCGCTAGGGAGAACCGCCTCTGCTCCATAAACCATGAAAAAAGGTGTGTAACCCGTTGATCTGTTGGGGGTTGTATTGATACTCCATAATACCGAGGGTAATTCTTCTACCCAACAACCCAACGTTCTCTGCAGAGGAACCATAAGCCGGGCCTTGATACCTCGCAGAATCTCCTGATTAGCTCATTTCGCTTGACCATTAGACTAGGGGTGAGCCATAGAAGAAACGTCAAGCCAGATATGCTCTCGTTGACAGAATTCTCTCATAGCACCTTTAGAAAGATTAGTGCCATTATTTGTTATAATGTTGTGTGGAAAGCCAAAGCGGAAGATCACCTTCTTGATGAATTGAACCGCCGTTGCCGCATCACACTTACTGACCGGCTCTGCTTCAACCCACTTAGTGAACTTGTCCACCGCCACCAAAAGGTGGGTCTTCTTATCCTTGGACCTCTTGAAAGGCCCAACCATATCAAGCCCCCAAGTTGCAAACGACCAAGTAATTGGAATCATACTCAATTCCTGAGCCGGCACATGAGCTCGTCGTGAAAATTTCTGACAACCGTCACATTATTGACCAAATCCTCGGCATCAGCATGAATCGTCAACCAATAGAACCCGTTACGAAAAGCCTTGGATACAAGAGATTTAGAGCCGGCATGATGACCACAATCTCCTTCGTGAATCTCTCGTAGAATCTCACGGCCTTCTTCAGGAGAGACGCAATGCCGAAATGCCCCTATGACACTGCAATGGTGCAACTCCCCATTGCAATTGTCATTGACTTAGACCGTTGGGTTATCTGTCTGGCCAAAATTTCATCCTCTGGCATCTCACCCCGGGTCATGTAAGCCAAATACGGAACTGTCCAATCAGGAATAGTGTGAAGAGCCACCACCAATTGCGCTTCCGGGTCAGGGACAACAAGATCTTCCTTTGTAGGCAATTTGACAGAAGGGTTAAGCAAAATGTCCAGGAACGTGTTAGGTGGCACCGGCTTACGCTGAGACCCTAGTTGGCTTAAAGTATCAGCCGCCTTGTTCTTCCTACGATCAATATGCTCAACTTGATAACCCTTGAAATGACCCGCAATAGCATCAACCTCTCGACGATAAGCCGCCATGAGCGGATCTTTAGAATCCCAAGTACCAGAAACTTGCTGAGCCACCAGATCTGAATCGCCAAAGCACCTCACCCAGCTTAAGTTCATCTCCTTAGCCATCCGAAGACCATGGAGCAAGGCCTCATACTCAGCTGCGTTGTTAGTACAGGGGAACATTAGCCGAAGAACATAAGCAAATTTGCCACCTCGTGCGGAAGTCAAGACAAGTCCAGCCCCCGAGCCCTCCAACTGTCTGGATCCATCAAAGTGAATAGTCCAATATGTGTTATCCGGCTTTTCTTGAGGTGCCTGTAACTCTGTCCAATCATTGATGAAATCCACAAGTGCTTGAGACTTGATGGCCGTACGTGGTACATACTTTAAACCGTGAGGACCAAGCTCAATGGCCCATTTAGCAACTCGGCCTGTGGCTTCCCTGTTTTGGATGATATGTCCTAAAGGAGCAGAACTAACCACAGTGATGGGATGACCCTGAAAATATTGCTTAAGCTTCCGTCTTGCGATGAAAACCCCATACACAAGCTTCTGCCAGTGTGGATACCTCTGTTTGGACTCGATAAGGACCTCACTGATGTAATAAACTGGTCGTTGAACCGGGTACTCCTTGCCTGCCTCTTTCCTTTCCACCACAATGGCTACACTGACGGCCCGACTATTAGCAGCCACATATAACAATAGAGGCTCTTTATCAATAGGGGCAGCAAGCACGGGCGGCTCAACCAACTATTTCTTCAGATCCTCAAACGCTTGATTAGCAGCATCACTCCAAACAAAGTGATCTGTCTTCTTCATCATCTGATAAAGAGGAATAGCCTTCTCACCTAGACGGCTTATGAACCGGCTCAGAGCCGCAATACGACCCGCCAGACGCTGAACATCATTAACACACGCCGGCTTAGCCAATGAAGTAATGGCTTTGATCTTCTCCGGGTTAGCTTCAATGCCTCTGTTAGAAACCAGGAAACCCAAGAGCTTGCCTGCTGGCACACCAAAGACACACTTAGCCGGGTTAAGCATCATATTGTAGACTCGGAGATTGTCAAACGTCTCCTTCAAATCATCAATTAGGGTCTCCTTCTCTCTTGACTTCACCACAATGTCATATACATAAGCATGAACATTACGCCCGATCTGATTGTGAAGGCAATTTTGCACACACCGCTGGTGAGTCGCCTGGGTGCTCTTGAGCCCAAAAGGCATAGACACATAGCAGAAGGCTCCAAACGGAGTAATTAAAGCCATCTTCTCCTAGTCCTTAATTGCCATCTTGATCTGATGATAACCAGAATAAGCATCCAAAAAACTCAGACGCTCGCAACCCGCCGTAGCATCAATGATTTGATCAATACGGGGGAGAGCAAACGGATCAGCCCGACAAGCCTTATTTAAGTCCGTGTAATCCACACACATGCGCCAAGTGCCATTCTTCTTAAGCACCAGCACTGGGTTAGCCAACCACTCAGGATGAAAAACTTCAACAATAAACCTGGCCACTAAGAGGCGGGCCACCTCTTTACCAATGGCCTTCCGCCTCTCCTCGTTAAATCGACGAAGAAACTGCTTGACCGTCTTAAACTTCGGATCAATATTAAGAGTATGCTCAGTGAGTTCCCTCGGTACACCCGGCATGTGTGAAGGCTTCCATGCAAAGATGTCCTGGTTCTCACGGATGAACTCGATGAGCGCGCTTTCCTATTTCGGATCCAGATTAGCACTGATACAGAACTGCTCCGATGAATCGCCAGGGACGAAGTCAACCATTTTGGTGTCGTCTGCCGACTTAAACTTGAGTGACGGATCATGCTCTGTGGTTGGCTTTTTCAAGGACGTCATGTTTGCCGGGTCAACATTATCCTTGTAAAATTTCAACTCCTCCGCTGCACAAACCGATTCAGCATAAGCCGCATCACCTTCCTCACACTCCAAGGCCACCTTGCGACTCCCATGCACTGCGATGGTGCCCATGTAACCCGACATCTTAAGCTGCAAGTAAACATAGCAAGGCCTCACCATGAACTTAGCATAAGCCGGCCGGCCAAATAGAGCATGATAAGGGCTGTTGATCTTGACCACTTCGAAGGTTAAAGTTTCAGACCTGGAATCATGCTCATCTCCAAAGGCAACTTCCAAAGATATCTTACCCACCGGGTAGGCTGACTTACCCGGCACCACACCATGGAAGACAGTGTTTGACGGCTTAAGATTCTTATCTGTCAGTCCCATGCGACGGAAGGTCTCATAATAAAGGATGTTAATGCTGCTACCTCCATCCATGAGCACCTTAGTAAACTTATAGCCCCCAACCCGAGGCGCCACCACAAGAGCCAGCTGACCCGGATTATCAAGCCGAGGTGGGTGATCCTCACGACTCCACACTATAGGTTGCTCTCACCACCGCAAGTAACGCGACACTGCCGGCTCAACAATATTGACTGCCCTCTTATGAAGCTTATGATCCCGCTTACATAAGCTAGTGGTGAAGACGTGGTACTGTCCACTATTCAACTGCTTTGGATTGCTCAGATAACCAGACTGCTGCTGCTGTTGATTCCCCTGATTACTCTGCTGATTGCAACCACCTTGGTTACTGTGGCCTTGAAACCCGGAATTTGAACCGCCTCCTCCGTGACCCGGACCATGAGAACCGGACCCTGATCTGCCATTCGGGCCATGTTGGCGCTGGGTGGACTCCCTAAAGCTTCTCATTATGATGCAATCTTTCCACGAATGAGTAGCCGACTTCTGATCCGTTCCGTGTTTCGGACACGGCTGATTTAACATTGCCTCAAGATCGAAACCTGTCCTTGGAGCCGGCTGCCCCTTACGATGCTGGTTATAATTGCGCGCACCGGTGTTAGCCACAAATTCATTAGCCTAGGGCTTACCGTTGCCACTCTGATTGGTAGGATTGTGCTGATGTCCCTTCACGCCGCTACTCTTCTTTCCCTTTCTCGATATTTCATCCTTAGAGTCAGGGTCCTTGGTACCATCAGAGTCGGCATACTTAACAAGAGCCGCCATTAGAGTACCCATGTCGTCGCAATGACGCTTGAGCCGTCCAAGCTTCTGCTTGAGTGGAGTAAAACGACAATTTTTCTCCAACATCAGAATCGTTGAACCGACGTTTATGTTCTCTGAAGAATGTATGATAGTTGAGACCCGGCATACCCAGCTGGTTGTTGACTCGCCCTTTGCTTGAACACAAGAAACCAAATCCACAATCGACATGGGCTGCTTGCATGTATCTTTGAAATTCTGGATGAACCGAGCCTTCAGCTCCGCCCATGACCCGATGGAATTAGCCGGCAGCCCCTTCAACCAGGTACGAGCCGTCCTCTCCAGCATCATGGTGAAATACTTAGCTTATGCAGCTTCGCTAACATCCATCATCTTCATAGCCATCTCATAACTCTCAACCCAGGCCTCAAGGGGCTAATCTTTTGTGTAATTGGGCACCTTACGAGGGCCTTTGAAGTCCTTTGGCAAGCGCTCGTTCCGTAGAGCCGCCGTTAGAAACGGCACCCCGAAAGCTCTAGAAGTTACACCCGCCTCAACTGAAACCGTCGGGTAAGCCGACGCGTGCTGATGAATCACTGGCTGAGCCGCCAGCTCGGCCTCCCGGCGCACTGGGTCATGACCACGGCGCCGCTCGGTACTCGACACTGCTGGCGAGTCAATGTGCCTACTGTAGCTCCGGCTTGGACGAGGGGTCGCATGAATCCGGTCACGACTATAGGAATAAGCCTGCTGCTGTACCTATCGGATTTCAGGTTCCGGCAGACCCTCTAGGTTCGAACTCTGGGGTGCACGCGGAGCTCTCACCCCCTACCTACCTGCACCTCGTCGCCTCGCAAGGATCTAAACTTCACAAAGAGCAACACAAGGGACACAATGTTTATACTGGTTCGGGCCACCATTGTGGTGTAATACCCTACTCCAGTGTGTGGCGTGGTGGATTGCCTCAGGGGCTGACGATGAACAATACAAGGAAGAAAAGCCTCGCGAGGGTCTGTTCTTGGCTGGTGCGATGAACTGCTAGGGGGAGTTCGATCGCTCTCTCTCTCTCTCTCTCTCTCTCTCACTAGGTCGCTTGACCTCTAGCTCTGTTCTGGATTCCGGATCCTGGATCCCAGATGCCTCTACCCTGTGGGTGGCTAGTCCTATTTATAGGCAGAGGCCCTGGGCCTCTTCCCAAATATTGAGCGGGAAGGGCGCCAACAATTGGCCATTTTGAAGGGGAACATCTAGTACACTTATCCTGACTAAAGTTGGTCCTCGCCTGCCAAAGGCTCTGACGATGACGCCGGCTTGGGCTCCACGATGACCTCCTTCCTACCGTTGTGTCGGTCTTGGTCTTGTTGCACCGAAATGGCTGCCTTTGCTTGATGCTCTCACCTGCGCTCGCCTCCTTTGCACCAAAGAGGAAACGAGGACACTGCGCGGGCTGGCACCCGCCTGGCGCCCTTGGTCGTCATGGTTTGCATCATGGGCACCTCGTGAGGTACCCCGCCTTGATCTCTCCGCCTCCTCGCGAGCCAGCCTGACGAGGCCGTGCCTGAGGAAGCTTCCTGTCGTCCGCCCCGCGAGGCTTGGCCCCTCGCGAGGGTCTTGAGCTTGTGCTGATGAAGACGGGCCGTGCTGGGCCACCCCTTGAGCTACGCCGCAGGCCGCAGGCAGGCAAGTCTGGGTACCCTCGTTCCCAGAACGCCGACAGTAGCCTCGGGCCCAAGGCGCGCCTGGACTTGGCTGAGCAGAGAAGCGATGGGGCAAGTGCGAAGCGCCGCGGGCCCTAACAGCCTGTGGCCTTGGGTGCCACGTGGCGGTTGATTGGACATGGGCGTCTCTGCTTCCCCACGACGCCTCGGCTACTGCACGAATTGACAAGTCCCTGCATGCAAAGCGGGTCATGATTACCTGTGATCGTGGGGGTCGGCGGTTGGCCTCTCCCGGCTATAAGTACGGAACGGCGCGTGCCCTTCCGGTCCATCTCTTCTTGTTCTCCTTCTTCTCCATCCCTTGCTCCACTTCGTGGAAATGGCTCCGATCCGCCGGTTCTCCGTGGTAGAAAAAGGAAAGGCTCCCCGAGAGGGTCCCGACCCGCTTCCGACGAAGAAACGGCTAGCCCTCTGCCTTCGAGATGAGGGCGCCCGGCAGGAGGTGTCGAGGCCCTGGTACGAGTGGCCGCCGCCAGGGTTCCCGCTGCCCTTGTACGCCTGCATTGAGGGTCCTGAAGGAGTTGTCGCCGAGTGCCATGGACGCCGCCGCCGTCGGCGCCGGCGGGTCACGACGGTGCGCGTTGTTCCCCCTGGAGTCCACGCCGAGGGCACCTCCCGAGAGTTTGTGCTCCACGCCGCCATGCCTCCTCAGTCTTGGATTCGCCTTCCTCCCTCCTTCGCCTTCGCGATTCCGCAGAGGGGATCTCTGGAGCTCTGGTTGCAGCACGCCGGCTGCAGCACCCTTGCGACCGAAGTGGAGGTCGCGTTCGTCGCTCCGGTCAAGGTCTTCATGACTCGAGGCTGGGCCGAGATCGCCCGGGTCTGCAGGACGAGGGGCGCCCTCGCGGTCCACCTGGAGTACGACGGCGCTTCCGTGATGTTCTTCAAGGTCTTCGACGCGGAAGGACGCCGGCTGGAGTGCTGCCCTGAGAGAGGTGGTCGGGGCCCTGCCTCGGCGAGGACTAGGCTCGCCGACCGCTCCCCCGGCAGCTCCTCAGGCGGCGGAGGCGGCGGGGGTCCAGTGACTCCGCTGAGCTCTTCGCGACTCCGGAGACGAGCGACGACAGCTACGAGCCCCCGAGCTTGCGTCGCTCTTGAAGCAGGCCGGGCTCGTCAGGCCGCCGCCGTCTCTGATCTGGATGGGGTTGGCGCCGGCGCCTGACGGCTCACTATTGATGATGGCGTCTCTTGCGGAGGCGCGCGTAGTTAGCGTTTTTTAGGATCTGCTCCCTTCGTTCCCTGCGAGGAATCGAAAAACACGCCCCGTGGGGGCTTGTAAGGTACCTGTGGTTCTGTTTGTTAATATGATCCTTGTCGTGAAGTAGTGCGAGATGCTCATCCCATCCTAGCTTAGTCCCTCCTTTCGAACCTCAGGAGGGCTTGATGCTCTGCGCCAACAGGTCCCGGTCCCAAGGCAGGCTTCAGCAGTCGCTGGTATGCCAGGTCGCGATGCCGTGGTCAAGGCCAGGAGGTGAGCGGCCCGGGGTCCAGTAAGAGCCCCTGAGTCGCGATGCTCAGGAGGTCCCCTTTAGCGCTCAAGCAGCCATCGTTCGGTGAGAAAGAAGCGCGACGTTGCTAACACGGGATTGCCTTAGGTGCGAGGTCGGTGCTGTGATAGCTAGCGTTTCCGGAGGATGACTTATCTCGGGAGTCAGGAACCGCTTCCTGGCGCGGCGTTAGGTCCGTGCACCAGCAGATGAGGAATTGCCTGGCGAGGTCCCCGCGTGCCTCTTCCCTCTCGCCTTTACTCCCCTTTCTGCTCTACGTCCTCGGGTCCCGGCCCTCGAGCGGGCTCAGCCATCGCTGGTATGCCAGGTCGCGATGCCGTGGACAAGGCCAGAGTGTCACGCCCAAGATGCGACCCTATCCAAAAGCAACTCGATGGTCCCACCAAGGATAGAAGCGCATCTTGAAGACGCTTTTGCAAGGTGGATATCATTACATCAACATTACATAATACATAGGGATACATACATAAGGCACAAATGCCACAAGAATACAACAATACATCATACAACATCAACATCCGACTACGGATGAATCATAAACAGAAGCTCAAACGACATCCACCCTGCTAGCCCAGGCTGCCGACCTGGAACCTATCCCCTGATCGAAGAAGAAGCAGAAGAAGAACTCCAATACAAGCAAACATCGCTCTCGCGTCATGATCATCGCAAACCTGTACCTGCAACTGGTGGTGTAGTAATCTGTGAGCCACGAGGACTCAGCAATCCCATTACCATGGGTATCAAGACTAGCAAAGCTTAATGGGAAAGGAAGGGGTAAAGTGGTGAGGTTGCAGCAGCGACCAAGCATGATATGGTGGCTAACATACGCAAATGAGAGCGAGAAGAGAAACAAAGGAACGGTCGTCAACTAGTAATGATCAAGAAGTGATCCTGAACTCCTACTTACGTCAGACATAACCCAGAAACCGTGTTCTCCTCTCGATCAACCCCGAAAAGAGACACTCACGGTTACACACACGGTTGGTGTATTTTAGTAGAGTTTGATTCAAGTTTACTACAACGGGATATTCACAAATTCCCACCTGCCACATAACCGAGGGCACGGCTCTCGAAAGTTTATACCCTGCAGGGGTGTCCCAACTTAGCCCATGATAAGCTCTCGCGATCAACGAAGGATATTCCTTCTCCCCGGGAAGACCCGATCAGTCTCGGAATCCCGGCTACAAGACATTTTGACAGCAATAAAACAAAACCAGCAAGACCTCCCTGCGTGCCGACACCCTGATAGTAGTCGCGCGTATCTCGTCTCAGGCCACGACCGGATGAGCAGTCCGTACAACTAAAACCAGCCCTCAAGTTTCCCAGAGGTGGCGCTGCAAAGGGCTCTAGGTTGGACCAACACTTAGACAAGCATTGGCCCGGGGGGGCTGAATAAAGATGACCCTTGGGTTAATTACTCCCAAGGGAAATGTAGGTGGTGGTGAGGCAAATGGTAAAACCAATGTTGGGCCTTGCTGGAGGAGTCTTATTCAAAGCGAACTGTCAAGGGGGTCCCATAAATCACCCGACCGCGTTAGGGACGCAAAATCCGGGAACATAATACCGATATGACG
>LR880968.1:661886298-661900445 GCA_904067115.1 Aegilops sharonensis | reverse complement strand
TGTAGGTGGTGGTGAGGCAAATGGTAAAACCAATGTTGGGCCTTGCTGGAGGAGTCTTATTCAAAGCGAACTGTCAAGGGGGTCCCATAAATCACCCGACCGCGTTAGGGACGCAAAATCCGGGAACATAATACCGATATGACGGAAACTAGGGCGGCAAGAGTGGAACAAAACACCAGGCATAAGGCCGAGCCTTCCACCCTTTACCAAGTATATAGATGCATTAATTAAATAAGATATATTGTGATATCCCAACAAGTAAACATGTTCCAACAAGGAACAACATCTCCATGTTCCAACAAGGAACAAACTTCATCTTCACCTGCAACTAACATCGCTATAAGAGGGGATGAGCAAAGCGGTAACATAGCCAAACAACGGTTTGCTAGGAAGGGTGCAAAAGGTTAGAGGCTGACATGAAAATATGGGATGGCTTGATAAACAGGTAATAGGTAGCGCAGCATAGCGATAGAACGAAGCAACTAGCATAGAAATGATAGTAGTGAGATCCAGGGTAGCGGTCATCTTGCCTGAAATCCCGCTAGGAAGAAGAACGATTCCATGAAGAAGACGAACGGATGAAGCCGAACCAAGCGTAGACGAACGGATCCTCACGATCGCAACGAAACAGGGACTAACAAGAAGAAGCACACAACATGGTAAACACACCACACATGAACAAGGCATGATGCACAACAAGCATGAAGCATGACAAATCTAGATGAGGCTACTCATGGCAAGAGATGATGCAAACAAGAACAACACATCAAGGCAAGTTTAAATGAGGCCGGAAACAACATATAACAATTCCGGTAAGTCCTCATATGCAAATTTCGAAATTGGTCCAGATCTGAATAAACCTTATGTTCAAGTTGTTAAACAGCAAGTTAAGATGCGCCAAGATGATCTACACTAAATTCTAGTCAAGTTACATATAAAGTTCATTAGATTCAGAGCTACGGCCTAGAAGATATGAGCAAAACAAGTTAAACATGGCATTGATGCAAAATGCACCCAAACATCGAGCAAACACCTCAAAACAAGGATGCAACATGATAATATGCAACTACATGCAAAATCAAGCAAGTTTCATATAGAGCACACTCAAAACGGAGCAACGGTTCAACACATACACATGAAACAAGTTATAGCAACAATCTGTTCAAAACAGCAACTAGGCATATTGCAAGCATCAAAACAATATGCTACAGCACCTCAATATGAAAACAAAAGGCATGGGCATGATATACAGGTAAAGCATTACAAAACATGAACACTGAGCTATCTCCAGAAATCACTAGAACATGCTCAAAAACACATGACAAGATTGCAAATAATAACAGTTTCAGACTTTGCAGAAAATAACATCAGGTTGCAATGTTTAGAGCTATCAAACAACATGTTACAGGAACTTAACATGACAAACAAAGGCATGGCATGATACTACTAAATGCATAGAACAAAATTCCTTTAGTGACCATGAGCCAAAAAGTATCAGAAAATATGATGGCACCCATGTAAACATGGCAAGTTATATTACAGATTTAAACATGGCAGGAACAACAATAAGTAGGCATGTTGGTGAGCTTGAACCGCTCACCACAGAGCAATACATGGCATGGCAAGGCAACTCACAATAAGAAGACATGGCATAGAAGCTATACATGGCAAGAACAACATCATAGCATACACGGATCAACTACAACAACCTTGGCAAAATTGAATAACATGTAAACAACCTGCCAGGAAACATTTTATAGCAAAAGTAGAGCTCGATTGACTAAAGCTATGGCACTCCATAATTGCAAACAAGGGCCTGGATGGATATAGAATAACCATATGTTCAAAACATCCTTACTGAAGTATCTCAAAATAAGGATGGATTTCTCCGTAGCATCAAGTTTACATGGCATAAAAATATCAACAGAACAGGGGCTGAAATCAGCAACATCATGAAGCCTAGTTTGCATGCTTGTGCTAGTCACCACAGAGATCACAAAAATACATGGCATACACCCCTGTAAAGATGGCATGGCATATTACAAAACACATGTAGGACTCAAGTTCATAGGGTGCACACATTAATCATGGCAAAAATGACAAAAGTGCATGTTCTGATAAGAATCTGAAACTAACATCACATAGCCCTCTTCTAACAGCATTTCGGGCATCAAGATGAGCTCAAATGAAAATGATGCAATGGAATGAATTGATGTACTCGTCGAGACGAACAATTTGACATATTACACGCACGAAACGGAGCAATATGCAGAGTGTTATGGCATGATGAACATGAGCATATAATATGCAAAAATCTGGGACTTAGTGGGATTTTCGGAGGGGGGAAAGTCAACCTCGGGATTTCGGATCGAGATCCGGGCACGGACGGCGAGGTTCGTCGGAGACGGGGCGGCGGCTCGCCGGAGGAGGCGCCGGCGGGGTCGGGGATGGCGGGGCCGGGTCGGTCCCGCCCGGATCCGGGCGCGGCGGCAGCGCGCGGCGCGCCGGCGAGGCTCGGGGCGGCCGGCTCGGGGCGCCGGCGAGGATCCCGGGCGACGGGGCCCCGGCGAGGCGGCGGAGGCGGCGGAGGCGGCGGGGCCGGCGACGGCGGCGGCGACCGGAGGCGGGGAGGCCGGCGCGGGCGTGGGGGCCGGGGGCGGCGGCGGAGGCCGAGGCGAGGCGGCGAAGGGCGGTGGAGGCGGCGGCCGGCGAGGATCCTGCCGGCGGCGCTTAGCGGGCCGGGCGGCGCGGCGGCACGCCGGCTCGGGCCAGCGGACGGAGGCGAGCGGGCCCCGCGGGTCCGCGACGGGCCTGGCGGGCCGCGGCCGAACGAGGGAGGCCGGAGTGCCACGTGGCACGACCGGATTGGCGCGGGGCGCGGGTGGACGTGTCCGGCCGCCGGGCAGACAAGTCCGGCGGCGCGGAGGGAGAGATCTAGGGTTTCGGGGGGATTTCATCCGCGAATTTCGGGGGAGAGGGCATATTTATATGTAGAGGGAGCTAGGAGAGTCCAAATGAGGTGCGGTTTTCGGCCACGCGATCATGATCGAACGACCGAGAGCATGGAGGGGAGTTTGCTGGGTTTTGGGCCACTTTGGAAGGGGTGTTGGGCTGCACACAAAAGAGGCCTTTACGGTTACCCGGTTAACCGTTGGAGTACCAAACGACCTCCAAATGGCACGAAACTTGACAGGCGGTCTACCGGTGCTATACCAAGGCCGCTTGACAAACCTCGGTCCATTCCGAGACCGTTTAACACCCACACATGAAAAGAGGTAAAAGGGGGCGCCGGGGGACATAGGAGTGCCGAATTGCAAAACGGACAACGGGGAAAATGCTCGGATGCATGAGACGAACACGTATGCAAAATGAAATGCACATGACGACATGATATGAAATGCAGATGATGACATGGCAAAGTGCAACACGCAAGCAAATGACATGGCAACGACGGCGAATAACTGGCGGACACCTGGCGCATCGGATCCGGGGCGTTACACAGAGGGTGAGGGCTGGAGAGCCAGTAAGAGCCCATGAGTCACGATGCTCAGGTACCCCCCCCTTTAACGTGCAAACGGTTCGCGCGGACGAGAGTGAAGGAGACGCCGTTAGGGCCTCGCCCGACGTTGCTCCTTGAAGAGATCCTGCAGGCTCATCACAAAAAGAACAAGAGTTCGCCATGACAATCGACAGTCAGCCGTTGGTTGCTCTGGAGGGGTGACGAGGCACTGGAGGCTTGGCAAGGTGGCGCTATGCGGGGCTGCCGCGGCCAGAGCTCAGCCATTCAGGTTTGTTGGCGTTGCAGGGACGGACCCCTGCGCAAGCGTCATGCCGTTAGGGAGCAGCTCCATTAGTTGGTGTCAATCGAGCGGGTGACTAGGTCAAGTACGTTGATCACGAAGGAGCAAGTCTATTTAAATAGGTGCAGGGAAGGCAGACATCGCTGGGCCTGGCCCGAGCGACTTGGGGATGATGCAGCCCGAGGGGCGCCCCCAATAAGGTAAGCTAGAAACATGAAGCAAAAGGGATACACGCCGCAGGGACGGACCCACGCGGCCTGGGAATGATGCAGCACAGGGGGGGGGGGCGCTCCCAGCTGAAAATGAAACTCGAAGGATGTCACCTGATAACGTTGAAGACGAAGGGATGCTGAAGTAACGGACGTCGTGCGTTGTGGAAGCCGATCTTCACGAGCCCCTAGGCCCGGGAGCCTCGGGAGGCTCCGGAGGCGCTGGTGGCTCCTCGCGGACCATCTCCATCTCCGCCAGGACTGCGGAACGCCTGGCCTCTTGAGCCTCCAGGATGCTCCTCATGAGGCGCTGGCGCGTGGCAGCCGCGTTCAGCAAACCGTAAGGCATGCGAACATAGCTGTGGGGTGGACCTTCACAACGCCCCACGCGCGAGGGCCAGAGGCGCTCCTGAGAGGCGGCTCACTTGAGCCCTGGTATGTCGATGCAGACGCGCATCCCACCATCTTCGCCTGGATGGGGAGCTACGGCGGGTAAGCGGCGGCTGCCACTCATGACTCTTGACTCCTGCAGCTCCTGAACGATCTGGCTGACAAACTCCTGAGGGTTTGGCCCTCCTTGCCCCGCTCCTTCCTGAGGGAAACGTGCTTTGAAACACGCCTCCAAGTGGTGCCCAAGCGCCTCCCTCGTGATCTTAGCAAAGTCGGTGGCCCTCCAGGAGAGAGCCCCCGAGCCTTGCTCGAGGAGGGCGCCGGGCGCGTCTTCCTATGCGACAGAAGGAGGTGCCCCCTGAACAGGCGCGGACCCTGAGGGGCCTGCCTCACGAGAGGTCGGGCCAGGCGATGTCTTCTTCTTCTTGGGAGGAGCCTCGGGGAGCCTCCCGCTCCTGTGATCAGGGTCTTCAAGTGATGCATCTTGAAAAGCACGCTCCAGGGAACACACTGCGTCTCTCTCTTCACAAGGCACCGTGATGACTCCACCACTTCCTGGCATCTTGAGGACATTGTAGCCGTGATGGGTCACGGCCATGAATTTGGCCAGAGCTGGGTACCCGAGGATGGCATGGTATGGCAGGCGAATGTGGTCAACGTCGAAGTCGATGAGCTCAGTGCGGTAGTTGTCACACGCCCCGAAGGTGACAGGGAGGCAGACCTGCCCAATCGGAATTGTGGAGCCATCGGTGACCCTGGAGAAAGGCTTGGTTGGCTGAAGCTGATTGTACGGCACCTGGAGATTGTTGAATGTCTCGACAGACAGGACATTGAGCCCTGCTCCGCCATCGATGAGGGTCCTGGTGACTTGCACGTTGCTGATGATTGGGGAGCAAAGCATAGGGAGAACTCCGGCTATGGCTGCGCACTTGAGCTAATCCGCTGAGCTGAACGTGATGGCGCACGCTGACCACCTGAGAGGGCACGTGGCTTCGAGCTTGGGGAGGACTCCATTCACTTCGCGGGCGAACTGCTTCAAGATGCGCTGAGAGGCTGGGGCTTGAGCTCCGCCCAGGATGCAAGCGATCGTGCGTGGCTCCTGGAAGCCCCCAGCCCCCTCGTCCTGATGATTGTCTTCGTTTCTCCTTGGCTGCGGTGGTAGTGGAGGGAGGCCTGCGTTGCCTTGCGGGCGATCCTCGCAAGGCTGATCTCTCCAGCCTCCCTCGCGAGGTGGGTCCCTCAACCTCCTTCGCGAGGCTGATCCTGCCAGCGGTCCTCGCAAGGTCGGTCACGCCACCCTTGGCGAGGGCCACGGTCTTCCCAGCGTCTTGCGTTTCTTCCTCCTCTGCCGTAGGCTCGATCATTGCAGTCGGGGCGTCGACCGATTCGCCCTTCTCGCACGGCTCTGAGCTCTTGACATTCGTTGGTGTTGTGGGTGTGGAGGTCGTGGTACACACAGTACCGACTGCCCTTGGAAGACTCGGGCTGATCTCTGCCTCGCTTGGTGTCCAGTTCTGCCGCGAGCACGACAGCCCCCTTGCGCTTCACGTCCTTGACCTTGGGCTTCTTCTCTTCTGGGTCAGCAGCCGGTAGCTCGAGGAGGGAAAGGCGTCCTTCCTCTGCCCTGGCGCACTTGGTCGCCAAGTTGAACAGCTCCAGGGATGTGCACAGGTCTTCATGCATCGCCAGCTCCTCCTTCATCTTGACGTCACGCACACCGTCGGAGAAGGCTGAGATGTTGGCCTCCTCGGTCACCTTGGGAATCTTGAGGCGTGCGTTGTTGAAGCGCTGGATGTACTTCTTCAGGGTCTCTCCTGGCTGTTGCTTGATGCGGCGCATGTCGCTCACGGCAGGAGGTCGGTCGCGAGTGCCTTGGAAGTTGGCGATGAAGCGGGTGCGCATCTCGTCCCAGGAGGAGATCGTGCCAGGAGCCAGGTTCAGGAGCCAGGTGCGGGCACCGTCTTTGAGCGCCATGGGAAACCAGTTCTCCATGACCTTCTCGTCCCCGTTAGCGGCTTCGATGCCCAGCTCATAGAGCTGGAGGAACTCCGCAGGGTCGGCCGTGCCGTCGTAGCGACGAGGCAGGTCTAGCTTGAACTTGCCGGGCCACGCGACGCTGCGTAGCTCGGTGGTGAAGGCACGGCAGCCTACAGTGGCCACAGGAGGCCTTTGGTGACGAAGGGCCTGGTCTTGCGGGTCCCCATGAGCTGCCGCTGGGAGCAGCGCGGGGTCTTGGCGTGCTGGAGCAGGAGCGCGGTCGTGACGGGCTGGTGCAGGGAGCACTTGGGAAGCTTCTTGGGGGCGAGGAACCTCTTGACAGCTCTGCTCTTGCTGCGCTGGCACCGGGCGGAGTGGGTTCCACTGAAGGGCCACGCGCCTTGGGGCCAAGGTGCCTTCTTGAGGGGGAGGCGGCTGAGGCACCCCCGGAGCTTCGTCGCTTGTGCAAGGCGGGGCGCGGTGCAGTGAGAAGGACGGCGCGGGGGAGCCCCCTGCGACGCGGTCGAGCCACTCCTCGTAGACGTCGTCGACAGGGCGGTAGCGCAGGAGCTCGTTTGCCGCGATGAGCGCGGCTCGAGCCTCCATGGGCGCGCGGAACGCGCGAGACAAAGAACCAGCTGGGGCGAGCGAAGGAGTAGCGGTACGGCCGTCTCGCCTCACGGATGGATGCTGGGACGATGCTTGCTGCTCGTTCCCCGCCGGGCGGGTGGCGGCATTGACGGCAGGCGACGGGGAACAGCAGGGGCGGCCGCCGACGGGGGCCGTCTGGGCAACGTGAGTAGCGAGAGCGGCACGGCGCTCGGCGCCGGCCCGACGAGCGTCTGACATGGATGCGATGTGCGGCGAAGAACAGGGCGGCGGAAGACGGATTCCGGTGGACCCCTACCTGGCGCGCCAAATGTCGGATTTCGGGTTCCGGCAGACCCTCTAGGTTCGAACACCGGGGTGCACGCGGAGATCTCACCCCTACCTACCTGCACCTCGTCGCCTCGCAAGGATCTAAACTACACAAAGAGCAACACAAGGGACACAATGTTTATACTGGTTCGGGCCACCATTGTGGTGTAATACCCTACTCCGGTGTGTGGTGTGGTGGATTGCCTCAGGGGCTGACGATGAACACTACAAGGAAGAACAGCCTCGCGAGGGTGTCTTGGCTGGTGCGATGAACTGCTAGGGGGAGTTCGATCGCTCTCTCTCTCTCTATCTCTCTCTCTCTCTCTCTCTCTCTCTCTTACTAGGTCGCTTGACCTCTAGCTCTGTTCTGGATTCCGGATCCTGGATCCCAGATGCCTCTACCCTGTGGGTGGCTAGTCCTATTTATAGGCAGAGGCCCTGGGCCTCTTCCCAAATATTGAGTGGGAAGGGCGCCAACAATTGGCCATTTTGAAGGGGAACATCTACTACACTTATCCTGACTAAAGTTGGTCCTCGCCTGCCAAAGGCTCTGGCGATGACGCCGGCTTGGGCTCCACGATGACCTCCTTCCTGCCGTTGTGTTGGTCTTGGTCTTGTTGCACCGAAATGGCTGCCTTTGCTTGATGCTCTCGCCTGCGCTTGCCTCCTTTGCACCAAAGAGGAAACGAGGACACTACGCGGGCCGGCGCCCGCCTGGCGCCCTTGGTCGTCATGGCTTGCATCATGGGCACCTCATGAGGTACCCCGCCTTGGTCTCTCCGCCTCCTCGCGAGCCAGCCTAACGAGGCCGTGCCTGTGGAAGCTTCCTGTCGTCCGCCCCGCGAGGCTTGGCCCCTCGCGAGGGTCTTGAGCTTGTGCTGATGAAGACGGGTCGTGCTGGGCCACCCCTTGAGCCACGCCGCAGGCAGGCAAGTCTGGGTACCCCCGTTCCCAGAACACCGACAGTACCAAAGCTATTTGAAGAAGATCCCTAGCCCTTCGGTTTTCAACCGCCGCGGGAGTTTCACCCTCGACTGGAAGAGCCGCCAAATGTGTAGCTGCATCAATCATGTTATCCAGAGGGGTAGAGTAATGACCCGGTGGCGTCACTACATGCTCAGGTGGGCTATTATTCATATGCGGAGAGCCTGCTCTACGCAGCTAACCTGACGCTCCACCCCCCGCCGCCTCAACCGTCGGGTTTATCACCTGCGGGTTACTAGCCCCCGCTCCGGATGTGTTGAAGATATTCCTTGACTCATAAATCAAGGGCAGACGACTCTGGGGCTTTCTCCTCAAGACCTTCTTTGAAGCGTTCTGATCCACCATAAGCCGGTATGAATCTGCTTGAATCCACTGTGCCTGGGCATTTAAGACGGCCCGCTCTGCAGCCATCCTAGCGTTTTCCGCTGCCAATTCATCCTTAGCTTGCGTTATCTCATCACGCAATTTAGCCACATCCACCTTATGTTGTTCCTGGTTGTCTGCGGTTACCTCCACTCCCATCAGGGTCGCCAGATCATCCAGCAGATCTGTTAAAACTTGAGCCGGCGGGCGAACTGACCCACCAACACCAGCCGCTGTTATCGCCGCCGCACTGGAGGTCATGGCTGCGGCGACTGTTGAACCGAGAACTGGCTGGGTGCCAGCCATGAAGATCGCCACTCTGTTCAGCGGCTCAAGGGGGTCCGGAATACTGTCGCCATCGGAACAGCCCCCAAGCCATCCGTTTGCAGTTGATACATAGAATCGGTTTCGTTTGTGGACGACTCACCATCAGAGTAGATGGCCGTCTCACCCCCAGACACAGAGCCTTCCAATTCAGCCCCATGGATACATCCAACAAAGGCACGCTTCACGACGGGTTGAATCCGGGCGGGTCGCGCACGCTGAGCCGTCTCGATGATGTTGGTGCAGATGTCCGGCTCACGACCCGGTTCGCCAGTCTTGCCGATGAAGACGTGGATTCCGCCGAAGGGGACCCGATACCCGTACTCAATTGAGCCGGCCTCGGGGCCCCAACCTGCGTCGTCGATGTAGAGCTTGCCGCGACGACTCTTGGTCATCCGGCCCACGGCGTATCCCTTGATCCCTTCAAAGCTGCCCTTTAAGAACTCAAAACCATTGTGCGCGGGCCCCACGGTGGGTGCCAACTGTCGTGGAAGGTCACGACAGATGTCCTCACGGAAGGACTTAGTTGCAGAGCCATTGCAACGAGGTTAGCTTAAAGGGGTTAAACGGGACAAAGGACGCGAGGAGTTTATACTAGTTCGGCCCCTTGCGGTGAAGGTAAAGGCCTAGTCCAGTTTGAGGTGGTATTGCTAGGATTTCGATGACCAGGGAGCGAATACGCTTTTCCTGGCTCTCGACTTGTTGTTTCTTGCCCTAAGCCGCTGTCGGGTCGTCCCCCTATATACATGGGTTGACGCCTTGCGGCCTACAGAGTCCTGGCTGGCTCATACAACGTGCCCGGCTCGATGACTTATCTTACATGCCTTACAATAGAAGTTTACATATATATGGCGGTTTATACTCGTGGGCTTTAAGCCGCCTTCGGGCATGGGCCCTTTAACAAGCCTGTCTATGAACCGCCATCTTTAATACACTCTTGGCTTCATTTAGATGAACCGCCATAAGGATGACCCGGCCCCTCCTGGGCAAGTCATATCTGATAGTCATATCCCCAACAGCTCTCATATGCATTATTGTTGATATAAATAAGAGCCCATTTTACCTTGTCTTCCCCCATTGAATAAATTGTTTGTGGATTCCAGCTTAGTCCATGGCACTCTTGCACTATTATTATTTTCATATCGTTCGGTCGTGCAAGTGAAAGCCAATAATGACGATATTTAATGAACTGGCCGTGGCAGAGAGAAACGGGTATGAACTCGACTTGTTTTGTTTTTGTAAACATGTTTAACCTAGTATCCATGATTCAGCCTATTATGATCAAACATGTTTGCAATGACAATTAGAGATTATAGTTTCGCATGCCATGCATAAGTAGCTAGGAGTGGATAATGATTTATCTTTGATGTCAACATTGCGTTAAAATGATTGTGATGTAGTATGATGATATGGTATCCTCCTCTGAATGTTCGAGTGGCTTGACTTGGCACATGTTCATGCATGTAGTTGAACCAAAACCAACATAGACTCTATGATATTTATGTTCATGGTGTTCATATCCTACTCATGCTAGTATCCAATGTTACTTATGCATAATGCATGTTCATGACCGTTGTTGCTCTCTAGCTGGCCGCTTCTCAACCTATTTGCCAGCCTTCGCCTGTACTAAGCGGGAATTATGCTTGTGCATCAAAAACCTTGAACCCAAGTTATTCCAGATGAGTCCACCATATCTACCTATATGCGGTATTACCCTGCCGTCCTAAGTAAATTTGCATGTGCCACCTCTAAAAACTTGAAATAAATATCATTTTTGTGTGCCTGGATTGTTCATAGAATGACATGAGGTAGTCAGTATCTTCCATGTTAAGCGGATTCATTTCAAGATGAGTGTTTATTCACTCGTCATTGCACGAAAGGGGCAGTAATAGGGATTCCCAGTCCCAAATTGCAAACAGAAAAGAGCTTACAAATAATCAAACAAAAACTCCTACGGAGTCATAACCTTCACTTTTATCGCTTGGGAACTGCCGATAATGTGTTTAGCATGAAAGATATTGATAACTGATGGTCGCGAAGTAAACAAGAAGGGTGCACCTCTAAAAATTTCGTTTACCTATGTTTAAAAAAAACTTGAGCTCTGGCACCTCTGCAAATCACTGCTTCCCTCTGCGAAGGGACTATCTATTTACTTTTATGTTGTGTCATCACCTTCTAAAATAAGCGCCAGAACCTAAGAGTACTGCTGTCATGCTCATGCATTGTGTGTAACTAATGGTGGGTGCATCATGACTAGATCTTTTCTACCACGAATTACAATGTTTAGTCGCTGCTTGAACTTTGCAGGTGCTCTGCATTTATGTTTTGCGGTCTCAGAAAGGGCTAGCAAGATACCACTATTGTCATATTATATCATGGTTGTTTTGACAACGTGTTGTTGTTTGAGATATCTTATTATTGCTCGCTAGCTGATTATGTCATTAATATGAGTTAATATAATTTTTAAGAGTTATTGTTGACATGGTTATTATAATCTTGGCTAAAAACTTGTGTGTTGTTTAAGCTTATTTATGCAAACAAGAGCAAAATAGTTTGTAAAAGTTTTTCTTTTTCACTTTCAGTTTATCAACTAAATTTCTCGAGGACAAGCAAAGGTTTAAGCTTGGGGAGTTGATACATGATTTTCCTCTTGTTTTGGACTCTAATTTGCATGATTTGAATGAAACTAACCCGGACTGACGTTGTTTTCGGCCGAACTACCATGGTGTTGTTTTTGTGCATAAATAAAAGTTCCCGGATTGGAACGAAATTTTGCTAGGAATTTTTATATGAATAAATATAATTTCTGGAGCCAAGAACCACAGGAGGGGGGGGGGGGCACCTGGGTGGGAACAACCCACCAGGGCGCGCCACCCCCTCCAGGCGCGCCCAGGTGGGTTGTTGATACGTCCATTTTGCATCATGCTTTTATATCGATATTTATTGCATTATGGGCTGTTATTACACATTATGTTACAATACTTATGCCCATTCTCTCTTATTTTACAAGGTTTACATGAAGAGGGAGAATGCCGACAGCTGGAATTCTGGGCTGGAAAAGGAGCAAATATTAGAGACCTATTCTGCATAACTCCAAAAGTCCTGAAACTCCACGGAAGTCATTTTTGGAATTTATAAAAAACATTGAGCGAAGAAAGCACCAGAGGGGGCCACCCACCATCCACGAGGGTGGGGGGCACGCCCTACCCCCCTGGGGGCGCCCCCCGCCTCGTGGGCCCCCTGGCAGGCCTCCGATGCCCATCTTTGGCTATATGAAGTCTTCCGCCCTGGAAAAAATCAAAAGGAAGCTTTCGGGACGAAGCGCCACCATCTCGAGGCGGAACCTTGGCGGAAGCAATCTAGGGCTCTGGCGGAGCTGTTCTGCCGGGGAAACACCCCTCCGAGAGGTGGAAATCATCACCATCGTCATCCCCATCGATCCTCTCATCGGGAGGGGGTCAATCTCCATCAACATCTTCACCAGCACCATCTCATCTCAAACCCTAGCTAGTTCATCTCTTGTATCCAATCTTTGTCTCAAAACCTCAGATTGGTACCTATGGGTTGCTAGTAGTGTTGATTACTCCTTGTAGTTGATGCTAGTTGGTTTATTTGGTGGAAGATCATATGTTCAGATCCTTTATGCATATTTATACCCCTCTAATTATGAACATGAATATTATTTGTGAGTAGTTACGGTTGTTCCTAAGGACATGGGAGAAGTCTTGCTATAAGTAGTCATGTGAATTTGGTATTCGTTCAATATTTTGATGAGATGTATGTTGCCTTTCCTTTAGTTGTGTTATGTGAACGTCGACTAAATGACACTTCACCATTATTTGGGCCTAGGGGAAGGCATTGGGAAGTAATAAGTAGATGATGGGTTGCTAGAGTGACAGAAGCTTAAACCCTAGTTTTTGCGTTGCTTCGTAAGGGGCTGATTTGGATCCATATGTTTCATGCTATGGTTAGGTTTACCTTAATACTTCTTTTGTAGTTGTGAATGCTTGCAATAGGGGTTAATCATAAGTGGGATGCTTGTCCAAGGAAGGGCAGTACCCAAGCACCGATCCACCCACATATCAAATTATCAAAGTAACGAACACGAACCATATGAACGTGATGAAAACTAGCTTGACGATAATTCCCATGTGTCCTCAGGAGCATTTTACTTTATATAAGAGTTTGTCCAGGCTTGTCCTTTGCTAAAAAAATGATTGGGCCACCTTGCTGCACCTTGTTTACTTTTCTTACTTGCTACCCGTTACGAATTACCTTATAACAAAACTATCTGTTACCGATAATTTCAGTGCTTGCAGAGAATACCTTGCTGAAAACCGCTTATCATTTCCTTCTGCTACTCCTTGGGTTCGACACTCTTACTTATCGAAAGGACTAAGATAGATCCCCTATAATTGTGGGTCATCAAGACTCTTTTCTGGCGCCGTTTCCGGGGAGTGAAGTGCCTTTGGTAAGTGGAATTTGGTAAGGAAAAATTTATATAGTGTGCTGAAATTTACTGTCACTTGTTACTATGGAAAGTAATCCTTTGAGGGGTTTGTTCGGGGTATCTTCACCCCAGCCAGTAGAGCAAAGAGTTGCTCCTCAACCTAATGAACCTACTGAAAATGTTTACTTTGAAATTCCTTCGGGTATGATAGAGAAACTTCTAGCTAATCCTTTTACAGGAGATGGAACATTACATCCCGATTTGGACCTAATCTATGTGGATGAAGTTTGTGGATTAATTAAGCTTGTAGGTATGCCCGAGGATGTTATCAAGAAGAAGGTATTCCCTTTGTCTTTGAAGGAAAAGGCATTGACATGTTTTAGGCTATGTGATGATATGGGATCATGGAACTACAACCGACTGAAATTCGAATTTCATCAGAAGTTTTATCTTATGCATCTTGTTCATCGTGATTGTAATTATATATAATTTTTGGCCTCACGAAGGAGAAAGCATCGCTCAAGCTCGGGGGAGGCTTAAGTCAATGTTATATTCATGCCCCAATCATGAGCTCTCAAGAGAAATTATTATTCAAATTTTTTATGCTCGGCTTTCTCTCAATAATCGCTCCATGCTCGATACTGAAGGAAATATGCCCTAGAGGCAATAATAAAGTTATTATTTATTTCCTCATATCATGATAAATGTTTATTATTCATGCTAGAATTGTAT